>CM060610.1:5715447-6090447 GCA_030578255.1 Tiaroga cobitis
TCTACTTACCAAATAAATAAATAAATCTATTGAAATTATTCAGTCAAAATTGTAACTAATCCCGCTTATTATATATATGGCTGCTTACTAAATAAATGTCTCCATTGAAATTATTCAATAAAACATGGCTACTTAATACATATATAAATAAATAAATATATTTATATATTCTACAATCAAAAATTCAACTTATAGCTTATTATATTTGTACTTACTAACTTCCTATAAATATTTCTATTGTAATTATTATTTAGAAAATGTTATTAACTAAAATTAGTCATTTATTTTTCAATAAAAAGTAATAGCCTACAATTTCCATTAGTTAAACATATTATTTCAACATTAACATTCATATAACATCCTGTTCTCTCCAATTACAAAGCTAGTTAAACCTGCAGTGGTTTTTAACAAATACGGTTTCTTGCAAGGATAAACAGTTTCTTGAATTATGAATAAATGAAAATGTTCTTGCCTGAACTCTACCCACGTTGCTGTAAGTGCAGTTCTGATCTGATCACTCTCAGGTAAACTCCTAACTGAGTCTTTGGCACATCCCAAACCTTTGATAATGCTCATGAATCATAGAAATATGTCTCAGAACTCGCCTAAATCAGTTTGTGTTGTGTTTTTGGCCTTGTGTAAATGGATCAAGTTGGACAGAAGTATTTATTTCAGCCTCCCCCCTCCTCTCTCTCTCTCTTTCTCTCACACACACACTTCTCTTCAGCATGCAAGTGTCCCTCATTCCTGTAGCTTTTCTCAGTGTATATGCATGTGTGTGATATGTGTGTGTAATCGGACTCTAAGTACCTCATACGGACTGTAATGTTTCCTGACAGAGTGCAGTTAGAGTATCAGAGCCATCGCCCCTGGCAAGCAAACGCTCACTGCCTCAGGGCGACTGCCGAGGGCCGTTCAGAGTGTGTGTGTGAGTGTGTGAGTGAGAGAGAGGTTAAAGTTATTTAAAGCGTCATTATTCAAAACATCACAGAACTGTGATACTGTTCTGTGAGAAGCTGAAGACTGTGCGAGTGCTTAAGCGAGTTACAGAACACGACAGCAACTACTTTTCTACCGTCCGTCTAATCTCTCACACACACACATACACACACACACACACACACACACACACACACACACACACACACACACACACACACACACACACACACACACACTTGCCTGTTAATGTTGACAGCAAATTAGTTCTGTAATTCTGCCTGTAATAATTCTGTTCTTCTTTTGGTGAATAATTTAGAATTGTGTGTGTGTGTGTTTGAATTATTCAGATGTTTAAAGGCTGTGAAGTTGAAACAGTTTGTTCCTTTTTCTCCACCACTAATGAGCTAATGACCTCCAGGCCGGTGTGTGTGTGTGTGTGTGTGTGTGTATGTGTGTCTGTCTGTATGTGTGTGTGTGTGTGTGTGTGTCTGTGTGTGTGTGTGTGTGTTTGTGTGTGTGTATGTGTGTGCAGTGAGCTAACAAGTATTGGTCAGCAGTCTCCAGAATCCTGACAGTCTCTCGGTGTGATGATGATTTGTTCTTCTCTCCCACTGAAGGTCAAAACATTCCAGTTTCACAAACACACATTTACGTAGCGATCTAAAAACACACCATAGACATTACTGTTTTATATCAAGTTTATCTATCTATCTATCTATCTATCTATCTATCTATCTATCTATCTATCTATCTATCTATCTATCTATCTATCTATCTATCTATCTATCTATTAGGGCTGTCACTTTACGTTCGAAAATCGATTGCACAATCGATCGGACCAACCGACACAAGTATCGAAAACGAAAATACGGAATCGATTTTTTAACGGTCCTTTTTTTCTTTTCTTTTTTTTTTTTTACCAAAAATGTGTTTTAGGTGGACAGATCAATACAGTACACAGAACATGTAGGATGTTGGAAAATAACAATGTCTTTTCTGTTAACCAAATGCTTTTTAATATTCGCTATTACTTCAAAGCAAGTGAACAAGCGCGCCGTTATTTGTTGCTTAGTGATGTGTGTGTTCAAGTAAGCCAGAAATGCGCAGATTCTGTGCAATACGCCGCATTTAATATATCATGAGGATCACGAGTTGCGTATTTGCGCTAAATCCGCGCAGATTTGGCTTACACGAACTTCCACTGCAAAGAAAGTAAGTAAACATAGAAACACGCCAGATTGGCTCGTGATTTGACAGCGTTTCCCGCCAAAGTTCATTTTTACCCGCATTTGGCGGGTCAGAGATGGTTAATTTCAATTCCTGAATGTTGCGCTCCTGTTTGTCATTGTGCACGAAACTTCACGCCAATAAATCATCAGAAATATTGCTGACTTGTGCGTCTCAAGCGCCCTCTTTACGCTCGTCCTAATGCCTGTTAGTTGTCCGTGGATTTGCCTATATTTGGTGATGAAAATGGAAACGTCTTTAGACAGGGAAAATCGATTTTACAATCGATTCAATGAACACTTACGTCTCAAAAATCGAACAGGATTTTTTCACAAAGTGACAGCCCTACTATCTATCTATCTATCTATCTATCTATCTATCTATCTATCTATCTATCTATCTATCTATCTATCTATCTATCTATCTATCTATCAATATTACAATAATCTTTGGTAATATTATTATTTATCTGCGATCCAGGTTTGAGATGCAAATGGTGCTGATTATGATTCTAACTTGAATTTGCATGAAACAAATGTACGGTATGTACGAGATCAGTTTCCTGGAATAATGCTCAGACATGCAGAATTATTATCTAGACGTCTGTATTTATTCAGTTATGGACTTCCTAATGCCACAATTATATTCAGGACAGGAGAGAGCCTGCAGACAAACCTAAATGCTAAAAGAAAACTTGAAGCATTTTCATTTCGATTTACTTTACTAATCATTTTTACCTTTGAGGATGTTCTGTCAAATTGAACCTACTTCTGGGGACATTTATTCTCAAGTAGACCTGAATAACCACACACACACACACAGCAGGACGGGGGATCACATCTTTAGGTCTGTCTGTGTGAGTTGGTAGTCAATGACAGATGACGCTGATCATTTTCTTAAGCGCTCGTGTCCCAGCAGGCTTGAGTCTGAAGATATTATTCAATTATGGATAAGAGCGTTATTATCTCTGTGTGCTAGTGTGAGGCATTACACTAATGTTTGTCCATGCATGGCTCTTTGCCTGCCGGGCGCCAACACAACACGCTAATAATGACAATACACACAAACTCACATGTACATATGCACACACTCTCTCATAGGCTTGCGTTAGTCTGTTCTGATGCAGCTGGACTCTAACGGGCCGAAGCGTGAAATCTTCTTCTCCCAGAATACAATGGGGCGGCTGTGTGGTGCATGCTGGGAAGTGGTCTTCATGACAAAAGACCTGAGTGGCAGCAGCTGCCCGTGTCTCTGCTCGCTCGCTAACACACACAGACACACACTCCGCAAAGACCCTGCAGGGTGTCCAACCAGCTGCCCACGAGTCTTTGTGTGTGTGTGTGTGTGTGTGTGCATGCGTGTGTCTGTGTGTGTTTATATGTGTCTGGCTGCAGGGCCTAAAACTGAAATCAAGTTAAAGCTAATCAATAATCAATAATCAGAAGTAAATGCTGCACTTTTTCTCAGAGTGAGAAATGAATAAGTGTCATGTCCTTAACCCTCTGGTGCTCTCCGAGTGTCGGTCAAAAGTGACAGAAATTTTATATTTTTTTATTTTAATGAAATGAATGTATTTTAGTTTGATAATGTTTTTTATTTTATATTTTTAGGGGATTTTATGGTACAAAATTATATTTACGCTGTATTTATAATCCATTTATTCACTTTTTGAGCATAGACCTGAGAATTAAATTTCCAACTTTAACTGTCGTAAATCGTGAAGTTTTAAGTTTGATCTCTTTTCAAAGACGACACTTGGCAGATTATTGTTATTGTTTAAAAAGTTTTAAAAAGTGAACTTAAAAAAAGTTACATTATTTTATGTTTATTGTTATGAAAAATGTGAAAAAGCTTTGATAAATCGGATTTTCTCCCACTATATTTATATTTAGTTATTTATATAGTTATTTTATATTTTTATAATTGTTATAAGAGGCATTTTAATAATGGTACATGATGATGGTAAATTATATCAATTAAATAAGGAACATGTCTGGCTGGTATTGATGAAGAGATACTTGAGTCTTACTGTGGGGGTTAATAAAACTAAATAAGTCGAGAAACACTGTCCTAAAGCATCACACTTTTATTTGCTAATACTAAACAATGCAACTAATTCTGTGCTGAAAACCGCTGCAGAGACATCACTTCTCCTCTGGACAGTGTGAGCCCTAAAGGTCAAAGGTCAGGTTGGGTCAGCAGGTCAAACGCAGGTGTTTGTGGGCAGCTGTGACCTCAGAGAAAGTGTTTTGTAAAACGACAGCGAGGCCAAATGTGGCATATCAAGAGACCAGAATATCACTGGAGGGTGGAGTCTTCTCATTTAGACCCGGAACCTTCTAGACACCAGAGAAACGAGCCTTCAGAATACGGCCCTGTTTACTCCTGGTATTAAGATGTGTTTTGGTCGATTGGATCACAAGTAGACGAGGGAGACACGTTCCCGTTTACACCTGGTGTTTTAATCCGTCTTTTGTCCACTTTCAAACACTTCTGTCCTGATTTCTTCGATGAGAGACTCTATGGGTGGGTTATTGTATGGGCTTTTTCAGATCTTTCGATCTAATGGAGAAAATAAGCTCATGTGATTTACATATGACCACGACTGGAGAAAACAGAAAAACACACGGAGAGCATCAGCTTTAGTTTCTGCACTGACAGCCACAAGACCAGCCGAACGCTGTGAGTGTGTGTTAGACATCAGGAGTGGTGAGAGAACATTGAGCTTGGTATGTTTTTCGTCTTTTGTGGCTGTTTGAACACATTCGACCACATGAGCGTTTACACTGCGAAAGCAATCCGGTCGAATGTATTTTTGTCTACATCTGGAAGTGGTTGAAAGTTTTAGTCGTTTTAGACCCCGTTTACACCTGTATTGGATCCACTTTAGATCTGATCGACCAAAACACTCCCCCCGTCTGCCATTGGTCAGTCAAACGGTCCCGCCCCAAACTCACACCATCGAGTCACTCTTGGTGCGTCGGGCTGGTCGAGTTGCTCAAACAACGGAACGAATGTTTTGGGAAAAGTTTTGAAATAGATTACGTCCATTGCAGTTGTAAGACGGAATATGAGAAAGTATTTTAACATTGAAAAAAACAACATTCACCTTTAAATATAAATAAATCCATGTCAAATTCTCTCACTGAAGCAGAAAATATCTCTGGCAACTACAAGTGGGAACGATTCCCAGTGTCACTCATGCAATCAGCTGGTGTTTGTGTAGAGAGATGTCAGATAAGAGCTTCAGCAATCAACCACCCAGACGCAAAGTTTATGATTCAGAATTATTCATCTCAACGACGTCCCGCTGTTATCAGCACTGAGCATCACTGCACAAACATCACATTTAATGTGCGTGAGAGCGGAGAGGTGGAAACTTCAGAGATGTGTGGGGTTAATAATTACGCTGATTGTTTTCTGCTGCCGTTTGTTTTGCGCCTGATGGTCACGAGACGGAGTGACCGTACGGGTCGGCACAGGAGCCGGTTCTGGGCTCGTTGCCCTCGGTTACAGCTGTCCACCTGCCAATCAGACGTCGGCGCGCGAGTGAGTGAGTGTGTGTGCGTGTCAGTGCTGTGTGACAGTATAATTATGAGGCTCCCTGCAGGCTATCACAGGCCTATAACAGACGTTTATCGATCGTTTGGCAGAGGGAATTTATCAATGTCCAGACCATGGGACACACACACACACACACACACAGAGAGAGAGAGAGTTCACACTGTCTGACCCCTCACGCGTCAGATGGATGAATGCTGGAATTAGACTTTATTAGAAAGCAAGACTTTACAGAAGTTTTGACAGGACGGACAGTGTGTGTGTGTGTGTGTGTGCGCGCGCTTTGAGCTGTTGTCAGTCTAAACTGCACTGTAAACCCCAGCAGTCACCCCACACACAAAGTCAAAAAGGTCAGAGGTCAGCTTTTATATGTCTAATGTGACAGGTCTTTTTTAAAACTCTGCAAATATGCATTAAATTGATCAAAAGTGACCATTTATAATGTTACAAAAGATTTCTGTTTCAAATAAATGCTTTTTTTCTTACTTTCTATTCATCAAATAATCCTGGGTAAAAAAGCATCACAGTTTCCATAAAAATATGAAGGAGCGGAACTGTTTTAAACATTGATAATAATAGTAAATGTTGCTTGATGCTGAGGCAGAATGAATCTCTCATTGGCCTTGATTTTACAGTTTTGCCATTTTTTGTGAGTGTACTGTAACATGCCTTTCATTTAGAGTTTTCTTTGACCTTTTGCGGCTGGGCTATTGCATTTTTACTGAATAGACATTCAATACTTTACAATATTTAATACAATACTATAATTGCGTTACATAGAGTATACAATATGTTCACCTTACTAAGTTGGTAAGTAACAAACTTACTAAAAGTACTGATTGATGTAATGTTTATATGTCCAAATACACACACTTGCTGTCTTTGCTCTTGACCACTTATCTACTTGCATGACGTATTTCCTGTATTTGGCCCAAGTGTTCAAGTAGGCGTGAAGACCGCAAGTGTGTGTAGAACATTAGCTGATGGGAAACACTTGCAGTGTTGCAAAAACTCAGGTGTTTACAGAGCTTTATTTACAGTAAGGACTACCCGATCAGGCCAGTGCTGCATCACGAAAGTTTAGCATTTGCACATGTTTTTAAGCCTCTGCAATTTAAATATCCAAGTGCAAGAAGACACGAAAGAGAACTCAATTCATAGTGTGAGAAGTTGTGTTTGCGCAGCGCAGAAAGACGCTTCTCAGACAGAGTGCGAATGCTGAATTGAGCTCTATTTCACGTCTTCTTGCGCTTGAACAGACATATTTATTCACACAGAATTACATCAGAAAATGCCAGTCTTGGCGAGTATCCTAGAAAACATAGTCTGTTACATGTTAAGTGAACATAAACAGTTGAGGAATAAAACGCATGTGTTACATTATATTGGATCCGTGCAGCTCTTAAAGTGACAGCCGCCTAATAAACCTGCTGCTCTCTTTGTTTTCATGTTAATTAAACAACAATGGACAAAGACAAAAAAACACTCTCTGCTCTTGACTTACTTTTGTAACTTTAATAAGGACTAATCTCTATTTAATTTAAACAGTGAAGACTATGCAGTGTTATTTTACATTTGATTATTAATTTTCTCTACCTGAAAATACTGTTAGACTTACCATAAAAACATGAAAAACACTGTTTATTTTATTTTTATGTTTGTTCTATTGTATTTGTGCTATTGCTATTGCTTGTAGTTTGATTGTTTTATTTCTTATTCTTCTTATTTTATTACTGAGGGTTTACTTGTCTTTAGCAATTTGAACTATGAGTTAGGCTAGTAGTTTTTTTACGGAAGCGTATTGCATTCACTTGAGGAAAAAAATGTACTCTGTTTTTCTGAATTAATGACTTAATTATCTCAAAATTATGAGTAACTCATTAAAACGGAGTGAAAAAATATTTTTTAAGAAAAATGTATCTCATAATTCTGAGATATTAACTCGTTAATTCAGAAAAGCAGAGCAAAAACGTTTTTTTCATGGAAAAATATCTCGTAATTCTGAGATAACTCGTTAATTCAGAAAAACAGAGTAGATTTTTTTCCCTCAAGTGAATGCAATACGCTTCCGTAGTTTTTGGTGTCACAACCTTATTTATTAAGGTTATGGGTCAAAAACTATTTTTTATTTATTTTTTGTGGTGCAGGGGCCAGTGGAAAAAAATCCCTAGCATTGTGGGTTGCAAATTACCGGTATATGTAATATCTAAATAGTTTAAGTTGCAGTGGAATGTTTTCCTCGACATCTCGCAATGTCGGGGGAAGTGAGTTCCCGAACATGATGCATGATGGGATATGCTTAGCTCCAAAGCGGTATTCGAGATGGTACAGTCTTGCGTTCTTACTCCCTGTCGCGTACATGTGTTCTCAAGTGGCCAAGACCACAAGTGTGTGTGTTTGGACAAGCAGTGACTGGCTGTGTTTATGATCTGAAAGCATTGTTTGATTTTGAGTACAGGTGAAGGTTTTGATTTTGCCAGAAGTGTAAGGATGTGAATGTAGTTTGTGTTTAATGTTGTGAGAAAAAGGGTGAAGGTTTCAAGAAATGTGTCTTAGCAATTATGAAAAACTTTCAAATGTATTGAAATAGAAATCAGTTGTTTTTAATTGTAATAATCATATTTCACAATATTACTGTTTTTATTGTATTTTTTTTAAATCAAATAAATACAGCCCTGGTGAGCAGAAGAGACTTCCTAAAAAATTTTTTTCAAATATTACCAACCTCACATTTTTGAACAGTATGTGTGCGTATAAGTATATTCATCAGTTCATCATTTGAAAATGTCCCCAAAGGAAGATTTGATCACATATAGCTCATTTTTTAGGACAGTTTTGTTTTTCAAAGGAATGCTAAGCACACAAACACACTAGCTAATGCTCAAAGCTGCCTCTCTGACATCATTTATTCTAACAATAACTGACAAGAAGAATTAATATCTCATCATAACATGACTCTAACATTAATAATCCATCAGTAGTCAGTGAATAATCCAGTCGTGCAGGAGCTGAAATTGAAAATCTCTCTGGATCTCCTCTGGCTAATATTTACAAGCTCTGACGGCAAGAGGAAAACATCCCTGATTTATGAAAACTTAAGTCAGTGTCAAAGCCAAATTTGTAAAAGTTGTATCATTCGAAATATTTCTGTACGGAGGCTTAATAACCAAGCTTGTCCAACTGTTTAATAATAAAACAGTCGATTCCAAACTATGAAAAATGTTATGCTAATAAAAAAGCCATAAATCTCTAAAGGCAAAAGCACAGGAAATTGTGTCACTTTTTCTCAGCGAGGCCTCGTTGAGCTTTTAAAGTGGAACGGCTGCGTGTCTTATGGAGAACTAATAAACTTCATTCAGACGACCACGCTGGATCATGGGATCACAGGAAGTCAAATGAACTGCAATATTACACAGGAAAGACAAACAAGACGGTGCTGATGGCAAGACTGCAGTATTATGAGAGTTTGTAGGATCCTAATTCACATCTAATACGCTAATGATGGTGAAAATAAATACAAAATATGATTTAAAAAGTACCAATTTTAGCATTAAAGGGATACTCGAGTTTTACCGTTTTTGAATCCATTCAGCCGATCTCCGGTTCTGGCGGTACCACTTTTAGCATAGCTTAGCATACATCATTGAAGTGGACAAGACCATTAGCATTTCTAAAAAAAAAAATGACCAAAGAGTTTCGATATTTTTCCACTTCAATGATGTATGCTAAGCTATGCTAAAAGTGGTACCGCCAGAACCGGAGATCGGCTGAATGGATTCAAAAACGGTAAAACTCAACAGTTTAACTCTGGGGGAGTTGTAAAATGAGCCTATTTCCAAAAAAAGTGGAGTATCCCTTTAAGACAGTATGGTGTCATTGGGACATAATATAACATCATAATACAGAAGTCTTGCCATCAGCGCCATCTTGTTTGCCTTTCCTGTGTAATATTGCAGTTCATTTGACTTCTTGTGAACCCATGATCGTCTGAAAAAAGTGTATTAGTTCATGTAAGTTCGTATACATGTAAACATTGATTCGTTTACATTTATGCATTTGACAGACTCGTTTATCAAAGGCACCTTACAGTGTGCTTGAACTATACATTTTACTCTTATGTGCAAAAAATTAATAAAACCTGTGACCGTACTAAAGCTGGTTGAGCTACAGGAACACAATAAAACCAATGCATTATGATTTAACTAATGATTCATACATTTCAACATTCCTGTGGTTGCATTGGCTCTGCATTTGACTAAAGCTTAAAAAGTCAAAGGTGAATACTCACAAACTACCTTTTCTGTAGCACAAGGGATTGTGGGCAATATTAGTGCAAACAGCATGCGGGAAAATCCACTGGAAAGTGAAAGATATATAATCCGGGGATCTTTGGCATACTTTTTCGAGTGCTCTGATTTGTGATGCACTAATGCTAATTTTATTAAGGATCATTAATTTATTTATTTATAGTTTAGAAGCGATTGTGTGAACTGGGATGCAGCCATGTTCTGACTTGACTCCGGGGTTCAGAGGTTGGGCATGTCTCGGTTTGCGCCATAGTCAGCACTGACATCTAGTGGTGGAGGAGAGCAGCTCGAGCTGTTCAGGCCGAAGCTCTGAGAGAGAGACCACACTGAATATCCTGGTAATAATAAACAGAAAGTATTAAGATTGTGGAAAAAATGGAACATTAAGAAGAAATCGTTCAGATTAATTTCTAGGTGACTGATGAAATATAAATAAATGCGTGTCATTGATCATGTGACTCTTTGTACAGACACACTGAAGCTCAAGATGTTCTTTGAAGCAAAATCATGAATCATCAGGTTTTGTTCTCATCAGCTCCAGTGTTGCTGCATTCATACAAAACAGAGTCACCCCAAAAGTTTTTTTTTTTTTTTTTTTTACTCAAATAGTTATGCTTATAATCAGGGCCAAAAAAACCAACATTGGAATTTAAATAATTTGCTTGAAAATAACTTTGACTGAAATAAAATAAAATAACATATTTTAAAATGTATTTAAATATCAGCTAGTTGTCAAGGCAGCATTTCTCATTTTTGTTTAGTTTAACTTGGAAGTACTAAAATAATTACAAATAAATAAGTAAAACTCTATGGAAATATATATATAAAAAAATAATAATAAAAATGAGAAAAAACACACAAAATTGCTAAAACTTTAATTAAAAAACTGAAAATATAAAAATAAAATCTAAATAATATTAACAAAAACTATAATAGTATATCAATTACCAAAATAACACTGCTTTATATATATATATATATATATATATATATATATATATATATATATATATATATATATATATATGTACGTATGTATGTACGTATGTGTGTGTGTGTGTGTGTGTGTGTGTGTGTGTGCTATATTATTGGCTATATACAGTACGTACACACATACGTTATTGATTTGACAGCACTAATATGTATATTTATATATGTATATAGTCCTGTCAAATTAATCATGATTAAACACATTAGAAATAAAAGTTTAGAAATGTGTGTGTGTGTGTGTGCTGAATATAGGCTATATATATTTATATATATATATATATATATACTGTATATATATATATATATATATATATATATATATATATATATATATATATATATATATATATAAATATATATATATAAATATGCATAGTATATATTTATAAACTTTTATTTTAAATAAAATTAATAGGGATTAATCAATTTGACAGCACTGTATATAGCACTAATATATATAGGCTATATATATTAAATACATGCAAAATAGAAGCATTTTCCTTGCAATCTCAGACTTTCCGACACAAAAGGAGACGTTTGGTGAAATGTACAAGCTGCTCTCCTCCATATAATGCAAGTGAATTACGATCTGGATTACCATATATCTCTAATATATGGTCATAATAAAAAAGAACAGAATGTACATTTTTTGGAGGAAACTGTTTCGCTGTTATGCTTTCATTGTGAAAATCTTTCTTTCTGACACCTTGCCCAGTATTGTAAGATGACTTTATCAGTGTGAATGCTATTCCTCCGTGCAGAGAGAGTCAGGAGACAGACATCATTCATGTGGATTTCAGGAGCACATATATTCAGCGTCTATGTGAATCTCTGTGTGAGTGTGTGTGTGTGTGTGTGTGTGTTCCAGGTAAAGAGTGTTTCTCAGGTGAGATGTGCTCTGCTTAACTTTCCCTGCAGTTGTGTTCCCTCGGCCGCCCGCGGCTCATCCCGCTAAAGAGAGTAATTTGGCTTATCTTATCACGTAGACCTCACAGCTGCCTTTTGATTCCTCTCCCTCCTTCTCCTCTTTTCTCTTTTTTTGAGCTCTTCTCTTTTTCTCATTTAGTCCAACAAAGATTGTCCTCGGAGATTGACCTTGCGTTTGCCCGCGGGCCGAAGCCCTCATGCTAGTAACTAGATAACACACTCTATCAGCGAGAGTGAAATCGTTGAGAGAACACACTGCTGATAGTAGCATCAATCCAGGCCTGACACCGCCCGGGTCAACCATTTATCTCCCATAATGCCCCGGGCCATGCACTCGCCATCTTGCTTTGCTACATCCTTTTTTTAATAACCTTGGCAACGTTGCGTTTCCACATTGCTCTTCCTTTCTAATCTGCTATAAAGTCTGGGTGTGTGTTTGATTTGCACAGGAGTAGTGAAGGTGAACGAATTTACTCGGATATCTCTGATTTCTGTCTCCGGTTATTTGTAAAACACATACACACGCTTCTGCTGTTTTTACATCAAACTAATTAGAATTATCAAACTAACCTAAACCCTATCCCTATATATATATATACTCTATATAGGCTATTCAAAAGGTTAGGTCAGTGAGATTTTGTAATCTAAAAAAAAAAAAATATATATTTTATGCTCACCAAGGCTGCATTTATTTGATCAAAATATATAGTAATATCACTAATATTGTGAAATATTATTACAATTTAAAATAACTGTTTTCTATGTCAATATATTGTAAAATGTGATTTATTCCTGTGATTCAAAGCTGAATTTTCAGCATCATTACTCCAGTCTTCAGTGTCACATGATCCTTCAGAAATCACTCTAATATGATGATTTGCTGCTCAAGAAACATTTGATTATTATCAGTGTTGAAAACAGTTGTGCTGCTTTATATTTTTGTGGAAACTGTGATGCATTTTTTTTTCTGGAATATTTGATTAATAGTAAGTTCAAAAGAACAGCATTTATTTGAAATATAAATCTTTTGTAACATTATAAATGTCTTTACTGTTTGATCAATTTAATGTGTCCTTGTTTTTGTCTAAAATATAAATATATATATCATAAAAATAGGTTATGTCAAATTTAATGGACTAATAGTTTTGATGCTAAGGGTCAAAACCATATCATTGATTGTGATAGATAAAAAAATCTATCTATCTATCTATCTGTTTGTCTGTCTGTCTATCTATCTGACTATATGTCTGTCTATCTATCTGTCTGTCTGTCTATCTATCTGACTATATGTCTGTCTGTCTATCTATCTATCTATCTATCTATCTATCTATCTATCTGTCTGTCTGTCTGTCTGTCTGTCTATCTATCTGACTATATGTCTGTCTGTCTGTCTATCTATTTATCTAGCTATCTATCTATCTGACTATCTATCTATCTATCTATTTGTCTGTCTGTCTGTCTGACTATATGTCTGTCTGTCTGTCTATCTATCTAACTATCTATCTGACTATCTATCTATCTATCTATCTGACTATATGTCTGTCTATCTATCTATCTATCTATCTATCTATCTGACTATCTATCTATCTATCTATCTATCTGACTATATGCCTGTCTGTCTATCTATCTATCTATCTATCTATCTATCTATCTATCTATCTATCTATCTATCTATCTGAGTATATATATGTATATCTATCTATCTATCTATCTATCTATCTATCTATCTATCTATCTATCTATCTATCTATCTATCTATCTATCTGTAACGGTCACCAGCTGGAATGCACTTGAGAGCCACCAGAGGGCCCTCCACATCAGACTTTTGCCATTCCCTCACAAACTACATTTCCCATAACTCACTGCCCTGACTCATCTTCACTGATTGCATCCACATGTGTCTCATTACCTTGTTAGTTTAAGCCTATTTAAACCATGTACACTTATTCATTCCCTGCAAAGTCTTGTATGTTGTCTCACTGCATTTCTGAGCGTGTTTGTATCCGGTTTCTCCCGTGTCCTGGTTATCGTGATTCTCTGCCTGTTCCCTCGGATTGCTCTCTATGTCTCAGCCCTTATCTGTTATTGTTTGGGTTGCTTGTTTGTGTATGACCCTTGTCTGGATTTGGATTACGTCTTTGGATCCTCTGTTCAAAATACCGCATTTGGATCCTCAACCTTTGTGTCTCAGAGCAGTACGTGACAACATCCATCCATCCATCCATCCACTTTTAAAAACTATTCAAATCTCTTTAGTCATATCCTTGATTCGCCTCCAAGTAATCATAACATTACGAAAAGCGATAACATGATACTGAATGACTGTTAATACAAATGGATTATTGTAATTGTCTCGCTTTCTGTCATTCGCTGGTGATTGAATTCTGACATCTCATTGGCCAAGAGAAATAACCCCAATAGTCTGTTAGTGTGAGTGTCTGTAACAGAGCTTTTGATTGGCTGTTAGGATAACAGACACTCCATCACTGTCTGTCGTTGCTATAGTGAGGAGCTCAGAGTGGTGGAGGATGAACGCTGGAGGGAGAGAAAGAAGAGAAGAGGTTAAATGGTGTCTCATCAATCTTAATGAAATGCAATTATTTCTACCCGTATTAATCATTTTTGCGCGTTTGCTGCTGGCCACTTCGGTTAGCCATCCATCTCTCTCTCTCTCTCGCTCGTTCTGTCTTTCTCCGGATAATTCTGTTTCTTCTGCTGCAGTTGTTTGTTTACTTGGGCTCGTTTTTAACTTGTGCAGTCCTATCAGTTCCCATTAATTTGGTGTGTGTGTGCAGTTAAATTGATGGGAAGTTGTGTTTGTGAGTGTGTGTGTGTGTGTGTGTGTGTGTGTGTGTGTGTGTGAGAGAGAGAGAGATAAGAGAGCAACGGACATGACATTAATTTTGGATTTATGTCTAACTTATGTCTAATATGTTTCTCGTGTGTGTAACGACGATCCATGTGTATGTTAGACGTCGCTGAAGATCATAACATACAAAGTTTATCCCTTCTTTCTTTTCTCTAGTCAAGTGAAAGTGAAACCCACCGAAGTTCTGACAGAATTCCCCGTGAACGCGCAGTTGGGCTGATTGTATAGCGACCTCTGCTGACAGAGTAAAGTAAGTACAATCGATTGGATTAAACAATTACTCTAAACTACCTAAAAAACGATTCATAATTTATAAATCCCTTCTGAATATTTCAGTATGAAAATAAGCATCTAATGCGAGTTTAAGGGATACTATACTCATAAAAAATATCAATGTTTTATATAAAATTCACTGAAATTATAAATGTACAAAGGTTTGGCGTCACCGCGTCAGGGAGATTTTTTTTTAAAGAAATTAATATTTTGTTCAGCAAGCACACATTCATTTGATTCAAGTGACAGTAAAGATATTTAGAATGGTACAAAAGATTTATATTTCAAATAAATGCTGTTCTTTTTAACTTTCTATCATTTAAAAAATGATATAGCCTAATAAAGGTCAGAAGTTTGGAAACATTACTATTTTTTATGTTATTGAAAGAAATATCTCATGCTCATCAAGACCAAAAAATCAGTATTGATCAAAAAATACAGTAATATTGTGAAATATTATTACAATTTAAAATAATGTTTTTCTATTTTAATATACTTTAAAATATAATTTATTTCTGCGATGCAAAGCTCAATTTTCATCACTTAAGATTTTTTTTAACCTGTGATACTTTTTTCAGGATTATTTGATAAATAAAAAGTTTAAAAAAGAGCAGCATTGATTTAAAATAGAAATCTTTTGTAACAATATATAATATCGTTAAAAAGTTTGGGGTCAGAAAATGGTTTTTATCTCTTTTTCTGAAAGAAATTAATACTTTTATTCAGCAAGGATGTATTAAATTGACAAAAAGTGATAGTGAAGATTTATATTGTTAGAAAAGATTTCTATTGTGAGTAAATGCTGTTCTTTTGAACTTTTTATTCATCAATGAATCTGAAAAGATATTAGAATTAGATAATAGATATTAGCATATTAGAATGATTTCTGAAGGATCATGTGAGACTGAAGTCTGGAGTAATGATGCTCTTTCACAGAAATTAATTACATTAAATCATACATCTGTTACCCATTCTGACAGCCTTCATTTTTTTATTTGAACTTTTCAACATGTTTATTGCCAAAAAACAGCACCCAAGAAAAGAAAAGATCACACGCATCAAAAGTTAAACCTGTATTTAGACAACTCATATTCAATTTAATTTGAGCCTGATAAACATTTTCTGAAGGTTAATCATCTATTTCCACTGATATTTTGTTGAAAACGTTAGCCCAGAATTTCCCCCACATTTTTCTACTAAAATGACGACTTCGATTGAGAACTTTTATGCAACATATTTAATGTTTTCATAATAGGTTTAATATCAATCAAGTAGCATAGTTAAACATACTCAAAAGTCCTAAATTCACAGGCAAAAAGGCAAAATGCATATAAACGTGGTTACAATGAGTGATATGTTCTTCAAATAATATCATAAGAGGCAATCAGTGCTTCGATGAAGTTAAAAACAGAAATGGCCGCCGATCTGAATACACTTCGACAGCAGAACTGAGAAATGCACTGGGACTTAAAAGCATGACATTGTAAAAATGAGGGTTAATACACCAAAGAGCCGTACTCTGATTTACAGCACGTCAACGTTTAAATACACGGGGCATCAAATAAACCCACAGATATAAAATCTCTGAGAGACACAGTTATTTAAAGTTCAGCAGCCATATGGCAACAGAGGTACTTGTCAAAATAAAATGTGACTCATAAGAACATGATTTGATTGATTATTAAGACTGCAGTGATTAATTAGGCATTACAATAACAATCAAGACTTGCCAACCAACAGTTGTTATTTTCATTAGTCCTGGGCTTTGGTCAGTTTCATACATTCAGTGCTAAAAGTGAGGCAAAATAAACCGCACAATGATCTGATTTCAAACAGAGAACAAAAAAAAAACAAAAAAAAAGATCTGCTCAGAAATCACTTCTATATGACGTCTAACATTCTTGATGCCAAACAGCATTAAATCAGTAGTTATAACATCATATTCCATTTTACATTGCGTATATATACACTCACTTAAAGGATTATTAGGAACACCATACTAATACTGTGTTTGACCCCCTTTCGCCTTCAGAACTGCCTTAATTCTACGTGGCATTGATTCAACAAGGTGCTGAAAGCATTCTTTAGAAATGTTGGCCCATATTGATAGAACAGCATCTTGCAGTTGATGGAGATTTGTGGGATGCACATCCAGGGCACGAAGCTCCCGTTCCACCACATCCCAAAGATGCTCTATTGGGTTGAGATCTGGTGACTGTGGGGGCCATTTTAGTACAGTCAACTCATTGTCATGTTCAAGAAACCAATTTGAAATGATTCGAGCTTTGTGACATGGTGCATTATCCTGCTGGAAGTAGCCATCAGAGGATGGGTACATGGTGGCCATAAAGGGATGGACATGGTCAGAAACAATGCTCAGGTAGGCCGTGGCATTTAAACGATGCCCAATTGGCACTAAGTGGCCTAAAGTGTGCCAAGAAAACATCCCCCACACCATTACACCACCACCACCAGCCTGCACAGTGGGAACAAGGCATGATGGATCCATGTTCTCATTCTGTTTACGCCAAATTCTGACTCTACCATCTGAATGTCTCAACAGAAATCGAGACTCATCAGACCAGGCAACATTTTTCCAGTCTTCAACTGTCCAATTTTGGTGAGCTCTTGCAAATTGTAGCCTCTTTTTCCTATTTGTAGTGGAGATGAGTGGTACCCGGTGGGGTCTTCTGCTGTTGTAGCCCATCCGCCTCAAGGTTGTGCGTGTTGTGGCTTCACAAATGCTTTGCTGCATACCTCGGTTGTAACGAGTGGTTATTTCAGTCAAAGTTGCTCTTCTATCAGCTTGAATCAGTCGGCCCATTCTCCTCTGACCTCTAGCATCAACAAGGCATTTTCGCCCACAGGACTGCCGCATACTGGATGTTTTTCCCTTTTCACACCATTCTTTGTAAACCCTAGAAATGGTTGTGCGTGAAAATCCCAGTAACTGAGCAGATTGTGAAATACTCAGACCGGCCCGTCTGGCACCAACAACCATGCCACGCTCAAAATTGCTTAAATCACCTTTCTTTCCCATTCTGACATTCAGTTTGGAGTTCAGGAGATTGTCTTGACCAGGACCACACCCCTAAATGCATTGAAGCAACTGCCATGTGATTGGTTGATTAGATAATTGCATTAATGAGAAATTGAACAGGTGTTCCTAATAATCCTTTTGGTGAGTGTGTGTATATATATATATATATATATATATATATTTAATACTGCTGCCGATGTATTAAAGTCCTTCTCTAGTTTTGATGTTAAAAATAAACACAACTGGAATGATATTTATAGCAACTAATGCCCCAAAATAATAGGATACTGTCTGCCTCTCGATTAAAGTCTAGCCATAAAGCAATAAAAATAAAGGCACAAAAGCTAAACAATCTTTGCACTGAGTTGTCATGGAGAACATATGGAGTCTGTGTTAGATCATGCTGAACCGTTACACATTCAGAAACTAGTTTGCTTGAACTGTCTCTAGAGTTACTCTAAAACAGAGAGAAATACAACAACAAAATTCTATGTTCAGATAAAAAACAGCCTAGAGTTTAACTGGAGATGAAAAGAGAGAAAATGAGGTAGACTTCTGTGTAAACACAAAGCAAATTATTACTGAAGACTAATAAAACAAAACTACGAGGACCTAACACTGTTAATCTTTAGGAAAATAAACCGAACGGAAAAGTACGACTATGTGTAACTGAAGGAGGTAGTTCTAACGTACGGGAACACGAGTCGGTGAGTTTGAGCAAACAGTCAATAGATTCAGTTAATGGTCAATGCTTCCCTACAGAATAACATCAAATACACTTATTTGGTTCGTTCCCTGAGAGAAGTTCATCCTGAGAAGAATTGTGGGTAGAAATGTACAAAAATACACTGTATAAATCTGTAGTCACTGTATGAGGTTTGGGATCTGAGTCTGTGCTATGTCTGTCATTTGGTCAGTTTCTTTCTCTCAGATTGTTGTTCTTGGTCTGTGCACTTGATTAAATATGATGCGCGCACACACACACACACATTCATAGGGCTGTTTCACAGCATGAGCGTCGAACTTCACGCCATCACACTTCTAATGGCTTCAAACACAGCCGGTCTTTGGTATAGACATACCAAAACACACACGGTTAGTTTACGCCCTCCAATGTGTGACACGCCGTTTGATTTGTGAACACACATTGTGCGATCGTCAGAGCCGACGGCTGGGAACAGTCATGTGAGGCTGCTTTGAATCTTTTGCACATTCAGTATCGTCAGAGAGGCGTCGTCTTGTCTTTATAGACCTCAAGTGGAGGATGAGCGCCGGTTCAAGCCATAATGTGAGGCAACACTCGGGTCTCTTTTCAGAAAGCTCTGTCTGATCGCGCACACACACACACACGTTTCACTGCTCATTATGAAGATAAAGAAACTTAAGACTGTTTGAAGCTTCAAATCTATAAAAAAAAAAAAACCTTTTGATTTGTTCCCTGCTGAATCTCACTGAAACAGGTAAAAGTCATATTTTACCCTAAAGTCAAAAGAAAAATTCAGATTTTAAGCATGGTGACATTGTCATTCTCGTTCTTACTGCATTCATAAATCATTGAAAGTCATTTTTTTACAGCAAAATTTAAAATGACTGTAATAAAATAATTTTTAAAATCAACTAAGCAAACTATTAAGTATAAACACTTTAGCTATGAACTATTATTTCTTAATTTTTCTTACATTACAGTAATGAGAATGAGATTAAATGGTATTACAGTCAAAAGTGCTCAATGGTAAAGATGTCTTAAAATTATAAAATAGGATTTATAAATTAAGATTATATTAGTATTTTTAATTTAATTTATCATTTTTTATTTTTATTTTGAGGTAAAATATGGCTCCGAGATGTTCTTAAACTGTTTCATGAGATTCACCCTCCCATTCCCTCCAGATCAGGACAAAGCGAGAAACGTTGAGGCGAAACCTTTCCTCATTCTCAGCGCATCAGATGCCAAACGCTGCCGTGACGCCACGCTCTATGGATCCTTTTGTGTTGCTGGAAATCTTTTGTTGGATTTCTAAAGCTCATCAGTATTTAAGGTCTACAGAATGAAAAGGGTCTGAAATTATTGCTGACAGTCACTGGGTCGTTCATTGACATTAAGACATTACACCGCAAACCTCCACGGCATGGCATTCTGGGTAAACGATGCTTACTTTGTTCAAGTGCACTTTTGTTCAGTTTTTCATTGTGCAATGGATGATTGTAGCAGATTTGCTCTTAACTTTCAGATCGTTCAGATCTCCGCCAGCAGCTTTAAATGATGAGATCTGTCTCTCTAAGGCTTCAGTTCATCTACATTCATTAGCTAAATGGGGAGATGGGGGGATGGGAAGTATACTACATTTATACGTGTACACCAGAGTTTGTCTACAGGGTCACATATTTTGTTGATCCTGGAACAACATTCCTGGAACAAAATTTAGCCCTAACCCTACCCATAACTTATACCTGAATTCCCGTGAATAACACGGATGTAGAAGCACCTAACCCTGGTATGGCACAATTAACTAAAAACACTTTGAAGTGGTCCTCTGATTGGTTGAATTCTACAGGATGTCCTGGAGATGTGCGTTTCGTTGTGATGCCAAACCCCCTCATGGAAAAGAAAAACACTGTTGTGACAACGAGCGCATATCAGGATCAACTAAACGCGGGATTTTCAAAAGTATGGGAAGTATGTAAAGTTCACGGCATAGACGCTTTAAATCCTCCAAGAGTTTTGCACACCGGTCTGTTATTGTAGAGACAACGACGTTACATTTTCACACCCCTAAACATGACGCGGAACAAAACAAACTGTGATCGGTTGCTTTACATGTCAGTCGGACGGCCTCTGGTCCTTAGCCAATGAAAGCTGCGATGGAGTCCTTCTGCCGTCAGTCTGAAGCTCTGCCTACACGAGACTAGCCTAAACTTGAAATAAACTGTAAACTTGTCCCTCAAATCTGATTGGTTGATTAGAATGTTGATCCAGGATCAGATCCAGGAACTTGTTGCACTTGGTGAAATCACTTTCACCTTCGCTGTACAACATGTTTTCACCAAGTACATGTTCCTGGATCATTTATGTCAAGTTTAGGCTTACAACCAGGGTTAGATGCTTCTACATCACCTATCATTTCTCTCTAAATTCAGAGATAATTTATGGGTAGGGTTTGGACAAAATTTTCAGACAGGAATGTTACTCCAGGACCAGTAAAATATGTTGATCCAGGAAAATGTCTCACTAGGCAATTTACCGTAAATTTCGACATCAACATAGTACGCCATAAACACTGATTTGAAGTGTAAATGAAATCAAAATGATTTGAGTACGATTATTTAAAAGGAAATACCCACTCAAAAGCTTCACGTGTAGCCTAATTCAATGTGTTACTTGCCATTTCTTTGTAATTATTTGTGAAATGTTCTAGCAATTTTGCATTAACCATTTATTAGTTGTTTAGTAATCAGTTGTTCCAGAAGAAATGGGGCAACAAACTACCGAATAATGCAACACTATACGCCCACGTTGATGATCAATGGCGTCAAAGCTTAAGTATGGCCTACTTGAATCAAGTGTAGCCTACAATGGATCATGCGCAGCTGTTATTGATGATAGCTAAATGATTCAACGACCGTCAAACCACTACAATAATTCACCACTATACACATCCAAGAACAAACAAAAAAACTTTTAAGGCCGCTCAGAACTTTTGGTTCTTTTTGCATGACGTCACAATGGGAAGAGAAAATTAAGCTTTTATGAAACTCCGTGGGTATGACGCAACTTCCCGACAGAATCTCATCATTACGGTAATCATCACGTCCTCCACAAGACGATCACTTTCAATGAGGCTGAGATGTGTGAGGGAGGAGAGGGATCAAATCAAAACGCCATCATAGAGAATCAACTTCATCTACCTGCGCGCTCTATATAAATTACACTTCAACATTTAGAATATTTCAACATATATTAATGCCTTAAATTATCACGTGAGCTGTGGAACAGCCTGTGATAAAGCAAAAGACAGCTTTCCACTGCAGCTAAACAATGCCGATACGTTTAAATCAGTTAGTTAGTCCTCTCTGACTGAAGTTAATTTAGCTCTTAGTCTTCAATTGTTACAAACTCTTAGTAAGACCAGACGGCTGAGAGCCGCATTTAAAACCATACACCCACAAAAAAAAAAAAAATGGAAAAAGATTTGAAAATGTCCTCACTACCCCATAATAATATTATTGAAAGGATATAATGAGTGTGACCATATCCACCACCAGCCATAACAGTCCCGGGACCCGTGAATTTTGACATGAACCTGATTGTGAGAAGTTCAAAATGCCAGAGAAACATTATGTCTGAATCTGGTTTAAAGTCAACAAGAAATCAATCTTCATCATATTAACTTTCTTAATGCATGTTCTTGATCTTAAAGTGAATGTTTATATCTGTTATTATTACACAGGTAACATGATCACTTTTGCTTTTCCTCTAAAACCATTTCAGACAGTAATATTGTGAAGTATTATTACAATTTAAAACAACTGTTTTCTATTTTTATATATTTTAAAATGCAATTTATTCCTGAATTTTCAGCATCATTACTCCAGTCTTCGGTGTCACATGATCCTTCAGAAATCATTCTAAAATGCTGATTTGATGCTCAAGAAACATTTCTGATTATTCTGATTCTTATATTTTTCACACACTACCATTCAAAAGTTTCAGAGGAAAGTTATCATGTTATCGTAAAATTAAAATGTTCACGTTAAGAAGAGGAACATGCTTTAAGAAAGCGAATCTAAACAGCAGATCAATAAAAAAAAGTCCCTCCTTAAATTTGTATACCGGTTTCTCTCACATTATGGAGGCAAAATAGCTTCCAAACTTTTGATGAGTTTTTAAAACACTTCATCTTTTTTGCCTTGTAATATTCACTTGAAACACACTCGCGCAGAGTTTGTTGTGATTGCTCAGTGAGAACGCAGGCATGTACACACACCCCCATCGGCTGACACCATAGCTGCACGGGAAGGGAGGGTCTGGTGTGAGGTAGATCATTTCAGTCCCAGCTTTTCCTCCAGCTCTGGGAGTGACTGCCCCGTTGAGATGCTTCCTCCGGGGAGGACGACGAGCCCGACCGGCTCTCCTCTTCCTGGGACTGAGCTGAGGTGGAGGGCCGCTGGGGGTCCTGAGACGTGGAGGGGGACAGCGCCCGCTTGTGGGGACACTGGGCCACCATGTGTGTGACACTCTGACAGTAGTGACACTTCTTTGGCTGGGGTGGAAGGCCACACTCTTTAGCGTGGTGGTCCAGACCTCCACAGTTATAACACCTGCGGAAGGACAAAAAATTGCTTGTTTGCATTAAACCATTATACAAATGACACCACTAAAATGTGCCATCAAATAAAACAGGATTTATCTTGCGCGATTTAGATATTATACGGCGCAGCAGGAAAATCAGAGAGAGGATGATCAGCAAATTTTCCCCGTACCGATCAAAAGTTTGGAATAAATATGATTTTTAGTGTCTTATGCTCATCAAGGCTGCATTTATTGGATAAATAATACAATAAAATATTAACAACAACACAAATATTATGAAATATATATATATATATATATTTTAAATATATTTTATTGGGGAGCAAATCATCATATTAGAATGATATCTGAAGGATCATGTGACACTGAAGACTGGAGTGATGATGCTGAGAATTCAGCTTTGATCACAGGACTAAGTTACATATTACAATATATAAAAAAAAAAATTATGAAATAAATGCAGCCTTGGTGAGCAGAAGAGACGCATTTCAAAAACATTTAAAATCTTAATTATTCCAAATATTTGTAAATACAAAATACATTAGCGTAAATACATCAGTTCTGATAACTAAAAATACATTTTTACGGTTTACATTACCATTGGTTATTGAGACCAGGAGTAATATTGTGCAGAGAAAACAGAACCTATTTTTAAGACCATTAAGATGTGCATTGTAACATTAATTAGTGACAATTAAGCAGACCTAGAATGCAAGCAAAATATATTGCACCATGTGTGTACTTGCAATAACGGGAAAAAACACCTCATAAGTAACACATTCAGAATCAGATGCATTATGCTAATGAAAATTATGGAGGAAATTTTGTTCAGTTCAAGACAATAATACGCCAAAATCGTAATGGTCCTAAAAACAAACTTCTTTACATTATTTCTTATCATTTTTGGATTAAATGTGACCTGGACGTTTTTGCTGAGATGAACTCAAACCCAGTGTTGGTCACTAGGGGGCAGTAGAGGACAAGACGTACTCCAATAACAAACATCTTTTAGAGAAATACTCCAAAAGTGGCAGTTGCAGTATTTAATAATCAAAGTTTTATCATATAGGAGTGATAAATAGTCCCAGCCTAGTAATTCCTACATTAAAAATGTAAAAGAAAAATGACACATTGTATGATTTATAGCCACACACACAAAAATAATCACAAATATACATAATGTAATGATACATAATTATATATCACAAATATGATATATAAATAAATAAAAAATTATATATTACTTATAATATTTTATAATATATATATATTTGTATACATTTAAATATTTTTGATTAGATATGAGGATATTGATTGTCTCTGCACGGACTGTTTTCAGCCTCTAGGTGGCGCTGTGCTGCAGAAGATAATCGTGTCTGCTTGCTGTATTAGACAAACACAAACTGGAGGAAACTGATCTGACATCAGTGCTGAACTGCACAAAATGGAAAGCAGTTCCATATAGTTTCTCCCCTAACCTGGCCACCTCATACACAAACAATACATATTTGAGGGAAACATAGGCCTAATTTTGCGATCTTAAAAGGTTAGTTCACACAAATTGAAAGTTCTGTCATTAATTACTCATCCTCATGTCATTTCAGAACATAAATGAAGATCTTTTTGATGAACTCAATGTTAATATGTGAATAAAAGCCTTCAATCTGTTCATCATATAAAGTGATCGAGTCTCTTCAGAAAATTTTGACTAAACGGCTCAATTCATATGGATTAGTTTTACAATCGCTTTATGAACTTTTTGAAGAGTCAAAGTGGTAGTTGCGTCAATGGAGGGGCAGAAAACTATCAGATTTCTTCAAAAATATCTTCATTTGTGTTCTAAAGATGAACGAACGTCTTACAGGTTTGTAACGACATGAGGGTGAGTAAATGATGACAGCATTTTTCATTTTATCCCTTTAAAAATAAAAGGTACTATGCATACATTTTTTTACATCGATATAACACAACACATTGCATAAACATCTGTAAATCTCAACAGTATCATTTCCTCATAACATCCAGGCTCAGATACAAAGAACCATTAAACGGAACAATTACTTGATATAAAGGACTTTCAGCTACAAATTATCACAGTATTCAATGAAAATACCGGCAAGATTCTTGTATTTAAACTGATGAGTTAAATTTACACTGTCATTGATAAGTTTTTAATTCAGTTGTTCAATGACTTCGCTCTCATCAATGACGCATCGCTCTCATCAAGATCCCATTATGAGCCAATTTTAATGTCCTAAAGTACTTGTTGTCTTTCAAACAGATTTCAAGCACTTATGAGATTAAAGAATTGAAGAATCTGTTCATATGAATGTGTTAAAGCATCAATTCAGGCTTTATCTCATCTTTAATAAACTTCCATCATTTCATGTCCACCTTTTCTATAGGGACCGCCTATATGATAAACCGCTCACCCACACACACGCACGTACACTTATAAATAGCTCTAACACAACAGACTGAAAAGACTTATTCAGTTTTTTTTTTTTTGCTTTGATCACCATGGCAACAGGAAGTAGAAGACTGACTCACAATCAATGCGTGTCGTGAACAGAAAAGCATTTGGCGAAACCGAGCTATGACCCATCATCTACACTCAAAATGACATGCTGTAATTCACGCGGCTTAACAAAACATTATCAATGCTTTAATTGATTCTTTTATCCAGAGAAAGGAGAACCATGCCGTTTAATTGACATGCGAATAATATTGTGCACTTTAACGATCAAAAACAGCAAGTTTTGAATAAATAACCCCATCTTCCTAAGTAATACATCAAACTTGTTTATTTTTCAAATAAATCGTACATGAAGTAATTATATCATTCCCCAGCTCTATTTTATGTTGACTTATAATTTTTTTATCGTATAATTTTCGTTTATATATTTTGAATGATAAAACATTTCAAAATAAATTAAATCAAATTGGTTTAAAATGTTTGCTTGACTGTAGATCAGTTCCTTTTGTGGCTAAACAATTTCTTTTCCTTTTGTAGCATTGTAAATAAACTTAAATACCTTTGCAAATACAACCGTTAACAAAAGAAGTAAATTAGCATTCAATGATGAACAATAACTCAAGAAACTTTCAGAAAGAAAACATCAAGATATATAAATATGAGAACATGCAGGTAATTTTTTTTTTTTTTTTTTTTTTTTTTTTTTTTTACATGTGTAGTTTTTTTTTAGCTAAGATTTTAAAACTTCCAATTATCTAATTTATGCTAGTGATTCTTAACAGTAGATTGGGATTCACACTACTGTGGTAGCTGCTAAAGACAAGAATACGCCTATAAATTGATGAATGAAATGAATAAAACTAAAATTACATTCGTCCTCAAGATACCATTCAGTGTAGACCCTACGGCTGAAGCCTGAGGTATTTCATTTATGCAATGTGAATTGTGGATAACTGAAAATAAGCTTTCATGAAACCAAACGTATTGAACTACATATCCCATCATGCTCAGCGGACTCACCGGTCTCCCTTTGGTTTGCGCTTGAGGGGCGGGGCCTTCCCTTTGGGCCGTCGGTCACTGCCCGAGCATGGGCCCCCGCCGGGCCCCGTGACCCTGAGCGACTCCAGACCTTTACTCGACCTCTTGAAGGTGAACTCAACCTGCTCGCCCTCCCGTAAGCTCCTGAAGCCCTCCATCACCAGCTTACTCTAAACACACACACACACACACAGCTTATTTAATACACATTCAACCGTACTTATATAGTCTATAATATCTAAATATAAATATCAAACAGATCAGTTAAATCTACAGAGATATCCATAAACATTTCATGTCATGTAATAATTTATCAGGGACAGAAAAGAGAGATTTTCCAAGTACTAGAAATAAAAAACATTAACCTGCATTACGAAAGCAATGTTTAAAAACACATTTCATCACTTTTCTTGCATAAAATACACAATTTTATGAGACCTATAATTGCTAAAATCAAAAACAGATGAGCAATAAGTCGAAAACATATGATTTTACATTACTTAACTCATCAAAATAATTTAAGCAATTACAACTTTTTTATTAGTTATAAGAGATTTGACTCAATTATACTTAAAAATTCATAGGCAGCAACTAAACTTAAGGCGCTTCTTGAATAATATTATTTTCCAGCTAAAGTTAGTTTGTTAATACTTATATGTTAAAGTTAATACTACTAAAAAATCTTTAATAAAAGGACAATTCAACAAAATTCTACATAAAAAGCACCATATGATCCCTGTGATATTTTCTTTACATATTCATATAAAATATGAATATATTGCTACAGAGCAGGAGAGCCTGAACTGTCATAGGAACATGCAAATACTCGTAACATAAAAATAATGTGTATGACTTAGTGTTTTACAGTAAAATACAATTTCAACAAGTGTGATATTAGAAATCCTCAACACAAAGCACAATCCCAGAAAAACACCATCCAGACATTTAATCATTTCATTATTTAGCAGATGCTTTTATCCAAAAGAGGAACATCAAAAGCAGTTTATCAAATTCATCAGTTTATCATATCCAAGAAGAGCTTGTACAATATTCACACAGTGTGTTTATTAGTTTATTCAAATCCTTCAATTAATACGATTTCTTTGGGCATTATAAATGCAAAGTGAAGACCCTCAAAAAGAAATGATTGGAAATTATAACAGCAATAAAAGCCTGTTAATCTGAAACTGAAATGTAATTCCTTACGAATAAAATTGCCACAAAATCTGTACATCATTCTGCAATTTAGCATTGATTCTTTATCACACATGTTCAAATACAAAACAATTAATACTACAAAACATATAAGATTACACAAAAAATACTGATAATATATCCCCAGGTTTAGGCATTTGCTTGTTTAAGACACACACAGATCAGTCTAAACCAAACAGACAGGACTACTTTAAGTAATATTCATTTAAGCAATGATTGTGTTTCCAAATGCATGAACACAGCTGATTATTTCGATGCTGCTGCAACAGAAAACTGTCTCAAGATATCGTTGTGGTACATGATCATATGATTTCCATTTCAATTATTCACTGCATGAATCGAATGCAAGAGGAAAAGCAGAGGTAACAAGCATTCTCACCTCTCTCTCTCCAATTAGAGAGAAAGTAAGTCAATAGATCAACACCACAAAATGGAAAGAACAAATGATAGACCATGTATGAGTTATGCTCACAAATCACTTTTCTGGAAAGATTAATCTCTACATATCAGCACTGAATTCACATCTGGATCGATGAATGACATTTCCAGTAAATACACACTGTCTTCAGCTCAACATTTGTGTTTGTATAGTATCAGCTCTCACTTATTCAACTCTCACTTCTCTATTGGCATCTACGATTCCATGAAGAACCTTCAACATCCATGGAATCTTTACATTCCACAAAAGGTTCTTTAGATTCATAAAATGTAAATGTTCTTCACAATAAGAACAAAAATGGTTCTTTTAAGAACTGTCCACTAAAAGATTCTTCCCTTTTGGAACCTTTCTTTTTAAGAGTGTATATGGAACAGAAACACTTTAGTTTTTGTCACGGCATCACATTAAATACAGCCGTGTGAGGGGGTGTAATGCATTTCATTTCTCATAATTGACATAATGAGCACAAAAAGCCTTCTGATTTAACACTTACGATGCATGGGGAGAAATTAAAAATCCATAGCATGAATGAGAATAGAGCATTACGCAAACATAATCGAAACGCCAGCAGCAAAACCCTTCCCACACACATATGAAATATATAGGCTATAACAGTAAATAGGATTAGATCTTGGTAAGAACAAAACACACGCCACACAAGACAAATATAATCCATAGTGTGAGAATAAAAGCGTTTTCAATACATATAGTATAATTTTTTCATTTTGGTTTTATTTCGTTTTTTTTATTTTTTATTTTTTTATTTCGGTTTGGTCATTTACAGATCATTCAATCAAATCATTCGAAACATAAACACTATAGATGACCAGGTACAGGCAGAAGCTAAAGCTTATTGTGCCTGCCCTTAACTTTAAATCATAAATGCAACTCATTAATGACAACATCTGTTCATAAAATTAACATTAACACATTAGTGGACCATTGTCCACACCAGAAGCAAGCCTATTTAATTAATTTTCATTCTATTGAGTATTTGTCCAATGTTATTCTCTTGTAAATAATTTTAAACTGAAAAATAGACGTGGCTTGTTTTAACTCATTACAGCAACTATTCCACAATTTAACTCCTTTATTTGATAAACAGTGTTCTCTTAATGTAGAATGTACTTGTGGCTGGTTAAACATAGTCCTCTGAGATTATATTTACTTTCTCGCTGGGTAAATAATAATTGCAAACATTTAGGAGTTTTATTATGTTTGACTTGGTAAATAAACTTTACCGTGTACAAATCAACTAAGTCATAAAACTTCAAAATTTTTGATTGATGAAACAGTAAATTACTTGGTGAATTGTAAGGTGCATAGTTTATTAATCTGATAACCTTCTTTTGTAATAGGAAAATTGAATTGGTTCTGGTTTTATATGTATTTCCCCATATTTCAATACCATACGTTATGGTGTGACAAGTGAACTATAAAGTAAATGTAATGCATTTTTGTTCAGAATACATTGCAACTTATACAAAATTGCAATCATTTTTGACACTTTCTTCTGAACGTTAAAAATATGCGGTTTCCATGTCATTTTACAATCAATAAGAAATTTTATATGATTTACTCTTTCTAATTCTTTTTCATTAATAGTAATCCTGATCTCATTATTTATCTCTTTATTACTAAATACCATAAATTTCGTTTTGTTTAAATTTAGTGACAATTTATTCAAATCAAACCAATTCTTTTGTTTATATAATTCTTTCTCTACCACCAACACAAGCTCTGTAAGATTTGGGCCAGAACAATAAATTGTTGTATCATCCGCAAAAAGAATAAAATTTAAAACATCCGACACTTTACAAATATCGTTTATATATAACAAAAATAACTTGGGGCCCAAAACAGATCCTTGTGGAACACCACAATTAATTCTCTGAAAGTAGGACGCAACTCCATTTAAATTAACATATTGAAAACGGTCTGTTAAATAATTTTCTAACCAAGAATATACATTTCCGCTAAATCCATATTTTTCCTGTTTATATAATAATATTCTGTGATCGATGGTATCAAAAGCTTTCTGTAAATCCAAAAAAACTCAGATTGAATGCAATTTTTTATCTACTGATTGTGATATATTTTCTACCATTTTAACAACTGCCATTGTGGTTGACCTATCTGCTCTAAAACCAAACTGATATACATTCATTATATTGTTTACTTCAACATAACTATCTAATCTTTTAACAAATAATTTCTCTAATATTTTTGAAAATTGTGACAACAGAGAAATAGGTCGATAATTACAAAACAGATGTTTGTCGCCCCCTTTATACAATGGGAGAACTTTTGATATTTTCATTTGAGTTGGGAATATACCAGTTTTAAAAGATTGATTGCAAATATATGTAAACGGATAAATAACATTTTCAATAATATTTTTAACCATAAACATATCAAACCCATCATTATCAATTGACTTTTTATTCTTGCAGTCTTTCACTATTTTCAACATTTCATCTTTATTAGTTGGGTTTAAAAAGAATGAATTTGGACTTTCATATGTAACCCCAATTTCCATTCCATTGTTTGGAATGGGTACAATTTTCTCTGCTAAATTATTACCTATATTTACAAAATAATCATTAAACTCTTTAACTATTTCCTCTGTACGACGTATTGTATAGTTATCTTTATTAAAGTAATTAACACTATCCGTATTGCTGTATTTTTTATGTATTAAATCATTAAGTACCTTATTATTATTACTTATTATTCAAATGATTCTTTAATGTTAACCAACTAGTGCTCTGTTCTGAGATGTGATTAAACCGGAATTGAATAGTGAAGACCAGGTTGATCAACGAATATTTTATATTTATGCTCTTATTTCCAGGTCAAAGTTCAGAGAGAAGCTCTGCGATGTGATGATTCATCCCAGAATAGCAGAATTAAGGTACGTAATCAGTGAGCCCAGGAGAAGATGTGTCATATTACAGACAAACACGAGAGACGGAAGACAGAAAGCAAGAGAGAGAAACACAGAGAGCGCCACCAAAGGGCCGGACGTATTCCACATCACCCCTCCTCCACATGTTTTCATCCTTCACGGTGACCTCTGACCTCTGCCCAACCCCCTTCAAACATGCACACACACACACACACACACACACACCGGCATTCCGTTTCCCTGCGTTAAATTAACAACACACTTCTGCACTGACTACAAGACGTACACGCAGTATTTGATCTGCTGACACACACTACATCACTCGACACACACCCCTGATAGCAGCCGGATATGAGCTCAGTGTGTGTGTGGAGCTCTTAACATTGTGTGTAAAGTGCACACGTTCTGATAGAAATACAATTCATTTTACATTCTAGAAATGACTTAGTTTGAGGATTATTATGTTTTTAAATGTGTGTGAATTTAGAATTAAATTCTACAAGAACAAAACATTTCAAAAGAACAAAGCAATTTAATCAAAGAGATTATTTAAATACTGACAATGATTTATGTTTGTCTCCATTTAAATTATGAATTTACTTGGATATACACAGAAAATTTAAAACTTAATTTAAAACTACAGTTTAGGGGAAAAAACTAACAATTTCTGCTCATCAAATTTTGCTTTGCTACTTTGTGTTCATTAGTTATAATAAAACATTCTGAAAAACATTTTGATTACTTACAAAAAGGTCTTATTTGTTAACATGCATTAACCAACATGAACTAACAATGAGCAATATATTTTTTACAGCATTTATTAACCTTTGTTAATGTTAGTTAAAAAAAATGTTCATGTTAGTTCACAGTGCATTAACTAATGTTAACAGATTTTGGTCTTAAAAATATATTAGTAAATGTTGAGATTAACATTAACTAAGATTAATAAATGCTGTAGAAGTATTGTTCATTCTTAGTTCATGTTAAATTATGTAGTTAACTAACAAATGAAACTTTATTGTAAAGTGTTATGTGCATGTTTAACTGATTGTCTCTTATTGAAAGTTATTTTTGGAAAAACAAACATAAACCACTCTAAAAAAAAGAGGTAATAGATTTTGGTGTCTGGTTTACATTGCCCTGTTTGACTTTAGATTTGAAACAATTCTAAACTAACACATTTTCATTTAACATTTGTGCTCTTGGCATAATTTCTTATAAAAGCAAATAACAAGACACTTCAACTACTGTGATTTTAATCAGGTATGTGTCTTATGAGACTACAAATCAAGTCCTAAAATTAAATTAACAAAATAATAAAATGCAGAGCATTTTAAAACTTCATGCAACAACCAATACAACCACTGAGAGCCAGGCATCAATAAAATATATATTAATAATATATTTAATTGCATTAAATTAAGAATGTTTTCAATAAAATTATTAAACAACATACAAATAAAATAAAAATAGTAATTATAGTGGTATAAAAAATGGTAATAGATTTCGGTAGTGACTAAACTTGAGTGAGCGATTGTTTGTGTCAGATCGCAGCTGGCTCCACCCACACACTCACTCCTTATATGGGCAGAGCTGAAGGAGGAAGTCATGTGACCTGCTGCTTCTGTTGAGATGGCGAAATGAAGGACTGAACAAATGGAGAATAAAAGTACAGGAAGCAGAAGAAACTGAGCACTGGAAGAAAAGAAATCAAAAACAAGATAAAGAGAGAGTGAAAAGAATATTTAACAAAATTTATGGAGAAGACAAAAAATTAATGCTCAATTAAAAGCAGAGTCTGTTACATTTTTAGATGAAAACACAATCTATAAAAGATATAATGGTATCTAATTAGAGGATACCATTGATATAACCTAATGATATAAAATTAGAGGATAAAATGACAGCAGCAGCTGAGAAAGATTTTAAGACCGATATAAACATGTTCTGGGTCTTTCCTGTTATGCAATACATTTTCATGTCCGCATGTGTTTAACATACTAGATATTAAACTTAGTAAAAAGATATTACATTTTTAAAGGATAAAAATCAAATTAGTTTGTTTCCTTTTTGTCACAACTAAAAAAAGATTTACATTGATTACTTTATATATAAATATAATATTTTTATTCATATTAAATATGGAGTATACTGAATTTTAAATAAACCTATAGTTTAAGCAGATATTTTTGGAGTGGGTTATAAAAACATTCAAACTAATTTTAAAAAATAGCTGCTGTTCCAACATTTTTACTTTATCTAATTAAAACATGTTTCATTGAGAGTATTGTTTTAATTGTAATTTTTTCCTGAGTTGTCAATTTCACTTTCCATCCTGTTGATCTTTTGTAAAATCCATCTATCTTACAAAACCAGGAAGTGACCATTGATCATTTTGAGAGAAAAAACAGCAGCACAAATGTACATAAGTATTAGCAAGGTTTTGATTGGTATTAATTGGTTTGTATCAAAATAAAACTTTCCGTTCTGTTTGATGAAATTACAGTATAATTCTTTAAAAAATTCAAAAGAACATTATAAGAATAATATATTCAAAATGGACACCAAGTTGACACACACACTGTTACATCATCTCAAGCAATGGCTAACTCCATTTACATCCTGTTCATTATCTTGCTATTGTGTAAATCAAGCTATAATTTATTGCTTAAAATCCTTTCTGACTGTTAAATGAAAACACAAGCATATTGAGCCAAAACATTATGACAGTCACAGGTGAAGTAAATATTGATCATCTCCTAACAAGGCCACATATTAAGATCTGGGTAGATTAGATGGAAAGAAAGCAATCAGTTCTCATAATCAACATGTTGGATGCATGAGAAATAGACAGGAATAAAGATCTGAGTGACTTTGACGAGGGCCAGATTATTATGGCAGAGCGACTGGGTTAGAGTATCTGTCAGCTCTCGGTCAGCTGTGCTGAATTTACCAACAGTGTCCGAGGAGGAACAAAACACAAACCGGCGACAGGGTGTTGGACGCCCAGGGCTCTTCGATGCACGAGGGCAATGAAGGCTATCCCGTCCAATCCGAGCCAACAGAAGGTCTATGTGGCACAAGTCACACTATTTAAATGATGGTTATGGGAGGAATGTGTCACAACACACAGTGGATCTGCTGCGTGTGGAGCAGCTGTAGAGCAATCAGAGATCTATGATGACCTGTCCACTGTCGAAAGCGGCTACAATGGGCATGAGAACGTCGGAATTGGACCTTGGAGCAGCAATGGAAGACGGTCGCTTGGTCCGATGAGTCCCCTTTTCTTTAACTTCACATGTAAAAGAACGTGTTCGCACGTCACGTGCGACGTTTACCTAAGGGTAATGATGCACCAGGATGGACTGTGGGACGACGATAAACCGGTGGAGAGTGTGTGACGCTGTGGTCAATGTTCTGCTGGGAAACCCTGAGTCCGGTCATTCATGTGGACGTAAATCTGACACATGCCACCTTCCTAAACACTGTTGCAGACCAGATACACCCCTTCATGACAATGGTGTTCCCTGGTGGAAGCACACAGTCACACTGCACACATTGATCAGGTTTGAGGAACATGATGAAGAGTTCAAGGTGTTGCTCTGGCCTCCAGATTCCCCAGATCTTAATGCAGTTGAGCATCTGTGGGACGAACTGGACCAACAGGTTCAGTCCACAGCGACTCCACCTCAAACTACAGGACTTGAAGGATCTGCTGCTAAAGTCTCGGTGTCAGAGACCACAGGACACCTTCAGGCTCTTGTAGAGGCCATGCCTGGGCGGGACAGAGCTGTTTAGGCAACACGTGGAGGACCGACAGCAGGTGGTCATAATGTTTTGACTCATCGTTGTATATGCACAAAAAACATATATAAATGCATGTATAATATAAAAGCATGATTGAAAAAAGGCAAACTATACGTTATTTTAATTATTAGTTTCTCCTTGTATTTTAAAATTTACAAGCAGTCTATAATTATTATTTTTTAGATAATTATTATTTTTTCATTTTCAATTCATTGTGCACACTAGATATCAGTGGCAGCATCAGCGCTTGAGATATTCAAATCTGTCATGCACAGAATGAAGAGAGGAGCATGTATGTTAAAGGAGGAGCCAGATATCTGCAACAGTGAGAGGTGGAGTCTGGAGGAGAGGTTAATCTCACTAGGGGCCCAGAGTAACCTTACAACACACACACACACACACACACACACACACCACACACTTAACTAGCTATGTAAATAAGGGCATACCACAGACCCTAACCCTAAAAGTAATCATTTAGCATTTTTAGAATTAAAAAAATATATACATTAATTTTACATATAAATAATTTTTCCAGTTAAGGACACCCCTAAAGGGAGGTTTTATCCGCTTGATCTCCCTTCTAGAGATAAATATGCCCACAAACAACTCTTAAAAATAAAGGTTCCAAAACTGATGTCATTAAGGAACATTTTATGTTCCCCAAAGAACCTTTCAGTGAAAAAGAACCATTTTTAAAAATCTAAAGAATCTTTTGTGCAATTGAAAGGTTCCGTGGATGTTAGAGGTTCTTCATGGAGCCATTAATGCCAGTACCTTTATTTTAAAGAGTGTTTAGCAAAGTGATGCCACCTACATGAGCAACATATAAATCCATCATTGCACAAACTAACATGATCACGTCACACACCGCGAGAAACAGCGACATGCATTCGTGCAGGAAGACTGGCACAAGCACACAATGCACACGCACAAACACTGCAGGAGGTGCAGCATTTGGAAAAATCAAACACAAAGCTCCTAATGAAACACACACACACACACACACTGCAGTGCGTTGATTCGGAGTGTGAGGGCCGGACGAAGCCACGCCTCCTTTCCCTTTTTTGTCTTTAACGAAATTCCTCTTTTAAAGAATGTTAGAGGACCCCAACCCCCACCACACACACACACACTCACACATATATACGCACACTCAAATCCTCTTTACACATACAAACAAAATCACACTCAGACATGCGTTGTCTTTTCCTCCGATTCACACTCTCACTTCTGTCCTGGATTGGCACAAAAAGCTCATGGATTTGTAGAAGATTTGAAACACAGGGGGACTGTGTGTGTGTGTGTGTGTGTGTGTGTGTGTGTGTCAGTGTGTCAATGACTACAGGATACTGTATTGATGTAATTGTAGAATTAAGAGAGACTGAGTGCTATTATAATATTTTCCTTCATTACTACAAATCTATCTGCCATCTTTTGGTATAAGAAACATGTGTATGTGCCACACAAGTAAAAGTCTAATTAATATATATTTTTAACTGCCTTATCAGATTCAATACAAGAAGTCAAAGTGTTGCAATTGAAAAATAATGATATTAACATACACTAAAAAACTAATACACTAGTGTTATTTTCACTCCAAAATTGCTGTTAAACTTCACTAAGTTACAAAGTATTGGCCAGTAACACTGAATTAAACATGAAATTTTGAAGTAAAAAGAAGTACTAGAAAATAGTTTTTAAAAACAGTGGTCACACTTTAGTTTAGGGTCCAATTCTCACTATTAACTATTCATTTATTTAGAAATAGTATTTTGTTGTAAAACACTCCAGTGATCTGTATTATTTACAATTTAAAAAAACAAAAACATTTTTTTTACAGTGAATTCCTCAGATAATTAATATGACTTCCTTCATATGATACTAATTCTTTTAGCTGTCATAAAAAGAAAAGCAAAAAAGTCTAGGGGAAACTATAATAATTTTTAAATGAGAAAAACGTGATTTAATACAATATTTAAATCAGCTGTTAAGTCAGCAAGAGTTTTCAGCTGAATACTAATACAATTATGCTATGCTCTTTACATATTTAAAAAAATCAGCCTGTCAGTTCATTCATTTCCATAGCTACTTTTACTATCACAACCTCAGAGCTATAATAAAATCTTAAATCGTAGCTCAGTTTAATCAACAAGAGATCAATGCAAAGTGAGAAATAAATAAATAAACATTATAATCTCTCAATTAAATTTATGAAAATCTCTCTTAAAGGAAAAAAAAGCACCAAATTGTCTGAGTTACTGAGCATGTATAGGTCATAGGTTCGATTCCCAGGGTTGTATGAACTGATAAAGAAAAAAATGTGGATAAAAGCATCATGCCAAATGCATAAATGTAATGTGTTGATCCACATGATTCTGGCTCGTTTGTAACAAATTGTTCTCGTCTCCTCGAGTAACAGCAGATTCGTTTCTGTCCAGAATATCAGGGTTAGACAGACACACACAGATTGAATAATCAGCTGTACACACTCTTCTTATCACAAACACAATGCGCAACGGCTGCACATCCTAAACAACACACACCCTGCACAGCTTTTTCAATTTCACTGTAGCATGAACGCACATGTACGTGCAGCATTCAGACACAAAGAAAGAACACAAACAATCCTCCGCACAATCCAAAGCTGCTTGTGCCATTAGTCTGTCTCACACAAAGAAATGAGTGCAAACTCATTTGCCATCATCAAATTGTTTTATGTACATCACCATAATATCATACACCCTGAGCTCTAGAACCGCATGTTTGCTGGTTTCAGGATTTTCACACAGTAAAAAGAAACAGGATTGACTGCACACTCTAATGTACATTGTTTCAAAAATGTCACAAAAAGGAAATAAAAGCACACAGCTCTTCCAGATGACAGACACGGCTCTTAATCAATACGCTTTCACACGCCTGGGCCATGAGGAAAAAGCAGCCTTCATTTTCCAAATGCATTCAATACAATTGTTTACTTCATGCTTATCAGAAGAACTGTTTTATCAGGAGTACAAAACGTTCTTACAATAACTACTCAAATGAATACAAGGCAGGAAATGTTCCTTGCTTATGAGTTAGTGTTACAGCAAAGATTTCACATACAAGATTTAACACAAAAATATAGTGTATAGTTAGTAACTAGTGCATTTATTGTGCATGTCAACTGGCAGTTCGGTGAACGATCTGTTGAATTTGTAACTCAGACATGGATATTTCTTTGATTTCAACCAGCTTATTTATACGTTGCCCTATATATACTTATCTTACGCTCAACAGCACACAAAACATTCTGACTGTGTCCCTGGTTAATGTTTATGTTTGTCTTTTTTGAGAACTGCATTTCCCAGAATGCACTCAGGTTAAGGGGCTACTAGCACAAGAGGTTCATGTTTTAGCGCTTGCTCAAAAACATCATGTCCACACAAGATTTCAGATCAAATTTTAATTTAAAATCAATTAAATTTACCTTAAAAAAATAGTAAATGACTCTGCAAAACTCCATTTCAAATCATTTAGTACATATTTATGTAGCAAAACAAATCTTTCTGTCTGTTGTCGAATTCCACAGATTTACCCAAATCAACACAAAAATCTAGGCAATGATGTGTCCACTAATCACAATATGAATCCAGAAAGCAAAATATATTTTACTTCAAAGAGGTTCAGCAATTGTAATTCAGTTAAACACAAAATAAAAGATTATTAAAACTTAATTTCTTTAAATAAAAATAGCTTTAAAAGACAGACAGACAGATGTATCCTTATGCACACTAGCTGTTATGTTATTGAATTTCAGATTTTAAAGGATTATGCACACGTGTTTTGTAACAATGCAAATGTTCAGTCACATGAATCATTTTAACATCTCATTAACATCCAGCAGTATACATAACACTGTTCGACAATATTATCAGCAGCAACAGATAATAAGAACACAGTGTATCAGAAAGCAGCATAATTCAGCAAAACTGACAGCAGAACAACAGTGCAGTGGATTCGGAAGGAACCTCTTGTTCTCTCTGCTTTTGTTCTTATAATCTGCATATGCTGTTTTGAGCTGCTATAGAAAGCTTGGAAAATGATGAAAGGAGATAAGTTCCGGTTTAGTACATATGTCCGTATTGATTTAGCTCTGAATGTCCATGAGAAGAGGACGAAATGTTGTGTAAAGGGGGCTGAACTACACCCATGTAAACACGAGAGCACATGATGTTCAGTACAACAGTCCACCACACCGAAATAGCTTGCCATTCTCCAAAAGTCTGATTGTGAAAGCAGTCTGATCGTCGTGTGCTACATGTGACAGATTTCCCGACATGTTGGCAGGGTTATCAGACATGTTCCTGTGAGCATGAGGCGAATGTTGTGCGTGTACATAGCCTACCCTCTCTTTTCTCTTCCTAATGAAATCTTAAGGTTCCTTTAAGACGTGCATCGTAAATTCCTCAGTGTTTACTACTAATACGGCGTTCGTGTGATTATATCAATGGAGGTGATCCAGAGTAAAGATGTGTTTGTGGCGTGAGTAGTGCAGCTCTTAAAGTGACAGGAGATGAAAACGCAAGCGTGTGTTTTACTTCTGCTTTCCTCGAACACATCTGCTGATCATGTCAATGGGTTGCGACAGATAACGTGAAAAAAAAGAGAGTCAGAAGAACGAGTGAAACCAAGATGTAGCATGGACTTACTTGGTGAACGAACACGTCTAGTGGAGGGTCCACTGGCTTCCCCTCGCTGCTGGTCATCGATATAAATCCAAAGCCCATGCGGACATTAAACCACTTGCAGTAACCCGAACCAGACAGAATCTGCGGCGGAGTCCTAGTGGTGTCCGACCCGCCACCGCCACCTCTGCGCGGCCCTCCTGTGCGGTCAAGGAAGAAAAGCCCATAGTGATGTACGCCCGTGTACATTAATGAGATCAAGCCTATACTTTGTTGTCGTTGTACACATCGACCGTGGGTCTGCGTCGGCAGCGTTTCTGAGGGAAATCCCCAACTATACTACACAACAACACGCTTTCTACGCACCGATGTGTCTCAGTTGTCTACAACCAGGGCAGTAATCACCATAGACGCCCCTCTCTCTTCTGTCAATCAATATATGAGGTTTTCAGAGACAGACTCTTAAACTTATACACCCCCCCCCCAACCCCAACCTTGTGTATTTCGTTATATCCTAGTCTACAACCACCTAAAACCCACCCTATGGAAAACTGGAGAAAGTCGATGAAAAGTAGAGATGGGATGGCGTAGTGTATTGCGAATGCTCAGTGTGCCTGGTTATAGTAGCTTTAGCTACTATGTAACTTCTAGTAGTCGTGCATCTAATGCATGTGAACCGCCTGGCGTGGGGCAGGTGTGCACACGTTACCCGCCCCCCCTCACTACCACTGGCGCAAACGGCTCTTCATCACGCGTACAAACAACGTAAACAAAGCGCGGCGGTGCGCGTGGAATAATACGAGTTCCCATCTGAACGTAAACAGATATAATTAAAAAAGCAAAAAGCATCGTAACCTTCGGCCATGTTTCCCCGCGGACCCTCCGTTCCAAAGTTCCAGCGAAATCGTATCCTCCGTGAAATGGGGTGATGCGCGTCACCGTCGATCCGACATCCCGATTTCCAGCGGGCACAAATTTAGCGCGCATGATACGGCGTGCGTCTCCTTTTTGGATATTTTGTCATGTCTCTTTTAACATCTCCTATTCTCTCTCTCTCTCTCTCTCTCTCTCTCTCTCTCTCTCTCTCTCTCTCTCTCTCTCTCTCTCTCTCTCTCTCCCTCTCTTTTCCCCCCCTCCCCGCTCTCCGTGTCTCATTCGCTCGCTCGCAGCGCTGCACACGTGACTCCCCCGTGAGCCCGGGAGAGGGAGCGGACTCGGAACCGGGCTGGACTTCAGCTCTACTGCTGCGTCACGTAAATGCATCCGTTTTAACAGGTTCAGTTTTTTAACGCGTGTTAAGACGTCTAAAATCTTTATTTTTTCATGTTCTGAAAGTCATTGGAGGGGCCATAAAAAGTCCAGTATTTTGGGGATTTTTTTTCTCTTCCATTTAACAATTGTAATGATGCGTTATGTAACCAAATTCCAAACGCTGGTGACAGGCATTATATTTATAGTCTTATGAAAAATAGGCTACTTGTAGGCCTATAACCCTTTATTTTGAATGTTCTCGCTTGGTGTAGGAAATGCAAACAGTTTTCCAGAATTTATCTTTTTTTAAAAGGGTGTATTTTTCAAGAGGTTTACTATTTCATTAAACAGTAGTCTAATAATCGTCGTATTGTATTAAGTTGTTGTAATTAAATGTATAACTTTATGTAATTACCTAATAAGACGAAAACATTTATTCTACATGCAGTAGATGTCCTTTAAAATTCGCATAAAAAGGAGATTTTCTTTTACTTCTGCTGCTGATGTCTTTCTGCTTCGGTTTAAACGTTTCCAAAACATTCCTTATTATATTTGGGAGAAATTATTTGTCGCTAATTGTCGTTTGTGGAAGCGCATTGCAGTTTGCATTTGTTGTTTTGCTGCAGTACAAACGTCAATGCGACTGAATAAGACGAGCTTTATTGACCAAGTGCTCTCACACACATACACACACACACACACACACACACACACAGGGATTTGTTTCTGATTTACGTGAGCTTTGAGCACGTACAAATAGGCCTATAGCCTACAAGTGGATACATTACAACAATAAACGTCTAGACAGAACAAATATAAAGTCATAAAAAGGTATGTAGGCTACATGTATTGCATCAGTAGCCTACAGCCTAAAAGCTGCATTATCTGTTTATTTATGAAAATGCATCATTGATCCAAAACAACGTGCATCGCTGTATTTATTGCAGTTTATTAATTGTTCTGCTAATACAAACATATTGGTATGAATTCTAAATGAAACCCATAGGCTATATGTTCTAAAATTAAAATATGCAAGGGGTAAAATATAATCTTACATTTCATAGATCCGTTCTGTTGCTGTGCTTATTGAGTATAGGCTACATTTGAATTGTATCTGTCAGTTCACACACAAAGACACTGGAGCCAAATATGCACCAAACCAACAAGTTGAAATGCAAGAATGAATGGGAAATAAGTTCAAACTGAGAACTGAAATAAAAACTGAATGTTTTCGTTTCTATAAGATATTCGTTCAGTAAATGTTTCTGACAACTTCGTGATCAAACCTGATAGCTTGGCTGAGGATGTTTTTCTGTCTTTTGAGTCAGAGGAAAAACACGTTGGAGGAGTGAATCAACATCTACCCCCACCACTTCTGTGCCCCGCCCATTCACCCCCACCCCCCACCCATCTCTGCCGACCACCCTTCGGAATTCACCCCTGCCCCCAATCCCCCCACCCCCTGCAGCAGTGTGTGTGTGTGTGTGTGTGGAGGGGATGGATGGTGGTCGTGCCATTACGGCGCAGGTCACGGATCTGGTCACCGGTGTCAGATGTTATGGAGTTTCTCATTTCCTGCACGAGGGTTTCCCATCCACCATTCATAAAACAGCCCCGCGAGTGCCGGGAAACACGTCCCACGAGGTCACGGACACACCCTACATGTCCCCGTTTGATCCCGTTAAACCACCGAATATGTTCTCCGGCACATATAGATAAATAAAGATCTTTATTGGAAACGCATGACTGTGAGAATAATATAAAGCAACGGCACTGATCAGATATTGATTTGAGGTTTTAAAAAAAAATACGCATTTGATTTTGGAGTTTAAATAAAACGGAAGCACCAGCGAGGCATAAATCAGCCGCAGGTTTAGTCCCGGTGAATATTTAATGTAGGCTAACAGATTATTGATTTTGACCTGTTGAGTTTAATGCTTGTCAGAATAACATCAATTTAAAATCTTCCCTAAAATCTATATGTAGATAACAGTTTGAACGCGTTGGTTTAATTTTAAGCTCTTTTTAAATCAATGACACTTATGTAATTAAAAAAAAAATCATAAAACAGTAATAGCCTACTAAAGCAAAAAAAATGCTTAATTTAAATTTCAACTGTTCAGTTATAACTCTTTATTGGCATTGATGGTTCCATAAAGAATATTTAACATCCATGGAACCTTTACATTCCAAAAAAAGTTCTTTATAATGGAAAAAGGTTCTTTAGATTATTTAAATGGTTTTCACAAGAATTTTTATTTATTTTAAGAACTGATTACTGAAATGTTCTTTGAGGAACCCAAAATGGTTCTTCTAAGGCATCACTGTAAAAAAAACCTTTTGGAACCTTAATTTCTATAAGTGTGGATTGTTTAAATCCTAAGGAGACTATAGTTCATATGATACTTTTAAAGTTTAACTTTTGAAGAATATCTTCTTTTCTTTTTAGAACAAACCAACTTTTCTGATGATTCAAATCCAAACTCATAATCAACCACCAAAGAAATTAAATTCAGGGACATGTGAAATTATTATCAAGACTATGCAAATGGTGCTATCGAAATGCAAAATGGTTTTTTTACCAATTGACATTTTTATTCAAATGCACAACATTTAAAAGAAAACACATACTGAACAAAAGCACCCTGAAAACACTCATTGGGTCTTGAAAGTGGTCGTTTATTTGGACTTCCCAACAGAATGTGAAAATACTTGTTTAATTTACTCTATAAAGTAATTCAATTAAAAAAATTTTTTTTGCAACATTCCAGCAGACAAAATCCCAGTTTAACCCATCCGTAATCTGAGTTTACAACAGAAGCTTTCCAGAGATGCTTTGTGCTTAAAGCAAACAAACTGACTGGAGGGTTTCTTGGGCTGTTTGGATGTATTGAGCAGTTGTGATCCGCCATCCCTGCACCTCACCCGTTCACCCGTTCACCCACCCCCACCAGCCGAACCCCCGAGCGAACGCATAGCCTACTTGTCAATAGAGTTCACAAGCGTTTATTCGGCTCTTTTCTTTTGGTTGCATTCGTTCAATTCCTCCACCTCTCCGAAATGATCTACCGAAGCCAACACAAACCCGACAGTTTTAGAAGCCATGAACTCGATTCAAAACTAATCAGAGGTAAATATCCAGTACATGGGGGAGAGAATTGATATGCTTCATTCTTAATTTTACACGTGAAGGCTGCTGCTACATCATTGTTCTTACAAAGAGCAATACAATGTGCTTTCATTAGAAGGTAAGGACTTCTTCAAAACATGCACGATATCAGAATTATAGGCTTATTATAGTTCTAAAAACAGAAATAGCCTACATTTTAAAACCAGACACAAATGAGTTTTAGGGGTTGGTTAAAATAAGAGATCTTAAATTAAATCGATTTTCTACAACACGCAGTTTCCTGAAGGTTAATTGTCACAGTCCAATCTCAGTGTAAAATATTCGTCTTTATCGTGATTTTGGGGCATTTTGTCACACGCAAAAAGACTTGAGACAGGGAGATGAGCAGTTTTTTCTTTTGCCAATTTTTACATTTCAGATGTTTTTTTTATAGGCCTATATTTTTCGTTTCCCTTAAATTGGAAAAGCGTTTTAAAAACGTTATTGGATTTCAGATTTGTTCAGATTAGGCAGATTTGTCAGATCTGCCTAATTTCTGTTTAAAAACGATGTTTACATGCTTTTCTTGACAAATTCTTAACAAACAAATTTACATGTTAAATTTTTGTCTGGACGATTTAAATAGCCTACATGAAAATGACTCGTTGAACAAAACTGGAAGCTTGTATTTATTAATTTATATTCGTTTATTTTAATTATTTTATCATGGTTAATCTTTTTTTAAATGTATGAACTGGTTGCATGTGTTATCTTTGCTTCAAAATAGCTAGTAGACTACGCAACATATAACACATTTAAAATGTATTCTATACACTCTAAGCATTTTAACAGCTCGCATCAGCATTCCCTGTAAAGATAGTAACATAACGCGGGTTATTTGTGTTGGCGGCTGATTCAGCCCTTACGTCACAATTCAATCATGACGTCGAACGGAAGTATGAACAGAGCATTCAGGAAAATGTTTTTCCTCTCCGTCTGTCTTTGAGTCGCTCACTGCTTGTAAAACTGCACGAACGACGTGACGACGTTTTTTCCCTCTGGTTTAACTAGTTTAATCACATGTTGTGATTATATAGGCTAGGCTATATGATTGTGACATAATAAAGGTCCACAAGCTCTCAGACCATTCGAACTGTTGATCTGCTTCTATAATGTTCATGCGCTTACAAAGGATATTATTGTTATGTTCGTATTTGTTTATAGTCTACACACTATATCTCACTCACCTGGAATAGAGTAGCCTAGGCTACACCGCCATGCGGTGTGAACTCCGTGTCTGACCCTGTGGATCAGTCAAAATAGTGCAATGATTATTTTTGATTTACATCTAAATTCTTCTTCTTTTGCATGTTTTAGGCTAATGCACCGAGCGAGGTTGGTTTCTGTTTTGTTTGGGCTGTTGGTGGCTGGTTCGTTTATTCCGAATAGAGGATTTTTCCATCATGAATATTTAATCGAGCCTGTGTAATTTAAGAGTTTAAATCGCTCCTTTAATGTGCAGGAAAATCTCCTTTAAAGCGCGCAAACACGCGCTTTAATTTGAGATACACGGAGTTGTCCAAATAGCCTTTAATGACAATATGCCAATTTAAGTATTATTATTATTTACGCGCGTGTTTTATTGTGATGACTTTTAAGTTAAAGTCAGTGTAGGCTACATAAAAATATGAAATTATGCAGGCATAGGCCTACCTGTATAAGCTATATGATGTGAAGAGATCTTCACGTTTCAGATCCGGAATGGTGTGGATAATGAAACGAAACTTCTCAGAAAACACCAGACAATCCTTGGAAAGGTCATTAGCGTCAAAATATCCTGTCAAATTTGCCAAACACCTGTTGAAAAAAAAAAACAGAGTCATCCCTGCTCTTTTGATATAACATATAATCAGCAGAACATTCCATGATGTTTGTAAATAAATTCTTGAATAAAATTATGACATTAAAACGGTAATTCTTGTGTTTTATAAACCACATTGAATTGTTAAGTTTGTTTAAACTGGTCAAGTCAACTAACCGACCTGTATTCTGATTAAATAAAACTTAAACCACAAACCTCCATTAAGTTTTCCCTTATGCTTTTACAGTGAGGATACAGGCTAGATGATTCTAAAGCACATGATTGAATGACGGGCTCTAATTGGCAGCCATTTTGTGTAATCACTTTTAAAGGCCCATGCACTCAGTATTATTCAATGTGTTGACATATTTTCCACTGAAACAGAGAAATAGGGCGGGACATATCGATCAACTCCTCCCCTTTTTTTAAATAGCCAATAGCAATTAATTTATAGGCCTATATCACAGGCAGAGCCGTTGAGCTCAACGAAGCCGCAGTTTCCTCCTAATCTGCTCCATATCACTTTAAAATTTAGAATTCTGTACAGAATTCAAATCGGTCGGTATGTTTTGTTGTCTGCGTCTGCGATGACTCTCGCATATGATCCGCTCCAGACTTTATTAGCCCTGATAGAAAGCATATTTACACTGAATTGTTCCCTAGTATCCCCTATAGTGTACTGACATTCACCATGTAAAAAATAGTAGGCCTAAATGTGTGAACATTGAACAAGTGACTGATTTCAGCTGCAGCTTCACCTACAGTATTTATATTGTAGGGGGCGGGACAATTCAGATTCTAGAGAGCATTTGATTGGACAGAAAATCTAATGAGAAGCTGAAGTGCAAAGTGATGTCATCAAAATCATTAATCCAAATAAGCAGAAGTGAGAGACTAATTTTGTCATTGGTTTGGAGCAAACTATCTAGATAACATTAAAGCTAAAAGCCAAAAAACATTTTCAAATTTGTATTTTATCGGGACTTTAAATTCAAGACAAAATTCAGGAAACTAACAAACCAGGAAATCACTGGACTTATCTTTTAATTGTGTGGGGTACTAGCTTGTGTGTCTTATAAATGCCAATTAAAAACACACATCAAACTTTAACGTTTAATTTGCTTCAGGGTTACAGTAGGAAGAATGTAGTTTCAGCAGCGCCACCTGGTGGCCAATCAGCGTGATGACGTCAGTGTGGGAGCCGTTCTGTTTAGAAACCGGATGGATGAGGTTCAGCTACAGGTGATGCTGGCATATAAAACAGATAATACAGATGTTTTCAAAATCAGAAGTTGGCATATATCCTCCTGAGACCAGGAACAGACTTCTGTCCTCTCAGATTATATTTTAGTGATTTTCTCTGACACACGTCACAGGTTTCACCACGACAACAACTTCTCCTTGGTCTTTAAAATGGCTGGCATTCATTTAGTGATCAAATGTAGCAAGGATGTTTTATACATTGTAGTGGAAAAAACATGTTTAACATGCATTTTGGGAGACACAAGTAAATAGGTAAAGAAATTATATATTAATATTCATAGATATTATTATGAAAATGTTGCCAATTATTACTGTCATTACACTTCTTTTTTCATTACATGTTGCCCCAGTACATTAATTTGCAAATAAGATTGAATGAAAGGGACTACAAATGTATGGCCATTTTATGTAAAGTAAAATGATATATCAATTAATTCCTTTATATCTTTCATAATAGTTGAGAATCATCTTTATAGTTTGGTCTAAAAAAAATGTATTGGTGAATGAAAATGACTTTTTGTCTACAGTGGAGATATAGCATAACATGACAAATATATTATTTTTGTCAAATATTTTCTGGGTCTCAGGAGGATATAATTTAGCAAACTGTAAAGTATGAAACTGTTAAGTGGGCAGTTCAAAATAAAATATTCTATAAATGTGAAGTTGATGACTAATGATTAAAATCTTGCCAGTGTAGTGAGTGATGCAATGGCTTGGTTTTGATTATTATTATTATTTCTTATGTTGAAATCGTCCATTACGGCCTTCCATGGGATTCTATAACACTCAAACAAACTCTACCGTAAATCCAAGATTCAAATAATGAGACATAAAATGTGAGAATGTTTGTGTTTTGATTAGAAGGACATAATGATCAGTCACCTATTGATTTTACAGGCATGCAGTTTCATCATGTGGCGACATGCGCACTCTTACCTTTCATCCGCCATTACCGGGGCGTCGGGAACACGGGTGTGTGGGGCTGTTTATTCCGCAGCTGTGTGTGTTGATGATGTCAGGGTGATGGGTGACGGTGGAGATCTCCCGTTCAGCATCAGCTCTCCGCATCCTCCATAGACACCGCGCGACTGACGCTAGTACACATGCGCAGATTCTACATCAAACTTTACGCTTGCTTCATAACCAAAACCATTTGTTTTTATTGCTAGATTGACTAGAGTAGTGTTCTAGATCGATATTGGCTAATATATTTTAGCCTATCTAATATGCTTGTGTGTTCACTCAAATATTTAACACTGATTTGTACTTTTTTTAATGTGACGTGTAATAAAAACCCAATGCTGTTTCTTCTGTTGAGTTCACGGTAATCAATATTATCAGCAGTCATTATTGCTGGAAAAAGGGGGAGGAAAATGTATCGCTCCATCTACTGGTTATAATAAGGTCGTACAGCAATTTGAATTTCTGTCAGAGAGTCGTTTAAACTGGACAAATATCCTACAAAAAAAAATCATAAGCTACATGGTTTGCGTCGAAACTATGTGTTCAAATAAACGAGACAAGATTTATTCGTTTTTATGAAACCACCACCAACCAACATCAAGACTGCATAAAAAATAAAATAAAACTTTCTCTCACTTTGGCTGTCCTGGCAATCAATGTTTTGTTTAGTAGCTAATCTTTTTTGCACATTCATAGTTGTTTTTAAAAAGGTGATTATTTCTATGTTTATAAACAGGCCTAGGTGTTTTTATAGAGCTTAATTCTTGAGGCCATACCTAAAATGTTATTATGGTAAATTCATTCATTTTATTGCTTAAGTAGCCTATACGTGTTGATTATATAATAACTAGGCTATATTAAGTTAATTATGCCAATTATCGTTATTGCATACAATAGGCTAGGATACTGGTTTCAGTATATAGCCTAACAGTAACTAAAAGCTAAATCCTTGTATTTCTTTTCTTTCTTTTTAGTCTTTAAGAACACTAGCCTATTCTGTTTTGACAGGTTTTAGGGGAACACCACAGGCCCTATAACAACAAGGTTTTAAGTCCAGTTTCACAGATTCTTGTTTTCTCTACGGTTCTGTTTGTTTGACTGCTGTAGGCTACTGGGATTTTTCAGTGTTTTTCATAAATGTCAGGTCGGGGAAAGTTGTCACATTTGTATTGGGAAGGTCGTCACGTGTTTCTGTTGTAATTTAAAATAAAATAAAAAATAAAATAAAAAATAAACTAGTTTTTTCTTTTTCTTTCTTTTTTCCCCTACAATATCCGCTGGCCACATGTTACCTTTTGCCTTTTTGTAGTTTAAATGCTTTTCTCCGTCATAATAGTTTCACCGTTTGAATTTTGCTGCAAAAGTTCAAATTATGACGTATACTAATTATGACGTATAGGCTACTGAGGAACTTGATCCAACAGATCAACGAACGGTTTAAAAATAAAAACACAACCGAAAAAAGAAAACCAACGAACGGTTCTCGCTTAGGCTAGGCTATATGACTGGCATTTTTGGTTTGTAAATTATTAAGTCACTAACATAATCGTACAACGATTGTTTAACATTTATTGTATTTAAAAATGAAAAAATTGGGGGGATTTGTACAACATCGAATATTTCTTTATAACCGATCTGTATCATCATATATTCTGTATAGCCTATTTTTGGAAGGTCATTTATTAATGTTATTTCTATTCCAAACAATAAAGGGAATTGATTTCATCAAATGTTTCATTCTTCAGTCCCGCCTCTTACTCTGAAAGGTTTTCTGAAATTATTTTATGCCGTATCGATTATTTCACCTGTCATATGATAGATCCATGCTGTTATCCAATTATTAATGAAAATGAATTGAGTTGATGCTGAAGGCTGCTGTCAGCTGGATTCACTTCAAGCAGATAAACACCCACTTTCTGCTTTAGTTCAGATCTCCTCATCTTCACGGCTGAATATCTGGACAAACATGACGATGTTATTTTCTGTGCTGCCATCGTGTGGTCTAAAAACTACCGCAAATAAACACGCTTAATTGATATCGTTTAGCGGGCATCACATATTCTTTGCTTTTGAATGCATTATCTTATAGGCTACCTAACAATGTATGATCTTTAAACACGATTTTAGCTTTTATCTGTCACAATGAGCTTCATTCATGTGATGATGAGATAAAAAACTGTTCAAATTCACATTGGCAGCGTATAACAGCATTGAACGAGCGATACCGCTATATGTTACGCAAATGAAGAACGTATATATTTTCAACGTTCTATTTTTAATCATATATAATAGGCCTATATAATTTCCGAGAAATAAAAATATTGTAGAGCTGAGAAGAAAAAAGCTGCCTGTCTGTCATCTTAATTCATAACTTTCATACTTTTATGATACCTAAACAGTTGTTATTTACAATACTTTCATTAACATGAACGAAGAATGAACAATACTTCTACAGCATTTATTAATCTTAGTTGAGGTTAAATTCAACATTTAGCCTTACATTGTTAAAATCAAAAGTTGTATTTGTTAACATTAATGCACTGTGAACTAACATGAAAATACAATGACCAGTTGTATTTTTATGAACTAACATGAACAAAGATTGATAAAAAAAATTACTCAGTGTATTAATGGCCTACATTAACTAGTTAACACGTGAGACCTTATTGTAAAGAGTTACCAAATGGTAGGCTAATAGTCGATCGTATGACAATTTTACACATTTTTAATTTAGAAAGATGTTGTCTGGTGGTTTATAATCGGAGGAGAGCTTGCTTTTACTATAAAACACTGTTAAAACATTAGAAACATTTGGTTAAGTACAAAAGGAAATATAAACGGCATTATAGAAGTATTACAGAAAGTATAGAAGCTTTAAAAATATATAGTTTTAAGACTAGACTACATTTTTTTTTATTTCCCACCCCCAAAAATATGTTTTTGAGCAGATGTGTAATGCTACCGCCAGCCACCATGAGGAGACAGACATACACTGCAGATGAAAGATTTTGACAGTAATCTGGTCGAACTCTTCTGATTAAAAGTTGAACAGCAGTAAATCTTTGACCAAGTTTTCTCTTTATCATATTACTACAACATTATTTCCTTGTGAAGTTTTTTTATTCCAAAAACTTGAGCACCATCACAATTGAAAGGGTTAGTTCACCCAAAAATGATCCCATGATTTACTCACCCTCAAGCCATCCTAGGTGTGTTTGACTTTCTTCTTTCAGCCGAACACAATCTGAGTTATATTAAAAAATATCCGGACTCCTCCCAGCTTTATAATGACATGGATGAGCTTTTTGGGGCTTCAAAAACTATTCAATCCATCATAAAAGTAATCCATACGACTCCAGTGGGTTAATAAAGGCCTTCTGAAATAATGCCTTTTTATAAGAAAAATATCCATATTTAAATCTTCACATAACTATAATCACTGGCTTCCGGCAACAGCCGTAGGCACATTCACGAGAGAGTTGAGGGTGACCTCTGACCCAATGTACGATGCTTCAAGAACCAATGTTTTGAAATATGTTTTAACTTCACAAACTGTATCAGTGGTCTTTCAGGTGCTTATGCATCTCACACACAACAAACACACACACTCGCCATTACAAACCCTCCATGCTTGAAGAAACGGGACCAACATGTAACTTAAACAAGCTTGTTTTTAATGGATCTGCAAAATCGTTTGAATTTCCAAAGAGAACGCTCCCCTCCCTGACACGTATCTGGACTAGAAGAGATACTTCCTGTGAATTACAAACATGGCAAAACTTACAAAAGACCCCAAAAAACCCAAAGAAACCAGCATGCAGGAGAGAATGAGTAACTGAGTGAGGGGGGGAAAAAACAACAAAACAAAACAAAAATACATTGAGGAGATTCATAAAACAAGTCATTCTGAAAAATAAAGAAACTAAATTTAAAAACAAAACAAAAAATGTATAATGCCATTCTCTTCTGAGCAAAATGGTTGAATCCAGATGGTTCCACTCGGGCGTGTGTTGTGTGGGGTTGAGTTAGCAGGTCAAGCAGAGAGGAGAGGACCAGTGTGTGTGCGTGTGTGTGTTACAGAAAAGTGAGTTTAAATGTGTGGACGGGGGGGGGAGATGAGCTCTAAGGCTCTACATTAAGGCACCGGACGAAAAAAAAAAAAAACATCTAGAGAAGATCTCTCACACTAACACACAACACTAACCCCAAAACACTGGACGAAAGTCTTCATCTAGGATGTCATACTGAACGCTACGCCGCTCCTCTGTGCCGACGGACAGCGTCTCCAGGTCCACTGACGCTCTTTATGTAGTGGTGAATGCGAGTTTGTTTTTCGTTTAAATTCATTTCATTCTTTCTTTAATCTTTAAAATAAGTACGAAGAAACATGAAATGACTCTCTTTACTTTTTTTCTGAAATAAAATGATGTCAGCAAGCAGTCGTGAGTGTGAGAAACGTTAGAGATGTGTTTTACAGAGAATCCCATTAGAAGGACAGAACGGAAGAGTGTTAGACAGAAATGAGGGATAAGTGAGAGAGAGAGAGAGAGAGAGAGAGAGAGAGAGAGAGAGAGAGAGAGAGAGAGAGAGAGAGAGAGAGTGGGGGGGGATTTAGAAGAACAGATTGTGTGTGTGTGTGTGTGTGTGTTTGTGTAAAGTGTGTTAGTAACTGTGTCTGTTCAACTGCAGCACTTGGTCTTCCATCCTGTGACTCCGCCTCCAGTGCTGATGTCCACGTTTTCACTGTTGGGCTCTTTTACGGGTGTCTGCAAAAAAACACAAAATAGATTTGAAAAAAAAAAAGATTTTGCTCATGTAAACATCACACTTTGAGCTTTGGCGCCAACTCGTTTGTTTTGATCATTTGGGCTTTGTTTGGTTGGTTTCCAGCACCAAACTCAGGCAGGACTGAACACCACTGGTTTCAAACAAACAGAGAGATGTTTTAATGGTGCCACAATGTTTATACTTTACACTGGAATCAACCTATTAATGGTTTACAGTTGTAATCTAAATTATTCAACCCCCATTGCAAATCAGGTTTATTGGCTAAATTTAAAGACTTTCAGCTGTTTGCACCGAACAAATCAAACAAAAGTCATTGAAATAGCTCAACACAACAAATGTTTCAAGTTGTTTCCCAAAATTCAACTGAAAATGCAACTTTTAATGACTTCTACAGTCTCAAAATTATTCAACCCCCTGAATAGAATCCATCACAACAGCACAAATCTGCAGAACAGGCGTTGTCTCAAGCACACCTGATGATCAAGGGCTTCATTAGTTGCACCAGGTGTGCTTGAGCTAGAACACATGACATATCTGAACTGGCTAGGTCTCAAAGCACGTAACATTACAAAATAATGAACGTGAACAACTTGGAGAGCTTGTATTCATTGCGGTGTTGATACTGTTGACAGGGAAACGCATAATTCCTGTCGTCAAAGACATACACAAATTCATCAGTGTCTCAAATCAACAGAAACGAATCTGGGGTGGGAATCTTTAGTGATTCAATTTGGATTCAGGGAATCACAATGCAATTTATTCAGTGATGTGATGTGGCTCATCTTGTTGAATTATGATTCTGAACATCCAGACTCGTTATTGCTCTAAAATAATACTATCTAGAAGAGTAAACACCAGCTGAATACACGAGAGAGGTCAGCTGCTGTAACTGTGAATTTATGAGTCAAATGAAACAACATCGATGCTCTTTAGCATTGCAATGTTTTTGCTTAAAGGGATAGTTCACCCAAAACTGAAAATTATATCAGAATTTACTCAATCTCAACCCATCCTAGGTGTATAGGACTTTCTTCTTTCAGCCGAACACAGTCGGAGTTTATTAAAGGGTCATTCCACCCATTTCAACATTAATCTTTATTGAAAGTGGGTCATATATGTAGTCGAAATGTAAAAGAAATTTTGAATTTGGTGCCCTCTTGACCGAGAAAAGACAGAAAATAACTTTAGGGCGCATTTGTATGTAAGACAACAACTCCCACAATGCACCACATTACAAAGCTCGGCAAGCCACTCCCACTAATCCAGAACAGCGCGCAAACATCAGAGAAATCACTCTTCCGTCTACAAGGCTAGCTGCCAAAAGAGTTTGAAATTAATTTCACACAAAATGTCTAGTTAGTTGTGGCGAGCAGGACGAGGGACGTGAGAGGACGGCGCGAGTGATAATGAATGACACCTGTGAGACGCAGTGGTCTCATATCTCTCACGGTGGAGCGCAAGCACAAAAGGAACAGGCTTGATTTTATGTTTTGTTTCTGTTGTGTACCTGGCTTATACTTTTGTTTTGTATTTGTATTATTTTACTATTAAAATGTTTAAATGTTCGCCGGTTTCTGCCTCCTTCTTCCCACAACAACGAACCCCGTTACATTGGCAAACTCATTAGTGAATTACTCCTCGTTTGTATTTTTTTCTATATGGCGAATTATTGCATGATACCTGGATGTTCAGTCAGAACATATGCGGTGCGACACTAGGATGGTTCACATCACAAACGTCCGTGTGCTCGTCTGATTCAGATATTTCGTCCAGGAGAAATTGCTATCGTTGAAATTCTCTGCAGCAGACGGACTCTATCTGTGACCGTAGCGCACAGCGAGAGCACAGGCACCAGCAGTCCGCCCAGCTCGAGCCAGTCCGGGCTCCTCGTCCGCGACAGGCAGCCGCCTCCTGTTCCTCCATCAGCCCCAGCTGCTCTTCACTATATTGCGGCTCGTAAAGATAGCCACGAACAGCGGATTCGAGCAGCAAAATTTTAAAATCCTCTTCTTCCATATGTTTAGTTTCTTCCGTCATTGTCATAACTTCCTATCACCACAGCGCTTGTTAGCTTAGCTTATAAACAAGATGGCTGATATTGATTTCAGTATCTACAAGTGAAGTCCCACCCACTGATCTGTGATAGCTCTGTTAGCGCATTAGGTCCAACCTATGGGCGGGTTTGAAAGGGTGGGATCTAGTGCTTGTAGTCTTTAGAGAAATCCCCCCTTCTTACACTTCCTCCTACAATGACGTAAAATGACGATTTTTGCGTCATTGTAGGAGGAAGTGAAAAAGGTAAATAGCGGATTTCTCTCGTCTCAGGGGAAAATGAGAGAGTGTTGCACGACCATTCAATAGTATGACTAGGTTTCTAACAATGGAAAGCTTAATGCAAATGGGTGGAGTGTCCCTTTAAAAAATATCCTGGCTCTTCCAAGCTTTATAATGGGAGTGAATGGTAACTGAGATTTTGAAGCCCAAAAAAGCGCATCCATCCATCATAAAAATAATCCATATGACTCCAGTGGGTTAATAAAGGCCTTCTGAAGTGAAGCGGTGCGTTTTTGTAAGAAAAATTTCCATATTTATAACTTTATAAACTATAATTATTGGCTTCCGGCAACAGCCGTACACGAGTCGAGTTCCGGCTGAAGAGTGACCTCTGACCCGACGTAGCGATGAACGCGGAAGCACAGAGGAGCAAAACAAAACACCGCTCAGGGATTAGAAGTCTAAAACGAGAATTATCTGAGGAGCTTGAGTTTGTTGCCCAGCCCCATTTGTTTGAAATGCGAGAGGCGTTTATTCTCACCAAAGACTACGCCAAAGTCCTACGTCATGCGTCGGGTCAGAGGTCACTCTCCCTCCGGAACTAGACTCGCGTACAGCCGGTACCGGAAGCCAGCGATTATAGTTTATGAAGTTATAAATATGGATATATTTCTTAGAAAAACACATCGCTTCACTTCAGAAGGCCTTTATTAACCCACTGGAGCCGTATGGATTACTTATGATGGATAGATGCCCTTTTGTTGGGCTTAAAAAAAAAAAAACATTCACTCCCATTATAAAGCTGGGAAGAGCCACAATATTTTTTTTTATATAACTCAGATTGTGTCACTCTCAAGCTACACTTAGAATACCTTGAGAGTGAGTCAATTATGGGATCATTTTAATTTGGTGGGGGAACTAACCATTTAATGCATTAAGCTCAATCATACCGATGGTGATATCAGTCAGCGATTCCAGAACTCACCTTTCTGAGAATGTCTTCTGCTAACGTGAGGAACGCCTTCTCGATGTTGATGTTGGCTTTTGCACTTGTCTCGAAGAAGCGTATTCCGTGTTCTCTGGCGATCTATGGATCAGCACAAGAACAGTTAAAGGTGCTCAAAGCGATGCTGGGTGACGTCACTTCTTGTTGACGTTCAAAGTATTGTCAAACAAAACGGAGGCTAGCTAGACCTTCCCTCCTCCTCATCCCGTCCCCTCCCTCTGTAGTTTTACTGATACTTCTTTCAAGGATGGTGTAATGTCGCCAAGTGAGATAAATGCTTTCATATTATGAAAAAAAAAAAATAATGGAAACATTACCAGAAAAACACGATAAAACGTTTCGCCACCTGAGGTTATAACTTTAGCTCCCATACCAGGACGCAATAATAGCAAGATAACGTTAGCTTCAAATTTAGTCAAAGTTGTCAATAGGCTATGAATGAACATTCAATTTCATAATAAATAGTTGGTGAAAACAATCATTCACACAAACTGTCGCCCTACTGTGAGTTTGCTTGATTATTTACAATAGAGATCGATAGCTAGCTGCTAGAAACCTATATGTTGTATTCACCAAAGTTAGCGCTGACTGCATTGTTCTAGCTAATTATATCCTTGTGTTTGTTAGGCGAACATGAAAGTCCATTTAGAAAAACCAAACTGGATTGACCCACCTCTCCAGCAAAAACAGAGCTAACGTTACCTGAATGTCGGATTTGAAGCCCTTCTGCCGGCGGAGTTCTCACCACCTTTCAAAGGCTTTTCCAGTGTAAATTCGGGCATGCGTTCCTTCTCCTTTTCCCTCTTCTTTGTATTTTTGCAATCTGTTCATCAGAACGTCGTCTCTTTGGTCGTGTGTCGGCCATATCAAACTTAAAGAGTTAAAATTATGACTTTCCTCTTCATGCTTCTCTCCTCCACACCCCCCATGTACGCTCACTAACCCCACCCCCAGGCTGGAACACTGTTTGTTTTGTTTCGTGGAGCGGGTCGCCGCAGTTTGTTTTTGTTGCTGTTTGTGGAGCCTGCGCTGTCTACAGAAACCGCATTCTTTTACAGTGTGTTCAGGGGACAGGCAGCTAGCGGATAGTGAGGAGATGTTTGCTGTATGTGACAAAAAATGTTTTGGCCTAAAAAACGCGTGACATCACTTAGAGCACCTTTAATAGTGGTCGAGCGACATATTGCCAAGGCTGATAAAGTTTTTCTGTTTGGCTAATGAATGGGACTTTTATTTTGAAAGTCTTGATTTTGAAAGTCCATTCTCCGTCTTTATTAATTTACGCTGTCTAATTAACTACAGAATCAATTAGTTGCAGATTTATTTTTTAACAAGTTCAAATCATTTTTTATTTCATATTCATTTCTAATATTATGTAAATAGATTTTTTTTATAAATTTAATTTCAGTAATTGTTATGCATGTGTTTTTACTATTGTGCCTTAAATTGACCATCCTGACCCATCCATAGTCTCTCACCTGTTCCCCCTTGGCTTTTGGTACGATACGTTTGTCCTCCATGTCACACTTGTTGCCTAGCAGCATCCTCTCCACATCCTCGTTAGCATGCTGCAACAAACATACACACATTTGAGACGATGCACTCTTATATTATCCTTATAAATAGTGACATTTAGACAGACAGTCCAAATTAAAGTGGCTTCAGAAGTCTTTGAAAAAACAACTACTGAGGTACTTAGTTTTATAACAGTGGTGCGAGCGACTTATTGATATGAACAACACGCCACCAAACACAACACAACCACATCCCTAATGGAGTCTCATTATATCAATTCTCTTGAAATTGCTGATTGTTGGGAAATTCTGCATGATTCATCACACTGAAATTCAAAAAGTCAGCAGTTTCACTACAGGGCTACATATCTTTAAGTTGGTGTTTTTACCGGACTGGAACTTCAAAAGTCCTACACCAGCGTTTCTCAACTCAAAACTGGGCCGCAGGTCTGTTCTATTTATAATAATAAAATAATAAATAGCAACTAACTATATGATCATGCATAGTCAGACTAGTAAAATAACTTTTAAAAGCTAAAAGAACGCACTTGGTCAAAAGATGTGTTTACAACCAAATTTGGGCACAAATCCATGTCTCAAAAATCAAAAACAAAACTATGCAAGGTAAAAGAAAACTTGACCAGAATGTGTTTTGTGCAGTCAATTATTGGCCAACATTTTCCTATTGAGGCCATGGCATGTTAATAACTCAACAATAACCCTGGCTCAATATGTAAACTAAAATTAAAATACTCAAATATCAAAATTAAATCTCAAAATATTACCAAAAACTATAATATATATGGTAATATATCAATGATAGATAAAATAACACTGCAGTTCACTTTGCTAATACATTAAGCACCCTTTTGTTGACTATTTTATGTCAAACGTAAAATCTGGGTCTCGAGTAAATTTCTCAACGCAACATCGCAACATTTTCCACTCAAACACACAATCCTACTGAAACATCACTTCCTGAATGACTGTGTCTTTCTTTTCTGATGTTGTCAGAGGGTTGCAGTAATGTTGTGTGGAAACTGACCTCGTCAATGTTTCTGAGCCATTTGCTGATGTTTTCGAAGCTCTTGGCGTTGGTGATGTCATACACGAGCATGATTCCCATGGCCCCTCTGTAGTAAGAGGTAGTGATGGTGTGAAACCGTTCCTGTCCCGCTGTATCCCTGCACAAACACAATCAAACACGTCAGTCCAGCCCAGGCATCGAATGGATCATAAAACACACAGGAACTAATTCCCCCTCAGCAACTGTTGCCGTCCGCTGTACTGCTCGTCAAACGCTTGTGTGATGTTCTTGTCTTTCAATATGTTGCAAGGAAATTTCACAGAATTGATTCAAAATGGAAAACAGTGCTGGGACATTAAGCATAAGAACAGACTAGGGAGGCTAACGATTAATCGATGAGCAATTAAGTGTTGATAATAATTTAATCAATAAAAGTGTGTCGATTTGTATGTGCGGCTCATGCGCAAAACGTGCAGCAACAATGGAATTATTTAGGTGCTTCAGCCTTTTATATCTGCCGTAAACTGTGTTATGGTGACGCCTACATCGCTGCTCTACCTGACACTTTTAGCCGTTTTACTAGGAAGCCCAACATTTTTTTTCTCTTTTACTGTCGTAACAGAATGGTAACACATTCCAGGTCACAAGCCACTGAAATGAAACCATGATGAAGAACAACATTTTTTCCAGTAGATCAGTCTCTGAACTGCATACTAGCAAGTCTTTTCATGCTTGAATGAATTTTCATTTTGTATCCTGCATATAACCTAGAACTGAACAATATATAGGCCTAGTTGATGTAATATATATAGTTGATGTTGGTATTATATAGTTGACATTACTATATATTACCAAATTGAGATAAGAATTGGTGATATTTAAATATTCCTTGTTAGTTTAAACTGATGTAAAATTAAATAGTCAGATTTGTGACATTGCTTTTTATGTAATGCTACAGTAAAACACTGCTGTTCACTTTTAGAAACCATGAAGATTTCTTTCTCCCAGAAAAATGTGAAACGTGAATTTTATGTTATATGTGCATATATATGAACATGTTATATCATTTTCAGTTATTCAAAATTGAAATATAATTTAAATATTAACTTAAAGCATTTACATAACATTATCTATTTGTATAATGTGTGTTATGAATATGAAACCATGCAAACACACGCTAAGAACTTACCATATCTGTAGCTTTATCTTCTTTCCTTGCAATTCAACTGTTTTGATCTTAAAATCGATTCCTAAAGAGACAGAACAGAAAGAGGAATTTAAGAAAGACACTTAAAAGAAACTGCATTCACAACCCATTTTATTTCTGTAATCTTGAGTAAACAATATTCAATGAGAAAATGTAGTATGACAGGACTGAATTTTATTCATTGGAAATTGATTGGGATCCACCTAGGCGTTTCATGGAGTCGGATCTGAATGTGAGTTTGCAATGGATTGTGGGGGATTTGCTCCTGAACCACCAGCATGTTCTAGGAGGTATTTTGACCAGAATGTTGAGGCTGAAGCTCAAGAGCTTCTTCACATATCCCAATGGTGGCGCTACTTTTCCAAGTAGAATGTTATTTGCTATAATCACTGCAAACTTTAGCACATTAAATGGCTTAGTTAAAATGACTGTTAACCCCAAATAACAATTTAGAAAGTTTGCCTTATCTACAACAATGACTACATTAAAGGTGCTGTATGTAATGTTTTTGACTGTACTAAAGCACAAAAATGCCATAGTATGTTTTCAGAGATTTAGGAAACGTGCTAAGTTCACATACTTGTTTCTCCATAAAGCAATTCTACAGCCAGTTATTCTACTTTGAAATCTGTGTTCCATGTCGGAATGTTTGTTTTTGTTTTGGTCTACATGATCCCGCCCGTTGCCAATTTACCCAATAATATTTCAACACTGCGGGCTCTCAGTTGGCGGAAAACACTCCAGACCGCATTTTGCGACCTTTTTTCCTACCGGTGCGACTACGTTTTGTTAAGAGGTCGCACTGGAGCCAACACCACGTTGCCCAACTAATAAGAGCTGCCATTTCTGTTGTATATGAAACAAACATCAAACAAAACAAAAGTGGAAAGAAACCACGCTATTCATTTGAGTGTTTATGAGCATGGAGCAATAATAGACACCACAACGTGAGGTCAGAACAGGTTTACTCGTGGGCCGATCTTGAGCATGCGACACTGTTACAACACAGCGCGGGGAGATCAAGTGAGAAAGCGTTTCAATTCGCCTCAGTATTAAAGGGTTAGTTCACCCAAAAATGAAAATTAAGTCATTAATTACTCACCCCCATGCTGTACCAACCCCGTAAGGCCTTCGTTCGTCTTCGGAACACAAATGAAGATATTTATGATTAAATCTGAGAGGTGGATCACTCCTCCATAGGCTCCCCAAGGGAATGAATCCTGACGGCCCAGAAAGTCATTAAAGAAAATGTTTAAATATTCCATGTCGCAACAGTGGCTCAACTATAAGTTTATCAAGCGACGAGACTACTTTTTGTGCGAAAAAACAAACAAAAATAACGACTTTATTCGACTATTCCTTTTCTTCCTTGTAGGCCTGAAACGAGACTTCAAGAGATTTCCACGACGCGCATGCGCGAGAACTGAACTGAAGTAGTTGAAGGAGATCGCAATTCTCGCGCGTGCGTCGTGGAAATCTCTTGAAGTCTCGTTTCAGGCCTACAAGGAAGAAAAGGAATAGTCGAATAAAGTCGTTATTTTTGTTTGTTTTTTCGCACAAAAAGTATTCTCGTCGCTTGATAAACTTATAGTTGAGCCACTGTTGTGACATGGAATATTTAAACATTTTCTTTAATGACTTTCTGGGCCGTCAAGTTTCATTCCCTTAGGGAGCCTATGTAGCAGTCATGAACCTCTCAGATTTAATCATAAATATCTTCATTTGTGTTCCGAAGACGAACGAAGGTCTTACGGGGTTGGTATAGCATGGGGGTAAGTAATTAATGACTTAATTTTCATTTTTGGGTGAACTAACCCTTTAATAATAACAACGCTGCGTGATCAAATTTGACGTTTAAATTTGATACTTTTGATATTAAAATTTTCCCTATTAGGAGGTTGCCTAGGTTTTTGCACAATCCTATTTTTTTTTATAAAAGTACATTTTATCTGCATCTCAATTCAAGCTCAGTGCCTTACTGTCAAATTTCCAACAAACAAACAAGTAATATTATTAGTAACTATACTTATTAATGCAAAACAATAGCAATTTTGTGTTCAAAAATCCCACTAGCGTTACCAAATCAGGTGCTTGCGCCACCATCTGTAGAACTTAGTGGCACCGGTTTTACTACTCTCAAATGTAATTCTGGACTCTGGAGCCCTGATAATAAATAAATACGCACCGATTATGTAATCCTTATGAAACGTGCATTTCTCTTACGTTCACTATAATGAGGAGATGGCAGGTCAGCATAGTCAACTTCATCTTTGCAGCCGATACGGACTCAGAAAACAGTAATTTATTAATAAAAAAAATCAAATGTCTCCTTGCGATTTTTTTCAACATTCATAATCATTACTTTTGCCGGTGCTTTGCGGCAAGCTTTATGAGTGTGCTCAAGTGCGGAATAGGCTATATATTAGGCTTATAGGGCTCTTTATGGTTTAGTATCTCTCCCCCCCCCCAGTATATTTAAGTAATTAAATTAATATAAATGTACGATTAGTCGACTAATAATGGCTTAAATGAGTGACTAATATTTTACTAGAAACAGGGGGTAGTCAGGGGGCAGCCCTAATGCATAGATAATATATTTTGCACTAAATGGCTCCAATACTGAATTTTCATCATTCAGTGTAAAAGTGTGGGATGTGTAGGCAATGGCATACATTCATTTGTTGTAAAATCATCAAAAATCAGGACTTGTGAAAATTTGCCTCTAAGGGCTTTAGCGTGGGAGAAGCTTTTTCAAATGAGAAACAAGACTGACTGTGACACAGAAAAGCTTCAAGAAACCGCTACACTATCTATAGCAATATCGATTGGGCATGTTCCTAAATTTAAAAGTAAAGATATAAACCATGAGGTTTAAGCAGCTCAAAGTAGCATCAGTGTTTGCTCATGTCGATGATTTAGAGTAGAGATCTCTACCGTTCAGAGAGAACACTAGCAGCGTGTGTTGTTGAGACTAGCACGGACTAACACGGGCAGGCAGACAGAATGGAAAGGTTCATCTGTGAAACTGCTGAGAGTTTAATGGACCAATTGCACAGTAAAAGCATTCAGACAAAAATTCACACTGGAAAATGACCTGAACAGATCGCTGGTAGCTACTTTGTCCTTGCCACACCCACACACAAAAACTGATGTTTGCAGAGAAACTTGGATTAGTAAGCAACTCCCACAATACCCTGGCAACCATAAGCAATGTGAAAAAAAAACTTAGCAACGACCTAAAATCACCTAAAACACCTTAGTAATGGCATAGTAACAATCTAAATCACTCAAAACACTTAAGCAACAACCGCATTGTAACAACCCTCCTCAGCAACTGCATAGCAACAACCTAATCGACTCAAGACACTTTAGAAATGGCATACTAATGAACTCGTGAATGCTAAAAAACATTGTAAAGCACCATAAAGTTTTGGCACTATATTCCAAGACTTCTAAAGTCATTCAATAGCTGAGGTAAAAATTAATATTTAAGTCGTTAAGTTAAAGATAATGGAAACTCATCTCTCCTCAGTCATTCTCCATTCAGCATTCAAACCGCGCGTCGCGTTCAGTTACGACAGTAACACGATGACACTCTTAAAGATCAATGTTCCCATTTTTATACTTTATTTGTAGATAAAGGTCTATAGTTTGCATAAAATGACTTTATCTTGCTGGAGTTTATAGCGCTTTCTAAATCATATTCCTTTCTCCCGGGTGTCTGTTAGATGAACGTTACAGCACTGGAGTAGAGAGCGCTATGAATTGTTCTTCATGCGCACTGAAACTGAAATTTAAAACTGTTAAAAGAAAAGGCTCATATAATACATTAAGCATAGATGGATATAATCTCTTCGCTTTGTGCTTTGAACTTTTCAATGCGAAGCGCTGCGCGCTGTGACTTCACGTTGCTTCAAGTGCATCATTCTGCGCACGGGATGCGAGCCTTTCATGTTATAATGCTTAGGGGAGGTTTAAACACCTGGGGTAAGGGGGTGTGGTCAATGAGAATATCACTCATGGGCCACGCCCCCTCCCCCTGGCGAAATGGGCCTGCCACCACGGCTGGAAAAAGTCCTAGAGGAAACACTGCGCTCTATAAAAGGCCAAACTGGCATTAAAAAATACTGGTAACCATTGGAAATTCTCGGCCGAAACAGCTATTTTCGGTTCTGGGCTGAAATGGTTTTGGAGGGCCGAAATCAGTGATCGAAGCAGAAGTTTAATTAGCACTTCTCCGACGGCATGTTTGGCCTGTAACACAAAATGGAACAGCAACATGTTTGCGATATAGCATTTCCTTGGTTATTGCTGATCCAAAGCAGCTTATAGACAGACACTACATTATACAGAGGTAAGAGGAAATGAAAATGCCATCGAAACTTTTCTGAAGACAGTGAGTCAGTTCCCTTCCAATTCAACCAATTAGGGCTGTCGCGGTGAAGGAATTTCCCTTGCAGTAATTTTGAGTGGCTCAATAGCGCGATATGCGGTATTACCGCCATTTATTTATTTATTTATATTTATTTATATTTATTTGTTGCTATATAAATACGTGTTATGATGTGGTCAGCATACACAAAAACAATGTAACCGAAACTAAACAGCGTTTCTGCGCATTGAAAGGCTGTCACTCAGCGCGCACATTGTTACGCCAACGGACTGTCTTTGAGTGAGTCATTAAACCGTTCATTCAACAAAAACGTTCAAAAAGCTGATTCCTTAAATGATAGATGTAATGAAACAAGGTGTTAATTATTTTTTTAACTTTGAGCTCCACTTTTCAAGGCTCAGCTGGCCAGCAATGCTTCACTTTTGGGCAAAGCTGAAGCAATGCTTCACTTAATAAACCAATGGCATTGATTCAATGCGTGACTCGCCCCCCCGGCTTTCTCGCACTGGGTAATGCTGACCAGCGCTGCTGCCATTCATGGTAAACACTCTTACACGTTAAAAGGATGATACGACAAATATTTCGCTTTCCTTGGAAACGGCAACCTTTTCACGAACATACATGACTTGACTTCAAAGACAGACGCAGGTAATCGCACGCGCTCAGTCGATCACATTCACTGTCTGTTACTTTAGGCAAATCCACGAAGCCTCTGTACAAATCACCATGATAAACACTCTTGTTATCATTATTAACTTACTTAACATTCAATACACATGGTACGAACTACGAAGGGTGGCCTTATGAAAAAAGAAAACGCGGTTTGCGGTTGCTGCGGTTACTTGCATTCCTCTGCGGTTGGCCTCTCAGTAGCGCGGTATTGCAATATTGCGGTTATCGCGACAGCCCTACCACCAATTCAATTTATATTTTTCTTCTAATATTTTGAGCATCACAAATCTCCTCTCTTCTTTGAGTCCGTCTTTAGTGTGTCCCGTCTAGCCAGACTGTGTTACATTTACACACAAATGACAGTTAAGGAATTTATTGTAAAGCAGTTTGAGTGCACATCCGGAACTAAGACCGGCCAATATAAAACAAAAGAAACGGCAAGTTGCCAATCGTGTGTTTGGAGCAAAAACCGTCCGGTTCTGATTCATGACAAGTCGACCAGGGCATCTCTAACCTGAGTCGCTCAAAATACCTCAGCGAAGGCATACAACAATCGAGCCCACTCAAAACACATTAGAAACGGCACAGTAACAACCTAAATCACTATAGCATCCAAACGATCACTTGATTGATGACAAAACAACCTAACACCTCAGCAACTGCATTTTAAAAGGCAGGCAATAAACATTTTGTTACCAAATAGTCTAAACAGGATTTGTAGTGTTTTAATGTTCTAACAAGGAGTGTAAGGGTACACAGAAATGATGGTTCGGGATATACCTTGGTTTTGAAGTCACAATTCGGTAAGTTTTTGGAACAGCTCTTTGTAAATAAGAACATCTTTCTAACATTTATGTACACAAGCATAAACCCGTAAGATGCAAGTTATGTGTTGAGGAAAACATGTCTCAAATGCATCTAGCAGCATTCGTGTCTGATATGAGGGCATGCCGTTTTAAACTCTATGCTTGTTATGAGTAACTGAAGCGCTTAATATAAAGTACGTGTCATGTTTGGAACAACTTGGATCATGTAGGCTACTTTTCCCACAGCTGCACACTGGGTTTCCATCGTATTTTTAAAATATATTTGCAACATCAAAGTATATCGATATCTGATTCTGCACACAGAAGTTCCACGCATAGTGTTTAACTTTAAAATAACTGCATTCATTCAGTATACAAGCATACCGAAACGAAAGACCCGTAACAAAGAATCAGTACGAATGTGTGTACCGTTACACCCCAAGTTCTAACATGCAGAAAGACTGACCAGCATATTTAGCAGTAATGCTTAAGAGAACTCAAACCACACACACACACACACACACACACACACACACACACACACACAGCTGCACTATGGGTGGGAGCTGGTTTATGAAATGATACCCAAATGAGCAGCCAAAGACTGAGTCACTCTCATACAATACACACAAACCACCACAGAGAACGGAGTTAGAAAGAGAATAAAAAGTGAAAACTCAGCTGATGAACATGAGAATATAAAAACAGGACACACTCATAGTTTAACCTCTGGAAACATGTCAAAGTCACACTCACTCAAAAACAGCAGTCTAGTATTTCGAGCTTTAAGAGCAGAAAGTTTGAGCCACGCTAATGCTACATACGGCCTTAAAGAAACCATCCACAAAATGTAACAATTCTGCCATCATTTACTTCACCTCCACATCTTTAAAAACCTGCAAGTTTTTCTTCTGTGGAACTCAAGATAAGATGTTTCGGTGATGCTATTCTTTTACATACAATGAAAGTGAACAAAGGAAAATAATACACAGGTTTAAAGTGACGTAAGGGTGAGTAAACTGTTTGAGAAGTCTGGTTTATACTGGCTAGTACAGCACCAAACGTGAGGCTGGTTTAAAACTTGGGTTATACGAGTTCTGAACACAAAGGACATGGAAGGGTTCCTGACAGGCAGCCAATCAGACCCCTTCCCATGAGCCTCTGCAGCTGTGGGGCCCCTCAGGGGTCAAGACTAAAGCTCCGCCCAACTGAGCCAAGATCCTGTCAATCAAAGAAAAATAATGCACTACTCCCAGTCAGAAAGGGGAAAAGTGAGAAAAAGCTCACTTTTTATGTATTTCGATGTTTATAAGATAATAAATCATGAGTTTAATAGTGCAAATATGGTTAAGATTTGTGTTTGTGTGTGAGCGTGTAAGGTGATCTCTCTCTTGGGACTGCAGGGAGTTTCCGGCGAGTATTTTAAGGCCCTGAACTACAACAGAAAGAAAGAGAGAGATGGACTTAAAGTCAACATGAAATGACATGCATAACCCATATCATTATTAAGTGACGGAATATATTTAAAAAGGGAAACTATGCAAGGTTAGACTTTAGTTTATCCATCAGGAATGAAAGGACTACCTTTCTGAAACAAATCTGTCATTGGGCAAAACTTAAAAGGGTCAGTTCACCCAAAAATAAAAAGCCTAAATTCAATCTGTTCATCATATAAAGCGATCGAGTCTCTTCAGGAAATTTGGACTAAACCGCTCAATTAATATGGATTAGTTTTACCATCTCTTAGTTAACTTTTTGAAGAGGCAGTTGAGTAGCTGTCAATGGAGGGACAGAAAGCTCTCAGATTTCATCAAAAAGATCTTCATTTGTGTTCTGAAGATGAACGAAAGTCTTAAGGGTTTGGAACGACATGAGGGTGAGTATTAATGACAGAATTTTCATTATTGGGTGAACCAACCCTTTAAGCGACCTTGGTGACATCAGCTATAAAATAAAATAGCCTAGTTGCAGAGGTGGAGCAAGTTTGCAATAGATTGAAAAAAACTATATATTTAGTGGGGAGAATAATACCAGAAAAAGTAAATAGGGATTTTTAAAAAAGCAACCAAAAGAAGCATAAGAGAAAACAGAAAGAAAGATTAGAAGAGAAATATAAGTGTGAATCTGGATTCTCACTGATCTGATCACTTCAACCACAGTTTCCTGGCATTTCAGAACATCAACCTCGTGCTGACAGTTTACATCTGCCACCTGATCACACACACTTGCTGATGGCAACAGGAAGCCACAGGTTTGATGTGCACCTGACACACCGTGAGCAGTCATGTGACACACAGTAAAGAAGAGATAAAAACACCATTGTAAAAGGTCACACACACGCCCTTACCCTTCCTGAAACCAGGTCAATATTTGTTTTCAAACCTAATCATTATCATATCCAGGTTATTTTATAAGTCCAAAACAATCAAAGACAGTAACTTTATTCAACTTCTATATTAGAGTTATGCGTCACTAAAAACAAGCAGATTGTTCCACAGATTAAACGGTTTTACATTAACCAGTACTGAATGGCCCATCATGTGATGTCAACCAAAATGTAAAGTCATTTCAGAGGAAGCTCAAGTTATGAGCAACATTTCAGATCAAAGACTTTTTCTTTGGGATTAGTATAACAAGCGCCAATGAATCCCTCACAATAGCCTGGAAGAACCAGAAAACGTGTGTTATATAAGCAAACCATTAAACCAAGCCAATGTGGATTTCTTTTTTTTAAACTTAATTTTTTTTATCCTTTTCTTTTTAGGAACAAGCTTGAACATGCATCACATAAATTGGTTCTAATTCGTTACAGGCCAACATACTGGAACACTTAAACATTATCAAAAACCAAGCAAATACAGGCCCTGTTTACTCCTGGCATTAAGATGCGTTTTGGTCGATCGGATCACAAGTAGACGAGGGAGACACGTTCCCGTTTACACCTGGTGTTTTAATCCGTCTCTTTTGTCCACTTTCAAACACTTCTGTCCTGATTTCTTCGAGGGGAGGGTCTATGGGCTGGTAAATGTATGGGCTTTTTCAGATCTTTCAATCTAATGGATGAAATAAGCTCATGCAATTTACATATGAACACGACCGGAGAAAACAGAAAAACACACGGAGAGCATCAGCTTTAGTTTCTGCACTGACAGCCACAAGACCAGCCGATCGCTGTGAGTGTGTGTGAGAAATCAGGAATGGTGAGAGAACATTGAGCTTGGTATGTTTCTCGTCTTTAAACCAAACTTGGGTCTCCAGCCGAATCCCGTCTGGGCCGGCTAGAACGATTCCCGTAATGTTTACGCATTAGGTCAGTAGACAGAGAGTAGACGGTCTTTTGTGGCTGTTTGAACACATTCGATCACATGAACGTTTACACTACAAAAGCAATCCGGTCGAATGTGTTTTCAAATACCTCTGGAAGTGGTCAAAAGTGGACGAGCTCAAAACCTTTCAGACCCCGTTTACCCCCGTATTTTGCGTCGTCCACTTGTGATCCGATTGACCAAAACGCATCTTAAGACCAGGTGAAAACAAGACTAATACTCTCCAAAAATATTATTTAAAGAAAATAGAGTGACCTAAATATAATTGATTTATAATAATAATAATAATAATAATAACTACAACATAGAATAAGAATATTATAATTAAAATGCTTGAATTCAATTTTGATTTCATGTTGACAAAGATTGAGGTGAGTGACATCTAACAGTTACAAGATCTAAGCTTTTCTTCAGCCAAAACTGTACAATTGCACGATATTTCTTATTCAAAATCAGACAAAATGTCAGTGAGAGAGAGCATCTAGTATCAGTTCTTTAAGATAAACGGACAGGGCCGGCTGTGTCTAAATTTGCCCCGTGAACTGGTGCGACACTGAGATCTCCTGTTACCCCCAGAGAAATGACCCTGCTGTCCGTAAACTGAGTTCAAGAGCATCTGCCGTATGACATTCTCATGCAGTTGCTGTGATCTAACAGGTACGGCCTGCTTCTCATTTCAACTTTAACTCTCATTTTTGCATTTACCTTCCAGGGATCTGAACAGAGGAAGAGTGAGGATAAGGAAGTCTGTTATATTGCAACAATGGCATCCAAATCAATCAAGACAAGCTGTCCATCTTGCATTTACATGTTAAATGATGATTGACAGGTGACTGATGATGGATTTGACAGCTAAAAATGGTCAAATAAGCAGGAAAGCAAGAAAACGACTTTACACTCAAACACAACAAATCAAATGTAATGTGTCCCTTTAAGGATGCTAACAGAAAGTACCACGGTATCACAGTCCACTTGAAAGATACCTTGGGAAAACCCTGGCATAACAATATTGTAATTATTCACAATGGTACAATGGCAGTTTCAAAGTACTTTTTTTATGAAAGGGTTAAAAGATCGCAACTCTCACACATGGCCATAACCCAAAAACTAAAGTAAACACACACACACAGACTGGCAAAAACCCATCTCAAATGTGCCTTTCCCATGATATCATAATGAAATGACAGATTTAGCAGAGAACACCGTTAGGCAACCACTCTATTGGCATAAATGCGCATGCGCAGTAGCGCAGCAGATGACGCCACATTACTTAACTGTTTATGCATCTTTCCTTTTTTATAACTTATGATCGATTATTTCAACAAACTGACAGGTTAAACGCACTAGTGGCACAGTAAATGTGTTTTGGACTGTTATGTTAACATGGTTTAACACTTAGGAGTGATGGATATTTGGGGTTACTGCATGTAACAGGCCGCTTGAACATTTAACCTAAGCAATTCACGATCTCATCTGGACGAAATAATAACTAGGCTACATATACAGAGATATACTACATATACATATTCATAAGTCGATCATCGAAAAACCATTCGTTTAAATCCTCTGGCATCAAATTGCTATTTGTCAGTCAACTCGCATATGGTGGCGCGAACTTTAGCCAAATAACCTCAACAATAACATTGATCTAAACAGACAGGACAGCGTTTAATAGACAACCAAAACAAGCTTCACAACTCTACAACATGATTCTGAATCAACTGAGGTGATTCACTCAGCTGATATGAATCAGTTAGCCGGTTAGCATGCTAAAGCCCAGAATCAAGGCCTAGTCACCATGTATACACACATCTAACCGCATTTCTCACCTAAAACAATGACTAAAACCCTTAGACCGGGTAAATTCGTGTGTGTGTGTGTCTCACCTATAGTGGAGATAAAGGTGGTGTTGAAGGCGTCATCAGAGAATCGGAACAGCACGCAGGTCTTTCCCACCCCAGAATCACCAATCAAAAGCAGTTTAAAGAGCAGATCATATGTCTTCTTCGCCATCTGAGCTATTATAAACACACACTGATGAGAAGCGAATAGAGACTAAGTGTGTGTTAAATGGAAAGTGTGTGTCTGTTATCCGAAAACACACACCGGACAGTCTCTTCGCAGCTGAATTGCGTTGATTTCCTCTGTAGACTCTTTTTATATTCCTAAGGATATATTTAAGATGCGTGTTTCCTCTCAAAGCGTGGTGTTTGGTGTTTTTAATGTCTCAGTATTTCTTTCTCTCACACACTGTCGGGACAAAATGGCTCCTCCGCCCGACTTTCTTTCTTCAAACTACACCAGCGATCTGATTTAAATGAAAGCTATTCCGCTTCATCCCAGCGATGCCGAACCCCGTAGATCTCGTTTGACAGCCGGTTCCGTAACGACAGTCCTTACCGGGTCCGTTTGTGAAGTTTAGAAGAGGACAAACACATAGACGACCGACCAACCGCCGTCGCCTTCGAATGGAGCCACCACGGCGACACCCTAGATTTCAGAGCCACGCCTCTCTTCCCGCCCCTACGTCAGCGCCTGGGTTTCTGATTGGCCGAGCGCGCCGTTTTTCAAATCTATCTCGGACGCTGATTGGACGGAGCACAAAGCGTCCGGATACTTTGACGTAGCTTCTCGGGGAGGGCGAATGCAGCTGGCGCAGCCCAGAACCTGGCCCGTAAACGACACTCCGTGGCCCGACAGCTAGTTTCCGTCCCGGACCATCGCTGCGGGGTGTGATTGGATCACCGTGACGAATCCAGATGTTTAGTCAAACAAGGTGACGTCAGTCCGGGCGTGTCCCTTTTAGAACATTTCCAAATGACAATGAATATAAGTTATCCGCTGACAATGCTGAATTGTGGTAGGCTACTTCATTGCAATACATACGTACATGTGCAAACCCATGCTTATAATGCACTCATTTTCTTTGTATATTTTTTTACGTTTTAGGCTACATTTAGGCCTATTCATTTTTGCTGACGCTTTTATCCAAGTTGAACAAAATTGATTTATTGATTGATTTTATTTTCTTCCTTATTGACGGTGTAAGTTTGTGTAATTGTTATTAACTGTAATGTATGTTTAATGTGTTTTTACGTATTATGTATCGTTTTAACTATGCCATGTGATCCTATGTTCTTTTCTCCCTGCCCAGGGACTACAGATGAAATTTAGCTCTAATCTGGAGCAGTCATTGGTTATAGTCCCTTTTAAATAAACTATTAAATAAACGAATACAATTTGTATATAGCAAACATTTCCAAGGTTTACTGCCAATGTAATAAAAAAAATGTATGTGCTCACATGAAGACAAAAATTTTTTGGGGGGTGGTATTCACCAAATTACTAACACTAACTGTTTTGAAGCATGAATTAAATGTTTTGTGTGAAACATTTTGCAGACATATAATAGAGTTGTGATGTGCCCTAAAATAGTTGTGACAATTGCATTTAAAGTTTAGAATGTTACCGTTTTTTTTTATTCGCTTTGGTACTATTTTTTACAAGTTGAGTGTTAACTCTGCTAATATCACAACAGATCCTCAAAAGTGCACTTTTTTCAAACATTTCATCATGTTTTCAATTGTGTTAGTACAATACACAAAATCCTTTTCACTAAACACAATAAGTGTTTCATTTGCATACATGTTTCATTCACAGTAACTGCCTTTCACAAAGCTCTTACTATAATATTATATTACTACTATATTACTAATGAATTCTTTTTACAGAAGTGATTTATAGATAATAACCACCACAAAGTGTATGCACATGCATGTGTGTGTGTGTGTGTGTCTGTGTGTGAGAGAGAGAGAGAGAGAGAGAGAGAGAGAGATACAGAGAAATTTGCCATTTGTGAAAATACTGTGGCAGATACGGGAGATGAAACAGTAAATGACTGTAAAACATCAGTAGAAGGGAGACAGATGGCATCAAATACAGCATTTTACATTACAGTGTGTATGCCATGTGTGATACTGTAAACAAATTACCAGAGACTGCCACATTACTGTAACTCACCCTTCATCTGTAAAGGTCCACTACAGTGTAGATTCAGTCATAGAGTGAAATCATTTACTGTATTGCCAGCAAACTCTGTTCTAGCACAGAAACACATGCTGTGTCATACTTCATCACACCTTTTGATAACACACTACTATTACAAACATTATGGATTCAATTGGTAATATACGTGTATTTTCTAATGTGGCAACTGTATCCTGTATTACTGTAATTAATTCAGCAACAAGGGTGATTTGAAACATCTTGCATTGTTTGCTGTTGAATGAACTGATTGTTAAAAGTGCTAAATTGAAAGTGTATAACTGTAATGAAAGCATGGGATCAGGTTTTGAAAGAATGACTCTGTGTTAGTGTGATCAGTTTGGATTTTTGTACTAAGAGTTTTGAAAATGTACACCTTTCTTGTGAAAATAGTAAGCGAATTTAAAAAAAACTGTAAAACTTGAGAACAACTGCAAAGGAACCATTTGTTTGTGTGAAGAACATTTAAAAAAAATCTGAGAACCTTTTTTTTTCACTGTAGTGGAATATTAAGATTCCATGATGTTGAAGGTTCTTCATGGATATACAAAGAACTTTTATTTTTAAGACTGTGAAGTACCATGATGCCATCTGTATCCTAAATGAAGAGAATAAATCAAAATGCCCCATTTAGACTGTATTAATGGGGGGGAAGTGAGCACAAACTGTAAGTTGGAATGAGTCCTGCTCTCATGTCTTGTGAGATTCAAAGAGTCTGGCTATTGTTTGTGAGTCATTGGGCAACATTCCCCATACATGAAGAAACCTGCTGGGACTCCGAACTGCTGGAGGTTTAATATTCCTTCATATCTGTCAGTGAGTCACTCTCCCTTTCCTGTTTCCAAACTGTCCCGCTCCACACCGCATGAATTTGGAATATTACAGGAATTTCTTTTTGCTCAGATGTTTCAGTTTTTATTTGATTTTATTTGCCACGTGTGAGCTTTTAAATAGCCTCTCGCTCTCAGGATTCTTCACCTCATTCGACTGGGTTTTAAGTAGTCTGACAGTCTTGAACACACACTGACAGTCAGCAGAGGCGTAGTTGAGGGCTGTAAGTCAATCTGCTGCTATGTGAGTCACAGTGGAGTTACACATCTGGTTCTGTTAAATACACCGGATGTCATTCAGAGTTTGAGTCACGTTGTGTCATCTGATAGTTTAAAATTGAACAGAATTTAACATCTCTTTAACAGGTTAATTATCATAATTCAAATTTACCATTCCATTTACATAACATTTAAACATGCAGATACATTTTGTAATTTTTTAAAATATATTTTACATATATATATTTATATACACAGAAAATTGCAGTGCCCAATCGTGGCAGTTACAGAATATATTATACTAGAATTCTTTCCTTACAGCTTGAAAACATGTTATTGTCTAAAATTGTCTAAGGTAAAGTAAATACGTCGAATCATCATGAATGTTGGCCTCTTATACAGCTAAAAGCATCATTTTGAGAGGAAGCATCATCACAGGCCCGCTGTCAGCTATTTCTTCAATTCAGGGTGGATTGATTTCATCCAAGATGTTTCACTAAGTGCTTTGGCTTTCCTCTAATAGATGATACGCTTAAAACCTTCTTCCCTCGAGCTGGTCTGATCATATTCTAGTGTCAGACACTCAGGCTATATTAGTGCTCGAAGCATCATGGGTCTCTTGACTCTTGATAAGCATAAAAAAATCACAGTACTAATGCATTTTAAAAAGATAAGAACATTTTTGGAGCCTCTTGTGGTTGAAAAAAAAAACATATTAGAATATATATATTAGAAATTCACTAGATGGCGCCATTGATGGACAAACAAGACCACAATAGAAGGAATATGATTTTATGCAGTTTTTAAGGACATTTTTCTCAATACTTAGGTCACTTATTCAAAACTCACAGTTCTTTAAGCTTGGCACAGCAGTTAATTTCACATTCAAAATGCTCTAAAACTACCGAAAGCCTTAATTCATGCCTCAAATCAAGTCATTCTTCCAACGCAAAGGTTTTCACCCAACAAACACACTTGTCACTCATAAAAACTTGACGATTTATATATATTTCAAAACTATTCACACAGTAATCACAGTATCAGTCAATGTGAGCTAACCTGTGGATCAGTTATCATTGCTTTGGCACAAAATGTTCAAAAAATATTCTCACTTCGACAAACACCAGCAAAACTCTATACAGAACAATTTGCACATGCGTAAACTCTTTTCAAAACTGTTTAACTTAAGTTCAAAACCTAACATAATACAACATTAAATAAGACAGCAAATCGCTTCTAATGCAACATTGAAAAATATTCTGAATATCAAAAATTAAATACTAACAAAACTATTTGATGCAGCTTTACCAGCTAGCAGATTGCTCATTCTTGTTTTGTAAAGAAACGTTACAAGAGAAAACAGATATAATGCGTATAAAACTGTTGTTTTCAATGATGGTTTATGGAAAGTCCAAATAAAACATGAAAATTGTGTGTGTGTGTGTGTGTGTGTTGCCATGTTCACCCTTTATAAATGTTTTGTCCATGGTTTTCATGAGGAGGCTTTCAGTTCATATTCCCTTTGGGGTATATAATATTGTTTTAATTTATTATTATTATTATTTATTTTATATTCATTGATTCTTCTCATGTTAAATCTACTAGGTGGTAATAAAACTGGTCTCCAGTGTTTTAGTTCTTTTTAGTGAATCAAACTAAATTCAGCCTGTGCTTTGTTGTAATTAGTGGCATTTTTTTTTATAAAAATGAATCAACGAATGAATGAATAGCTAGTTAAGTTAAATGTTCATTTTTTTATTGATCATTATGTTTTAAATAGACATATCCCGTTTTTAGTGGTTAGAGCCAACTACTGGACTGATTCGAATTTATGCATTTAAGTAATTAAAATGAGTGTAAACACACAAGAATTGTACTGAATTTATTTCTGTTGAAATCTAAAATTTTCTTATTATTTGTTAACAGAATGCTGAGGGAAGTAATTTCTAAAATAACTGCATTTATTAAAATCTCAAGGAGAATCCTATCTGGTTAGTAACAATTTTCACTTAGGAAATAGACCTTTTCGAATTTCAAGAATTATGATATGAAGTTTCTGTAATAATGCAGAGCCACAATTCCTGAAAATCCCCATCCCCTATATTCAGATTGCTTGGTTCTCATGCGAGATCTGGCAACCCTTTTATGTGTGTGTGTGTGTGTGTGTGTGTGTGTGTTTGGGCAGGGCTGCAGTGAAGCGCATCTGATGTGTGTGTGATTCTCTGCCAGACGCGCGCTTGTATTTTGGATCTTGTGTTTTCAGTGGAAATCGGTGAGATATTTCGAGCTTATGATTTCATCCATGCGTGTTCATGACGGAAGCGCGTTTATCTTTTATTCATTTGTGGAGACCGCAGAGATTTGCGCCGTGACTGACATATGCGCTCGGAAACCGGGGGATGCTGATGCTGACATTCCCATCTTCCACCGTCCTTCTGGTTTAACGGGCATTACTGCGCTCATTCATTTGTGATCCACTCATCTCAGACGGGAGTCAATATGTCCATGAAGTCAAAGACCGGCGAGGCGGTGAAGGTGGTGGTTCGGTGTCGCCCGATCAACCGTAAAGAAGAATCGACGGGTTATGAGAATATCGTGCAGATGGATGTGAAACTGGGCCAGGTGGCCCTGCGGAACCACAAGGCGGGTCCGGGAGAGCTCCTCAAGACCTTCACGTTTGATGCGGTTTACGACGCGTGCTCCAAACAGAGCGACCTGTACGACGAGACGGTCCGGCCGCTCATCGACTCGGTTCTGCGCGGGTTTAACGGCACCATCTTCGCGTACGGACAGACGGGAACCGGGAAAACGTACACCATGCAAGGCCAGTGGCTGGACCCCGAGCGCCGCGGCATCATCCCGAACTCGTTCGAGCACATCTTCACGCACATCTCGCGCTCTCAGAACCAGCAGTACCTGGTCCGGGCCTCGTATTTGGAGATCTACCAGGAGGAGATCCGTGACCTGCTCACCAAAGACCACAGCAAGAAGCTGGAGCTTAAGGAGAGCGCAGACTCAGGGGTCTACATCAAAGATCTGTCCTCCTTCGTCACCAAGAACGTGAAGGAGATCGAGCACGTGATGAACGTGGGGAACCAGACCAGATCGGTGGGCTTCACCAACATGAACGAGCACAGCTCGAGGTCACACGCCATCTTCATCATCACGGTGGAGTGCAGCCAGCTCGGGCCTGATGGACAGAACCACATCCGTGTGGGAAAACTCAACCTGGTGGACCTGGCGGGCAGCGAGCGGCAGACCAAGACGGGCGTCCAGGGCGAGCGTCTGAAGGAGGCCACCAAGATCAACCTGTCCCTCTCCGCCCTGGGGAACGTCATCTCTGCGCTGGTGGACGGGAGAAGTTCTCACGTGCCCTACCGCGACTCCAAACTCACCCGGTTGCTGCAGGACTCACTCGGGGGGAACGCGAAGACCATCATGGTGGCCACGCTGGGACCGGCCTCCTACAATTACGAGGAGACCCTGACCACCCTGCGTTACGCCAACCGAGCCAAGAACATCAAGAACAAGCCTCGCGTCAACGAAGACCCCAAAGACGCGCTCCTGAGGGAGTTCCAGGAGGAGATCGCCCGGCTGAAAGCACAGCTGGATAAACGCGGTATGCTCACCAAGAGGAAGAGGAGGAGCAGGAGGCTGAGGAAGATAGGAGAAGGCGGAGAGGAAGAGGTAGAAGAGGATGATGATCTTGAAGATGATGATGATGATGAGGAAAGTGTGGAGAAGGAGGCGCAGGACTACATGAAGGAGCAGCAGGAGAAGCTGGAGAGGGAGAAGGAGGCCATCAGAGATGATCACACACTAGTGGCGGAGGACAAACTGAGACTCCTGGAGGAGAAGGAGAAGATGATGAAACATCTGAAGAAGGAGCAGGAGGCCACTGAACTCCTCACAGCCAAGTTTAAGGTCAGTATTCTTGAAGATTGTGTGTGTTCGGGATCACTAAATGTGTTGTCTTTATATGTGTGTGTGTACAGAATGAGTTTAAATCGCATATTACAAGAAAAGTTATAGATAGATTATATAAGCAATTGATTTAACATTCAAGTAATGTTTTTAATCATTACAGTTTTTCTTGATTGCATGAATAAACACACAGCTCATGAAACAATTTTTAAGAATTTCAATAAGCTTTAAGAAAGGTTTATTTTCAATACACTTCTGTAAAGAGATCTTGCAGATGAAAAGCACTAGAAAAGAAAAAGTTCAAATACCAAAGAATTGAATATGAACTTGGTATGCAATACAGTATACTGTTAATTACAGTACATTCAAAAAAAAAAAAATCAATTCAGCATCCTCGGCCATATTGCATTACAATATTGGTGACCATATTTGCCATACTACGGTATAACAGTTTTTTAGTCTCCTGACAAGACTTTCTCGACCTCTTCTAGGCCGTCTCTCAGTTCTGCCAAACTTACAAATGTAAGAAGTACTTGGCTAAAAAAATCCATTTGACAATTGCGAGTTTAAGGTTGTACAAGATGTGCTGCAGTATTTACTCATCTAAAGTAATGCGACTGTGTACTGTAATTATACTGTATGTGTGAGTCGTATAAAAACCCTGTAGGCCAACTTTTCTCATGGTTATTCCATGCTCAAGAACATGGTCAACTATAATGCACTGTATTTCATCAGGAACAAATGTCCTTTGACCCTGTCCCCTTCATTTTTCTTTCCCCCTTCTCTTCCTCTTCCTCTCCCACCACTAGGATTAATTTTCCAAAGCACACAATCACCCGTGGCTCTAATTATATAATCCTGAGATTCTGATTGGTGTGTCATCATCAGTTTTTTTGTTTACACATAGATAAATGTGTGCTATTGTGTACTTGTGCAAAATGAGTATTGCAGGAAATATTGAGAAATTTTAAAACAGGTGAAATGTGTTTTGAGAAACGTGTCTTTGTTTCGAGAACTGAACGATTTAGGGAAATTGGGCCAAATTAATCAGTTATTGTTTGTTAGTAATCAAGAAAAACTGTAATAATGACAGACAAGATAGATAGATAGATAGATAGATAGATAGATAGATAAATAGATATAGATAGATAGATAGATAGATAGATAGATAGATAGATAGATAAATAGATAAATAGATATAGATAGATCACTCTAAAAAATGCTGGGTTGTTTTAACTTAATTTTGGGTAAAATATGGACAAACCCAAACGTTGGGTTAAAAATGTATTTTAAAATGTTAACCCAATTACTGGGTTTGTCAATATTTGACCCAAATTTGGGTTTGAAATAACCCAGCATTTTTTTAGAGTGAGATAGAAAAGATACAAAATTAAAAAATAATGCAAAAAGAGAAATATGGAAGGGGACAATTATAACCAATTTATGCACTGCAAATGTGTGCCATTGAAAACTACATTTTTGTCCATTGTGTTTTGGCTATTTCATCTTCCTTTGCAAAAAGTGAGAATCAGGGCACCAGATGTGTCTGTCACACAGTCGTGCTGGTTATCGATCAAACCACAGCCCTGAATCAAAGAGAGGTCAGCAAACACTGTGTGTGTCAGAGACCGAACACTGAACGGCAGAGCGTAACCATGACGACAGAGAGAATTCCTCCACTCTCATGCGCTTCAACACAAGCGTTTGTTGATCTTCTGAGCATGACTATGCATATCATTTTATATCTTGGCTTAGATTTTCCCCCCATTGATCTTGTCAAGTTAAAGAAAAGTGCATTTAATAACCGGTCAAAGGCCCTCCGCTGTGAGGTCACAGACGGCCAATCGGCTTCACAGATGATGGTGGACGATGTCCTGCTGCGGTCAACCAATCACGTGCGCTCGTTTATCTCGGCCATCATTTAGCCAATCAAACGACAGAAGCCAGGCAGAGTCTCTTTGGTGTAAAATCATTGATTACAGTCAATACAGTCAGTCATACTAATACTAGTAGAGGTCTAATTCCCATCAACAGTGTGTGTGTGTGTGTGATGACGGAGCGTCATGCTGACGGTCCCCCTGAGGCCAATGTCTATTTTAAACTGGCACTAAAAGGCATCTCTCTGTTTCTCTCTTTCTCTATACTGTATTTTATTTTCCATCGCTACTGTAATAGTATATACCATGTACAAGCAGTCTAAATATGTGTAAAGGGTTCTGCTCCAGTTTATTTCAATTTCTTTTTCATTTCATTTTGTCAAAAATATGTATTATATTATAATTGGTATAAAATCATTGATTACGGTCAATACAGTCAGTCATACTAATACTAGTAGAGGTCTAATTCCCATCAACAGTGTGTGTGTGTGTGTATTTATTTGTGTGTGTGTGTGTGTGTATGCATGTATTTGTGTGTGTGTGCGTGTATGCGTGCGTATGTATGTATCTGTGTGTGTGTGTGGTCCTGGTAAATCCAACATTAGGGACAAAATGACATTTTTGTCCACATGAGGAAAACAGCCTAAATCATATTAAATTATGTTTTTTGATAATGTAAAAATGCAGAAAGGTTTCTGTGAGTGCTTTGTTTAGGATCAGCGGATAGAATATACAGTTTGCAAAGTATAAAAATCATTATGTCTATGGGAAAATCCATTCAACTTTCAGTTCAATAACTGTGTAAAGTTCATCCATTATGAAACAAGTTCAATTGAGCCATAATTTAAGCAGCTCTTCTGAAGACAACACTGTTATCTGAAATAGTCATGTGATGCGATTCAGCTTGTGGTGACTGAATGCATGACATCACATCTTCACATGGCCGTGTGCATTATTGTGAGAGTGTGTAAAAAGCTGGGTGCCAGAAGCGGCTTACATTGTTCAACTCTTTATTCTCATATCAGAGGTGTTTGCAGGATGAGGTGTAAAATTGAAAGGTTCAGTTTTATAAATAACCATCATTATTGGCGGGTCATTTCCTAACAGGTGATGACTCATCACGACCTCATCCTGTTCTCTGGGCTGTTAGCCAATCACATTACACGATCTCAAACAATAACAGCAACACAGGAAGCACATCACTGCATGTGGGATCACAAACAGGACTGTGTTCAGAATCACTCACTCACAGCTCACTGTATAGTGAGTGCAGTCATGACTTGTTTTTGTACGCAAACCCAGTAGGATTTTTCAATTGGCTTTTGGATTATAGCAGAAAATAAGCGCTGTGACCAACAAATGAATCTTAAATGATCACAACTTTGATGAATTCTGAAGCCTAAATACAATCATCAGAAGTAAAAAGCTAAACATAGACTATAATGAACTACACCACGGTCACATGACTTCAACATCACCAACATCATTAAGCTTCCGACAACTCTCAGTCTTTGTTTAAAAACTTTTTTCCCATGAAAGTTTGAGTTATATTAGTTTGCAGAGCACGATTATAAACACAGGAGGCTGTGAAAGAGGACTGGTGTGTATGAGTTCTCCTGTTCGGCTGATGACGATTAATGTTCCTGACAGCTTCTGCAGTCCCACTTAGACGCTTGTAATAAAGGCTTTAAAAAAATCACATGTGGGGTATTACTGGTGTATATGTTGTAGAATAAAACATGAAAATATATTAAGCTTGTGTTCACCACAGACCCAATTTTTAGGCATTTAACCAAAAAATTCAAAAAACCCACAGGCTTCCAGACGATTAAACCGGAAGTGCTAAAATGCTGTTTTCTGGGTTTTTGCCTACAAAAATATGCCATCCATGCAGCACTCTATACTATATACATATTTATTAAAAAACAAGTAGCAATAGTAGGGATTATTCCACTCTAAACATTTTATAGTTGCAGCATGTGAGTGACGTCCAGTTATCATCTTGGAAATATAAAAAGTTATTTCACATTTTAAATCCATTTTTGTGTTAAGAATTTTGTTTAGTCGTCCGGTACAATAATAACCCAAGAAAACATGATGTAAATAGAAACCTTTTCTGTAAATTTAATTTAAAAATAAAGCTGCTATTGACACTTTTAACAATTTCTTTAACTGGCCAGTCATGCAATATTTTCTTAAATATTGTTACCTATAAAAATGATTTTTCAGAGTTGTAAGTAAAACAAAGATTATTCAAGTGTTTTACAAGAAAATGTTGGTCTTTCTACTTCAAAATATCATGTTTATTCAATATGTTGCTTGCCTTTTCTTTTATGATTTATTTGTGAAAATGGTTTCAACGTAAATCCTACGCTCATTTTTTTCCAGTGTTTATCTACGAAAATGTACGTACGTTTTATGCATACATAATATTTGCATTCTATGGACAGCAGTGGTGTAAAGTATTTGAGTAAATGTAATTAGTTACTGTACTTTAGTATATTTTTGGCTTAATCAACTTTTCGACATATTTATAGATTTTTGAATAGGTATATGTATCTTTACTCCAATACATTTGTAATGAGTAATGCAATGCGAAACCCAGTTTCGTCCAGTTCAATTAGACTTTGACTTAGGCTTTACATTATTTTATGTATCCGTTATTGAAGAGACCTTTTTAAAGGATATACTAATGCCCCTTTTGAGCACTTGAGCTTAAAGGGTTAGTTCACCCAAAAATGAAAATGAAGTCATTAATTACTCACCCCCATGCTGTACCAACCCCGTAAGGCCTTCGTTCGTCTTCGGAACACAAATGAAGATATTTATGATTAAATCTGAGAGGTGCATGACTGCTACATAGGCTGCCTAAGGGAATGACACCGGACGGCCCAGAAAGTCATTAAAGAAAATGTTTAAATATTCCATGTCGCAACAGTGGCTCAACTATAAGTTTATCAAGCGACGAGACTACTTTTTGTGCGAAAAAACAAACAAAAATAACGACTTTATTCGACTATTCCTTTTCTTCCTTGTAGGCCTGAAACGAGACTTCAAGAGATTTCCACGACGCATGCGCGAGAATTGCGATCTCCTTCAACTACTTCAGTTCAGTTCTCGCGCGTGCGCGTCGTGGAAATCTCTTGAAGTCTCGTTTCAGGCCTACAAGGAAGAAAAGGAATAGTCGAATAAAGTCGTTATTTTTGTTTGTTTTTTCGCACAAAAAGTATTCTCGTCGCTTTATAAACTTATAGTTGAGCCACTGTTGTCACATGGAATATTTAAACATTTTCTTTAATGACTTTCTGGGCCGTCAAGTTTCATTCCCTTAGGGAGCCTATGTAGCAGTCATGAACCTCTCAGATTTAATCATAAATATCTTCATTTGTGTTCCGAAGACGAACGAAGGCCTTACGGGGTTGGTACAGCATGGGGGTGAGTAATTAATTACTTAATTTTCATTTTTGGGTGAACTAACCCTTTAACTAAGACTTGAGAGGTGTTCGCTTAACATATGTCCAGCTTTATTTTGACTTAAACGTGATTGCTCTCCTCACAAATAATCATGTTTCTTGTTTTTCACTGGCATGTCTCTTAGGTGTTGAGGACTAGCGCATCTTTGAGCCTACATTCAGTCTGAGTAAAATACTTAAGTACTGTTAAAATCAGATACACAACGACTTTTACTCGAGTGGTATTGAAATTGGGGACATTGGAGTCATTTTTGCTGTAAGGTATCTGTACTTTTACTTTACTCCTTTGATGGACAGTATACATTCTGCACATTTAGTATGAGTAGTGAATGGTGCCGTTCCAAACATAGCTCATGACTCAGTTCTTGCCCCAGATTCGTTCTGCTACTCAAGTCTTATTGAGAATCCCCAGCGCTTGTGTCCTTGTTTCACCTGCGGAACAGACTAAACCGCTTCACACACGCTTTTAGCCTTTAATGTCTGTTTACAAAGCTGTTTTCTAGTTTAATTATAGTGTCATTTAAAGAAAGGATGTGGGGGCGAGACAGACAGACAGGAAGAAACCTAATTATACTGTGTCCTCTGGGATTGTTTGTGTGTGTGGCTGTCATAGTATCATACTATACTCGAACTATTTATACAGTAGTACCAGTGTTTTTAATGTGAACACAAATAACAAAACCAAACATGAGATCGCAATCTCCATTCAAACACAACCCCAATGATCTTATTCCTAAATCACAACGATTCGACTGTCCATTAAACCTTTGACAAATCCGATCACAGCGGAACATTTAAATCTGAATCTACTTGATACCTCAAATTACGATTGTATCGATTACATTGTTACACCAGTAGGTGGCGATTTGACTGTTAAAAAATAGATTTGTCATTTAATCATTCAAGATATTCTTTCAAAAACGATGATTCATCCAGTTATGAAACAAGTGAAGTCTTTATGAGTGAGTCATTGAATCATTCATTCAACCCGATTAAAAAGAAAAAATTCAAATTAATTAAATATTTTTAAGTAGACTGCAGCAATTAACAATGTGTCAGAACCTCAATAAATCACGTTATTTTGCTGAGCTTGCTATTCAGAATCATGGGAGTCTCGCGATCTATATATAAAAAACATGTTTCTTAATTTATCCATAATCGTGCAGCCTCTAACCAAAACTATGTATAAAAAAATGTGTTAATTGAAATAAACCTGAAAGAAAATAGAATACAAATATTAAAAACTTAAACTTAGGAAAAATAAATGACAATTAGAAATGTTACTTGGGCAGATTTAAGTTGAAATAACATTACTAAAACTGAAATAAAAATAAATTTAAGTTTAAAATATATTTTTAAAGAAAAAACCCATGCGCTTAAGTTCAAATTTAAACTGAAAATTATAAAAACAAAACCTAATTCAAAGTATTACTATAATACTACATAACACTGATTTATACTGTATTTTTAAACATGGAATCTCCTCCTTGACTTATTTGATCAGACTGCCAAAACGTTACATAAATTACACAAAGAGCAATCTGTGCATTTAACCATTATAACTGAATACCACTTGCTGAATTAAACATGTAACACAGCTGTTTCACATCATTATATAATATATACGCTAGGACTCAATTCCAAACATAGTCTGTATGTGCTGACAGTAAACATCAGTCATTGGCTTTCTCCCAGGATGCCTTGCTGAAATATTGATGCATCAGCGTCTATGTGCTGGTAGGCGGAGCTTCAATCGGAAGCTCCTGGCCAATGAATTCCTCACGAGTGTGAATACATAATGACCCGAGCTCTGTTGCCATGGTGACCGGAGTGTGGGGGGTCTGGATGGAAAGGTCTCTGTTAAACGACAGCATCTTCACTGCTGAGATGTGTGTGTGTGTGTGATGACGGAGCGTCATGCTGACGGTCCCCCTGAGGCCAATGTCTATTTTAAACTGGCACTAAAAGGCATCTCTCTGTTTCTCTCTTTCTCTATACTGTATTTTATTTCCCATCACTACTGTAATAGTATATACCATGTACAAGCAGTCTAAATATGTGTAAAGGGTTCTGCTCCAGTTTATTTCAATTTCTTTTTGTCAAAAATATTTATTATATTATAATTGTTACTGAGTTAACTACTACAGCTTAAATGAAAATAAAGTTATACAGAAATATAAAAAAATAAATAAAAAAATAAAGAAATGACAAAAGCACATAGAAAAATGACTCAAATTGAAATAAAAAATTATTAATTACCTGAGTGTGGAAAGGTTTGAGCATAATTTATTTCGTTTTTTTTTTTTTTTTTTTGTGTGTGTGTGTGTGTGTGTGTGTGTGTGTGTGTGAATTAAAATGTAATGTATTTTAATTGTTTTGGTACGAACATTACTTAAACTGAAATAAACTAAAGTTAATTAAAGATATAATATAAAAATATAAAAAATACAAAACGGCAAAATGACTAAAGTTAAAATAAAAATATTGTATAAATGTTTTAAAAATCTAAAGTTCAAAATAATAATTAGGCTACTTCTGTTTGAGATCTGAGTGTGTAAGGGGTTTCACACAATTTATGTACATTTCTTTCATTTTTTTGACAATTAAATGTAGTATTTTTAATTGTTTTTGTTTGTTGCATTTTGAAGAAAAATTGTAGTAGGCTTTGTAAAAAAATTCAAAAGGTTAGTTTACCCAAAAATGAGAATTATCCCATAATTGACTCACCCTCAAGCCAGCCTAAGTGTGACTTTTTTTTCAGCCAAACAAAAAGTGAAAAAAAAAAAAGTTATATTAAAAAATATCCTGGCTCTTCCAAGCTTTATAATGACATTGAATTATTTTTGAAGCTCAAAAAAGCGCATCCATCCATCATAAAAGTAATCCATACGACTCCAGTGGGTTAATAAAGGCCTTCTGAAGTGAAGCGCTGCGTTTTTTTAAAGAAAAATATACAAATTCATGACTTTATAAACTATAATCACTGGCTTCCGGCAACAGCCGTACGCGCGTTCATGAGAGAGTCAAGTTCTGGTGGAAGAGTGACCTCTGACCCGGCGCATGATGAGGCATTGCATTAGCGCAGGTGAGAATTGACGAACGCGGAAGCGAAGAGGATAGAGCAAAACAAAACACCGCTCACGGATTAAGTCTAAAACGAGAAGTTTTTGATATAAGAGAAGATGAGCTTGAGTTTTCATCCGTCAGGTCAGAGGTCACTCTTCCGCCAGAACTAGACTCGCGTCGTTTTTGTGCTTCAAAATCCAAGTTACCATTCACTCCCATTATAAAGCCTGGAAGAGCCAGGATATTTTTTAATATAACTCCGACTGTTTCATTTTTGTTTTTACTGTGCAGTCGTGCTATATTTTCTTATGTCACTGTCATTTACAGTATAGATTGTAAGTCATTTACACATATAGGCTTGAGGGTGAGTCAATTTATTGGATCATTTTGATTTTTCTTGGGTGAACTATTCCTTTAAGACCAGTTAATAGTAATGGGCCGAATATTATGTCACCTAATTAATATTCATGAGCATGCTGATGAGGTTTAGAATAGCCTCCACCCTCTGTGTGGCTGTACATTAACACGGGAAGGTTTTGGTTTCATCCCTTGGGACGCAAAGCACTTTCTCTCCATCTTTCCATGTCTCTCTTTTTTTTTTTTTGTCTATTCATCTTCCTCCCGTTCCATCTGTTCCAGTCCCGTGATCACAAAGACATCGAGAGAAATGAGTCGTATTCTGCGTGTGTGACCCAGAGAGACGTGTCCCGTGAAGTCTGATGTGTTCTGACAGGGTGTTTTGGATGTTATGAGCGCTGGTCTGATGGCCCGTGCGGGTCAGCTGGAGTTCTGGGCTCAGTCTTTGTTCTTCTCCCTGTTGTGGCCCTTTTTGACAATAATCTTTGTGTGTCGCTAAAGCTGAGAGCTGCTGCTGTCCACAATGAGAGCTCTGTGCTGTCGGGAGGGGGAGGACGCCGAGGTTATTTTCATCATGCATTCGAAAAGGTCATTCACACTGACAGCCATTTGTAGCCGTTTTCAATAAGAGTTGGTGATTTCAGACAACGTGAGTGACAGTGATTCTTTGTAGTGCAACAAAATCGAGCAGTTTTCTGCAGCATCACACTGGGTAGCTCCGCCCACAGCGATCTCTCATTGGTTCAAAGTTCCTCTCCATTAAAAAAAAGCAATATACTGTATATATAATGTGTGTGTGTGTGTGTGTGTGTGTGTATAGTATCACTGTTTCCACAAAAATTTAAGCAGCACATTGATCATACATTGATTTTTCATTTTTTCAACATTGTTAATAATCAGAAATGTTTCTTGAGCATCAAATCATCATATTAGAATGATTTCTGAAGGATCATGTGACACTGAAGACTGGAGTAATGATGCTGAAAATTCAGCTTTAATCACAGGAATAAATGACATTTTAAAGTATATTCAAATAGAAAATGTTATTTTAAATTGCAATAATATTTCACAATTTTACTGTTTTTACTGTATTTTGCCTTGGTGAGCAGAAGAGACTAAAAATAAAAATAAAATAAATTAAAAATGCAAAAATGTTTCTTCAGGTTTGGGCATGTCTGTAGTCATTATAAAAGCAGTTTAAGTCTAAGATATGTCCTAATTAGTGTGTGTGTGTGTGTGTGTGTGAACTCTACATGTGATCTTCTGGTTGCTAGGCGATGGAGAGCAAGCTGCTGGTTGGTGGGAAGAACATTATTGATCACACTAATGAGCAACAGAAGATGATTGAACAGAAAAGACACGAGATTGCCGAACAGGTAACACGCATAGTTTTAATGTTTACATTACACGAGTGGCGCAAAAACGACACACTTCACCGTTAGCATCTGTATGGCATTATTAACACACAACTGTGTGTGCAAATCTGTGTGTGTGAGCAGACACGCAGAGAGAGGGAAATACACCAGCAGGTGTTGGATCAGGATGAGGAGACATTAGAACTCAGAGAAACGTTCTCCTCACTGCAACAGGAGGTGGAAGCAAAGACCAAGAAACTCAAAAAGGTGAGACACACACACACACAGCTGAACTGAGGTGAAGTGTGGTGTAGACTGTAGAAGCTCACATGCTGATGGCATCACATTCAGAGGTTGCTAACCATGAGAACGTCCCTCTTTTGGGATCAGTGGCTTCCAATATTAAACAATTGCGAATACTTATAATTATATATAATAAGATCATTATTTTCTGTTTTTATTTGGAACTTGATGGATGCAAAGCAAAAGCATATTCATAACAAATGAATGTCCTTTATTTTATTTCACAGTCCACCATGTTTATTTATTATTTACAAATGTTTCTTGAGCATCATATCATCATATTAGAGTGATTTCTGAAGGATCATGTGACACTGAAGATTGGAGTAATGATGCTGAAAATTCAGCTTTGAATCACAGGAATAAATTACATTCTAATATATATTCAAATAGAAAACAGTTATTTAAAATTATGATAATATTTCACAATATTCCTGTTTTTACTGAATTTTTGATCAAATAAATGCAGCCTTGGTGAGCAGAAGAGACTTCTTTTAAAACATTAAAAAATCTTACTGACCACAAACTTTGCCCATCCCAACATTACCAGTAACGCTCATTAACAAGCATTACATCACAAGTCCTTTGAATGAGACTTAAGCAACCACTGAATATTGAGTGACAATATATAAATATGACAGCACTGAGTTCCCTAACTCCTCTGTTCCTCTTGCTCCTCCTTAATTCTGGACCTTTGACATTTGACCCCTGGAACACCCCTGACCCCACATCCCCGTGAAAATTAAACACCTTTTATCAGTACAAGAAGGTTAGTTTGTTTTACACTTGCTCGGTTGCTGACTGTCAGAGGCTAATGCTAAACGCTAGTCTTGGCATTAAAGCTTCCACAGCAACTAATTCAAGCCGACCTGCATTAATCTTCATGGCTACCGCTGGCATGCTAACCACCAAAACCCTCTTTCTGAATCTCTGATGACTTCGGAGATTTAATTCTCAATAGTAGACAGGCAAAACAGGGCTGAGCTCCACCGTTCCCATCTGCACGCCACTTCCTGTCAGAACTCATGACTTCCTGTTGGGTTGTAATGGAGTAACTGTTGTGATGTTCAGTGGAACACACTGCACCTGACCTCACCTTTACATGCTCCTTCCTGAGCTTCACCTTTAACCCCTGCTGCGTGACACTGGACATCTCACACTAACACTGACGGGATCACTGACCACAGTCATAGCATGAGAGTTGATGATGAGATTCAATAGATGGATACATGGATGAAGAAGATGAGGATGATGGTGATGAGGAAGGATGAATGGATGGATGATGATTATGATGAAGCATGGATAATGATGATGATGATGAATGATGGAGGACAGATGATGATGTATGGATGAATGATGATGGATAGATGAGAGGATGATGATGATGAGGATGGATGTATGATGATGATGAAGAACAGATGATGATGTATGGATGGATGATGATGATGAAGGATGATGATGATGGAGGACATGATGATGGATGAGAGGATGATGATGATGAGGAAGGATGTATGGATGGATGTATGATGATGACGAAGAACAGATGATGATGTATGGATGAATGATGATGGATAGATGAGAGGATGATGATGATGAGGATGTATGTATGATGATGATGAAGAACAGATGATGATGTATGGATGGATGATGATGATGAAGGATGATGATGATGATGGAGGACATGATGATGGATGGATGAGAGCATGATGATGATGAGGAAGGATGTATGGATGGATGTATGATGATGACGAAGAACAGATGATGATGTATGGATGGATGATGATGATGGATGGATGAGAGGATGATGATGATGAGGATGGATGTATGATGATGATGAAGAACAGATGATGATGTATGGATGGATGATGATGATGATGATGGAGGACATGACGATGATGGATGAGAGGATGATGATGATGAGGAAGGATGTATGGATGGATGTATGATGATGACGAAGAACAGATGATGATGTATGGATGGATGATGATGATGAAGGATGATGATGATGGAGGACATGATGATGGATGGATGAGAGGATGATGATGATGAGGATGGATGTATGGTGATGATGAAGAACAGATGATGATGTATGGATGGATGATGATGATGAAGGATGATGATGATGATGATGGAGGACATGATGATGGATGGATGAGAGGATGATGATGATGTGGAAGGATGTATGGATGGATGTATGATGATGACGAAGAACAGATGATGATGTATGGATGGATGATGATGATGAAGGATGATGATGGATGGATGATGATGATGATGATGGAGGACATGATGATGGATGGATGAGAGGATGATGATGATGAGGATGGATGTATGATGATGATGAAGAACAGATGATGATGTATGGATGGATGATGATGATGAAGGATGATGATGATGATGATGATGGAGGACATGATGATGGATGGATGAGAGGATGATGATGATGTGGAAGGATGTATGGATGGATGTATGATGATGACGAAGAACAGATGATGATGTATGGATGGATGATGATGATGAAGGATGATGATGATGATGATGGAGGACATGATGATGGATGGATGAGAGGATGATGATGATGAGGATGGATGTATGGATGGATGTATGATGATGACGAAGAACAGATGATGATGTATGGATGGATGATGATGATGAAGGATGATGATGATGATGATGGAGGACATGATGATGGATGGATGAGAGGATGATGATGATGAGGATGGATGTATGGTGATGATGAAGGACAGATGATGATGATGTATGGATGGATGATGATGATGAAGGATGAATGATGATGAGGACATGATGATGGATGGATGAAAGTATGATGATAATGAGGATGGGTGAATGGATGATCACATGTCTCTCTCTCTCTCTCTCTCTCTCTCTCTCTCTCAGCTGTATGCGAAGCTTCAGTCTCTGAAGGCTGATATTCAGGATGTGAACGATGAGCATGTGAGGAGTCGACAGGAGCTGGAACAAACACAGAATGAACTGACCCGAGAGCTCAAATTCAAGTGAGTCTGACTCTAAACACACGTCTACCGGTGATGACGTCTCTGAAGGGAAGCTTTGTCAATGGATTCTAGGAACAATTCTGTCTCCAAAATAAAATGACAGCTATACACACCGCTGTATATAGTGCTTACAGCTCATGTGTCTGTCTTTGTAGATATCTGATCATAGAGAACTTTATACCTCCTGAAGAGAAGAATAAAATAATGAACAGACTTCAGTTTGACACGGAGGAAGACCAGTGGAAGTTTCAGCCTCTCGTCCCGGCAGAGAAGTGAGTGAACATCGATCTATTCATGCATCATATCAGAACACATCAAACTCATTATTACATCATTTAGAATAATATTAAAGTTGTAAAAATTATGAAACAACCCTAGTGGAAATGGTTATGTAGAGTTATACCATGGTCTGGGTGAATACTCGATTCTGATTGGCTGCAGGGTGTCCATTAAAAAGTGATAGAGGACACCTAGTAAAGGAGTTCTGGGGCACGTTCAAGTTCAAAACGGTGCGCAACGTTTTGCCACGGTTTCCGGGTTGAACGTCATGTTTCCTGGAAACGGCGTGCACCGGTGTGCAACAGGGTTTGAGATGCGTTTTCTCTTGTTTGGTGGGCGTGTCAGAACTGCAGTCCAATCAGCAGCAACATGTATATAAAGCATGCGGTATTAAAGTGAACTCGCACAATGGGTCCAAGGAAAGTAATTTACAAATGTGTTCGATGTAGCTCGGTATACGCAACAACTGAGGATATTAAAAGACATGTTTGTCGTAAGTTTTATTGTAAAAATATAGGATATCAACATAATGATGTAGTTGTTTATATTTTTAGCTTCATTGCAAGTGTATGACATTTGGTATAGAAATAAATTAAGTGCTTTTCCTAAAAATGAGAAAGAAAATACAGGGTATTAAAACAGTATGAACTACAAATAAAGTCAGTATGTGAGGCTAAATAGATGTGTTTTAGTCTGAATTAGGTAAGATGTGTGCTTCCATTTCAGTTTCCACAAATCTACACTAGATTGGGATGTTCTCTTGTGCTCTGGGCGGCAAGTGCAGTAACTGTATCGGGCATATTTTGTAGTAATAAACACATATTTATACCGACTTCATCAGGCTTCGGAAATTCTTCACAAAGAACACAAAGAATGGCCTTTCTCAGCTGCTATAGTTGCAACTCTTGCGTCATCAGAACAGTGCATTCAACGCATCACCGTTTCGGTTTAAAAAACGTTGTGCAAAGATTTTGTCGGGGCTGAACGCAGCCCTGGTGAAACTGACTGTTTACCGGTTGAAATGAATAAATAAATGCGCTGGCTACATCAGCTGTGAGTAACCATAGCAACAGGCAGTCAAAGTATCCGTTTACAATTTATATAAAAAAAAAAAACTATGCCTACCTGTGTGTTTTAATTATAGGTTAAAACAACCGAAAGTGTAACGCCCATGGCTAGACAAGCCTAACTTACATGAAAAAAAAAAATACATTAGCTTTCTGGCTCGTAAGTTAGCTAAACTGAAGGGTTCTACGAGCTGAGCGGACTATAAATATCTCCGGTTGCTAAATAAACCGTCAGGCGTAACCAGGGAAACTTTAGATTTCGATTGTAAAACTAATTAAAATATAAACTAATGTTTTAAAAATGTGTTATTTGGCAAGTGACCGTGATATCAGCGGGTTAATGTCCATTGTCTAGGTATTAATGGACTAACGGACTCCGCTGCGCGTCGGACGGTTCACGCCTCGCCGTCGTCCATTAATACCTGACAATGGACACCTCATCGGGCATTAACCCTTACTTAATTTTTAGTTTTGTAACAAAATGTATATGTAGGCACGATTTTTTAATTTGTTTACAAAAGCAAAAGCCTTAAAGGGTTAGTTCACCCAAAAATGAAAATTAAGTAATTAATTACTCACCCCCATGCTGTACCAACCCCGTAAGACCTTCGTTCGTCTTCGGAACACAAATGAAGATATTTATGATTAAATCTGAGAGGTTGATCACTCCTCCATAGGCTCCCTAAGGGAATGAAACTTGACGGCCCAGAGAGTCAATGAAGAAAATGTTTAAATATTCCATGTCACAACAGTGGCTCAACTATAAGTTTATCAAGCGACGAGAATACTTTTTGTGCGAAAAAACAAACAAAAATAACGACTTTATTCGACTATTCCTTTTCTTCCTTGTAGGCCTGAAACGAGACTTCAAGAGATTTCCACGACGCGCACGCGCGAGAACTGAACTGAAGTAGTTGAAGGAGATCGCAATTCTCGCGCATGCGTCGTGGAAATCTCTTGAAGTCTCGTTTCAGGCCTACAAGGAAGAAAAGGAATAGTCGACTAAAGTCGTTATTTTTGTTTGTTTTTTCTCACAAAAAGTATTCTCGTCGCTTGATAAACTTATAGTTGAGCCACTGTTGCGACATGGAATATTTAAACATTTTCTTTAATGACTTTCTGGGCCGTCAGGATTCATTCCCTTAGGGAGCCTATGGAGGAGTGATCAACCTCTCAGATTTAATCATAAATATCTTCATTTGTGTTCCGAAGACGAACGAAGGTCTTACGGGGTTGGTAGCCTACAGCATGGGGGTGAGTAATTAATGACTTAATTTTCATTTTTGGGTGAACTAACCCTTTAAAGGCAGGGTAGGTGATATGTTCTAGAAACATTTTTTTGCTATGCTGGTTGAAAGTCTCTCCACATCCTGATAGCAATCACTAAGTTAGATGGTCGAAATGTATTTATATATGTATATATATTGTCTGTGGAAGGCGTAGGACCATAACATGTTCGTCCAATCATTGCATTTGGTCTGAGTGCAGTGATACGATGTCCTATCTGACTGTCAATGTATTTCCATACCTCCGCCGCTCGCGCCGTTTACATTTCGTCCTGAACCAAAACAACGAGCAAATGCTTCGTTCACGCCATAACTACTGTAATTTGGAAGAGATGGAAACCCGTGACGTTATACTCGGAGCGGTTCGTGACTCGAATTTATGCGTTTCAATGGCAACACTATCAGCGCTGAAATTAATCTGCAGCAGTCAGGTGGCTCTTTAAGTTGTTTATGTTCGTTATTATTGTAATGTTATGTGCTTTGAGACATGAGGTAGTTTAACGCTGTCTCTCGTGATGTTTTTGTTTGCTCCCTGCTGTACGTGTTCATGTGTTTTGGAGGAGACGTGGCTTTGGAGCCGCTCTGAAGGAAGGGTGGGATCTTCTGCTTTCAAAGCTAGCTCGCTATTGCTAACCTCTCTGAAAATTGCCTACCCTACCTTTAAGAATCACGGTACTTAAAAAATACAATGGCATTATACCATAGTACTTCATGTAAGTGACGTCATTGTCTGACACAGGGTTAATTATCATTAACTAAAACAAAACCATAAAAAACATTTTCATTACTTGAAATGAAATAAACGTGAACTGAAATAAAATAAAATATTAAAAAAACATATTTTATTACAGCTAATTCCAGGGCAAAAATTCAAATTTTCGTTTAGTTTTACTAAGATAAAGAACTAAACACAAGGGACATCTTTTAGTTTGACTAAAACAAAATAAATAAAAACACAAACAAAAACAAAAATGATAAAAATTTAGACTTTTTTTTTTTTTAAAAGACAAAAAAATTACTAAAAGGAAACCAAATCAATAAAATCTAATTCAAAATATGAACTAATACTATAATAGTATACCAATGATCTGACATGAGTGGTTTAGTGCTTCACTGAGCAGAACAGCTCACGTACGGATAATGAAGTTGATGTGTTCTTGCTTGTTTTCTGTGTTTCTGACAGTAAATTCACACAGATGAACAGAAGACCCGTCTCTGCTGTGGGATACAAGCGACCAATCAGCCAGTACGCCAGGGTTGCCATAGCGATGGGAGCTCATTCCAGATACAGGGTATGTTTATGGAGAGAGAGAGAGATAGATGGAAGAGTAGGAAGAAAAAGTGGAACGTAGCCAGAAGATGTTAAATGAAATGGTTGAAATGAGTTCATGTGCTGGAGCCACGTGAGTACATGCACTGCAAAAAAATGTGTTTAGGATGTGAAGACTTTTTTTTTTTTACTTTTAAAAGACAAAAATACTAATAAGAAGAGTGCAGTTTACTTGATTGTCCCTTGTGTCCCTCCATAGGCGGAGAATATAATGGTTCTGGAACTGGACATGACTCCTCCTGTCGTGTTTCAGCTGGACCTCCCGAGGTCTCCATCTCGAGATGTTCTGTTGGACAACACCAGTTACAGAGAGAAATCAGCGTCTGGACGGGTCAGAAAATCTCAGTCATGGTCAGTAAAACTTCACAGATGCACCTATTCAACGTCTTGTTAACACAAATATCTAATCAGCCGGCGCATTACATGCATAACTCAATGCAGTTTAGGCATGTGCTGCATCTGAAATCACATACTGTATAGTAGGTAGTTCGTTACCGTTAAAAAAGTATGTTCTATATAGTATGGATGTGTGTAGTATGAATGAAATTCGGACGTACAACATTCGCCATGTTGTCGCTGTCATGTGACCTACCAGTGTCAGTTGCGTCACTTCACTGCCATTCACAAATCCTGTGGCCTCATGGGATAGTAAAGTGTCTAACAAATGCAGAACATCGCTGGAAGTAGTAGGTCATCTGGGGATTTTTCGCCTAGTGTTTTATAAATACTATGAATTCGGACGTACTTCTTTTGTCACAAAACGTTTCGCCTAGTATATAGTATGGAAGTAGGGATATTTGGACACAGCGAAGGTCAAGATGATCTGCTGAAATTCACACTGAGCATCAAAAAAGAAAGGTGATTTAAAAACCTTTGTATGTATATATATATATATATATAGTGTATACAGTATTATATACAATATATATATATATATATAGTGTATACAGTATTATATACAATATATATATATATTAGTGCTGTCAAAACGATTAATCTAATCTTACATCAAAGTTTTTGTTTTGTGTGTATAAATATAATTATATTAATATGTATTATACATACATATACTGTATATGTATGTGTGTACACACCCATATATTTATGCATATATATATATATATATAAATTTGTGTGTGTGTATATATATATATATATACATACACACACACACACACAGAGACATGCACACACACACACACACAATATATAATAATATATACAAACATATATTTACACACACACACACATATATATATATATATATATATATTCTTTTAATTAAATATTATTTTATATCATTTATAAACCTAAGTGATTCGTTTTTTCAAAGGATTCATTTTTGATCAAATTAAATTAGGATTATAGTGTGATATGGTCTATTGGGTAATCCGAGATTAATTTATAATCTCTATAACATAATGCTCATGTGTACATATTTGAATCTCAGTGCAGATTTCTCAAGTATTTATGCGCTATTTTTAGAACGGAATACTTCCATTTCTGCACATTTTTGTACGCATAAAATACTAAGACCTACAATGCTTGACTTGTGCCCGACTTTACTTCCCATTTATAGTTTAAATCTATTTATTGTGTTAAGAATAAAACAAAAACCCTTTAATGCTCCACTAGCTGCACTAACATGTACTTAATAAAACCACAGTGTTGCATAATTCAGTCTAAAATGTTTGTTGCGTACCGCACACTATTTTACATACTATTTTTACACATTTAAAGTACATTTATGTACATAAAGTACATATATGTGTATATATAGTACATAAAGTACATATATGTGTTATGCCAGCAGCCATATCACCCTGTAGCCCAAGACTGGTTGACCACTGAAGCTAAGCAGGGCTGAACCTGGTTAGTACCTGGATGGGAGACCTCCTGAGAAAAACCAGGTTGCTGCTGGAAGAGGTGTTAGTGAGGCTCACCTTGTGGTCTGTGTGGGTCCTAACGCCCCAGTGTAGTGACGGGGACACTATACTGTCAAAGAGCACCGTCCTTCGGATGAGACGTTAAACCGAGGTCCTGACTCTCTGTGGTCATTAAAAATCCCAGGATGTCTTTTGAAAGAGTAGGGGTGTAACCCCGGCATCCTGGCCAAATTTGCCCAGTGGCCTCTGTCTATCATGGCCTTCTAATCATCCCCATATATATATATACACACGGATTGGCTTCATCACTATGTCTCCTCTCCACCAGTAAGCTGGTGTGTGGTGGGCGTTCTGGCGCACTATGGCTGCCGTCGCATCATCCAAGTGGATCCTGCGCATTGGTGGTGGTTGAGGAGATTCCCCCTTCCATGTGAAGCGCTTTGAGTGCCTAGAAAAAGCGCTATATAAATGTAATGAATTATTATTATTATTATTATTTCGGAAATTATAGTAGGTCATCTGGGTATTTGTATTAATTTGCATACTAAATGTACTCGGTACTACAAAAGTAGTAGTATGCTGTTGGTCTCAAAATATCGACATCACATGTTTATTTTTATTTATTTCTTTATTTGATCAGGGACAATGCACAAACAAACATTAGTCTAAAGAAGAAGAGATATCATGTGCCAGGTTATAGCAAAAAATGCTAATTTCCACCCGCTGTCCCTGGACAGGTTGATGTTATACTTACAAAAATTCATCAAATATATACAGAATATTGTATGTGTTCGCAGGTGCCAGTCTCCGCATGTCATTTCCTCCTCAAGCTCCACCCTCTCTCTGGCATCCTCAGGGTCCCACAGCTTGCCACACCCACAAAACATCACCATGGCAACAGCCCAGGAATGACACTTGGAATTACCATATTACCGCCCCCTGTAAGGCATAAACAATAGTCAATCAATCCAACATAGACTGAGGAAGACGGATGAACCGTCCGTCACCATTAACAAAGACTGGAGTGCTCGAACCTTCAACAAGATGGAAACTGCTCGTGATCTAATCTGCAGTTTGATATAACAGTGAATGTGGGACTAGACCCATTCCAACCCATCAGGACCAATAAAACGATTAATATTAGTAAAATTATTCACATTTCTTACTCTTTTGCTCTCTGCTCCTCAGGACAGTGAAGACACTTTGATTACTACCATCAACAGCACTGAAGCTTTGCCTCACCTGACACCGGAGGCTAGTTAAGCTAGTTATGTTCATTCATTCTGCTGCTTCCAAAACCGTGGGTCAACCTCAGTGTTTATGTACTGACCAGCACGGGTCCGATCCAGGAGTAGAGCCACACACACCTCGAATAACGGAAGCCAAAACGGACGGGGCTTTGCGGTCGCTCACTTCCTGCTGTAAAGAAAAGAGCTGAGCAAGAGGAATGTCTCTCTTTCTATCTGCATGTCTTACTGTATGTGTGTGTCTTTGTGATTCTGATCAGGGTTCTGGACGAGAGGCGGCTGATGGGCTGGAGGAAGGATCTACAGGGTTCCCACGGGCTCATGGAAAACCCGGAAATGTCAGGGATTTTGATTGATTTTCCAGGCCTGGAAAAGTCATGGAAATGAATAAAATGTTAAAAGTTAAGGAGATTTAATTAATGCATTTTTTTAAATATAAAATATGAACATAATATTATATAACTATATAAACATGAAACAGAATTTTTTAAAAAAATGTATGATAAAAAAAACAGGTATCATAATATATGGTGTGTGTGTGTGTGTGTGTAGCCTATATATACACTCACCTAAAGGATTATTAGGAACACCATACTAATACTGTGTTTGACCCCCTTTCGCCTTCAGAACTGCCTTAATTCTACGTGGCATTGATTCAACAAGGTGCTGAAAGCACTCTTTAGAAATGTTGGCCCATATTGATAGGATAGCATCTTGCAGTTGATGGAGATTTATGGGATGCACATCCAGGGCACGAAGCTCCCGTTCCACCACATCCCAAAGATGCTCTATTGGGTTGAGATCTGGTGACTGTGGGGGCCATTTTAGTACAGTGAACTCATTATCATGTTCAAGAAACCAATTTGAAATGATTCGAGCTTTGTGACATGGTGCATTATCCTGCTGGAAGTAGCCATCAGAGGATGGGTACATGGGGGCCATAAAGGGATGGACATGGTCAGAAACAATGCTCAGGTAGGTTGTGGCATTTAAACGATGCCCAATTGGCACTAAGGGGCCTAAAGTGTGCCAAGAAAACATCCCCCACACCATTACACCACCACCACCAGCCTGCACAGTGGTAACAAGGCATGATGGATCCATGTTCTCATTCTGTTTACGCCAAATTCTGACTCTACCATCTGAATGTCTCAACAGAAATCGAGACTCATCAGACCAGGCAACATTTTTCCAGTCTTCAACTGTCCAATTTTGGTGAGCTCATGCAAATTGTAGCCTCTTTTCCCTATTTGTAGTGGAGATGAGGGGTACCCGGTGGGGTCTTCTGCTGTTGAAGCCCATCCGCCTCAAGGTTGTGCGTGTTGTGGCTTCACAAATGCTTTGCTGCATACCTCGGTTGTAACAAGTGGTTATTTCAGTCAAAGTTGCTCTTCTATCAGCTTGAATCAGTCGGCCCATTCTCCTCTGACCTCTAGCATCAACAAGGCATTTTCGCCCACAGGACTGCCGCATACTGGATGTTTTTCCCTTTTCACACCATTCTTTGTAAACCCTAGAAATGGTTGTGCGTGAAAATCCCAGTAACTGAGCAGATTGTGAAATACTCAGACCGGCCCGTCTGGCACCAACAACCATGCCACGCTCAAAATTCCTTAAATCACCTTTCTTTCCCATTCTGACATTCAGTTTGGAGTTCAGGAGATTGTCTTGACCAGGACCACACCCCTAAATGCATTGAAGCAACTGCCATGTGATTGGTTGATTAGATAATTGCATTAATGAGAAATTGAACAGGTGTTCCTAATAATCCTTTAGGTGAGTGTATATATATATAGTATATGTACACAATCACCGGCCACTTTATTTAGGTGCACCTTTCTAGTACCAGGTTGGACACCAGAACTTGCCTTCAGAACTGCCTTAATTCTTCGTGACAGATTTAACAAGGTGCTGGAAACATTCCTCAGAGATTTTGCTCCATATTGTCATAAGAGTATCACACAGTTGCTGCAGAAATATCATCTGCACATCCATAATGCAAATCTCCCGTTCCAGCACATCCCAAAGCTGCTCTACTGGATTGAGATCTGGTGACTGGAGGCCGTTTGAGTTTAGTGAACTCACTGTCATGTTCAAGAAACCATTGATTTGAGCTTTGTGACAGGGCGCACTATCCTGCTGGAACTGGCCATCAGAAGATCTGTGGTCGTAAAGGGGTGAACATGGTCAGCAATAACACTCAGGTAGGCCATCACACCAGCAGCCTGAACCGCTGGTACAAGGCAGGATGGATCTATGCTTTAATGTTGTTTACGCAGCAGAAATCGAGACTCATCAGACCAGGCAACATTTTTCCAATCTTCTTTTGTCCAGTTTTGTTAACCACGTGTGAATTGTCTCCTCAGTTTGCTGTTCTCAGCTCACCGGTGTGTTTCCTCTGCTGTTGCTCTTCTGCTTCAAGGTTTGGCGTGTTGTGTGTTCCTCGCTTGTAACGAGTGGTTATTTGAGTTACTGTTGCCTTTCTATCAACAAGTCTAGTCATTCTCCTCTGATCTCTAGAGTCAACGAGGCATTTTCTCCCTCAGAACTGCCGCTCACTGGATATTTCCTCTTTTTCGGATCATTCTCTGTAAACCCTAGAGATGGTTGTGTGTGAAAATTCCAGTAGATCAGCAGTTTCTGAAATACTCAGACCGGCCCGTCTGGCATCAAAAACCATGCCACGTTCAAACTCACTTAAATCACCTTTCTTCCTCATTCTGATGCTCAGCTTGAACTTCAGCAGATCGTCTTGACCAAGTCTACATGCCTAAATGCATCGATCTGCCATGTGATTGGCTGATTTGATATTTGTGTTAATGAGCAGTTAAACTGGTGTACATAATAAAGTGGCCGGTGAGTGTCTGTATATATATATATGTATGTGTGTGTAAAAATCTGAATTCTTGAATATTATAAAAAATAATGGAAATTCATTGGTTAAAAGTTGTGGGAACCCTGGCTCTACAACAAGCTCTAGAGATGAGCATGTACTATAAGAGCTGGCCTTTGCTTAGACCTCTGCACTAACTTAAAGCAATGAGACGCCATAGACCTACAAGACAAAAACACTCATACAAACACACACACACACACACATGCCTTGCTTACTTGATTTACTTGACTCAAAGCAGCAGCCATGTTCTCCAGCCGGACACCCCTCTCCTGTAATTATGAACAAATGTGGAGTTTCGTTATGTACAGGAGATCTGCGTGTTTATGTGTGTCAGTCAGATGATGATCTGTGTGTTATCGGCTCATGGAGCTGCTCTCACTTGATGGAATAAAACAGTTCTCTGGCAAAAGATGATTGTGTTTGTAAACGTTTCTCTAGAATTGGCATAATGCATAAATCTGATGTAGACTTAAAGGGATTTCACCCAAAAATGAACATTTTGTCACCATTTATTTGTGCCATTCCAAACCCGTAGCATAGTATTAAAACAATAGAAGTCAATGGAAAGTCTCATGGTGATAGAAAAACAATTGTGTGTGTGTGTCTGAATACACATTCAAACGTTTGGGGTTTGTAAGATTTTTAAATGCGTTTTTTTTTTACAGGAGTCAATCATGCTCACTAAGGCTTTGTTCAAAAATCCAGTAAAACCGCAATATTGTGAAATATTATTACAATTTGAAAGAACTGTTTTCTATTTGAATACATTTAAAAATATAATTTATTCCTGTGACGCAAAGCTGAATTTTCAGCATCATTACTCCAGTCTTTAGTCATACGATCCTTCAGAAATCACTCTAATAATGATTTGCTGCTCAAGAAACATTTCTGATTATCATCAATGTTGAAAACAGTTCTGCTTCATATTTTTGTGAAGCTTTTCTTCAAGATTCTTTAATTAGGCCTAATTAAGTTCAAAAGAACAGGGCTAAAAAAATAAATTGAATGCGTCATTGATGAATACAAGTTTATTTTTCAAAACAAATCTGACTGACCCCGAACTTTTAACCATAGGCCTAGTAAGTGATTTTGGCTCACGCGTTTTAAATGTCAGATGGAGTCATTGAGGACACGAGTAAGACAATCTCTCTCACACACACAGTCTGGATGGAGGTTTACAGTAAGGGCTGATGCAGTTTATCTCCATCTTCTCTGAATAATTAACGCACGGTTAACCGGGAGTCTGGAGGTCGCGTGTGGTGAGCTGTCATGTTCAGTGTTGCCAGATTGGGACGGTGATTTCCAGCCCAAAAGCTCACCAAAACCCGCCCACTACAAGAAAAAACCGCCCAAAATTTTACTGCCAAAATAATGTGATATAATTTCATTACCATGTCATTTAAGGTTGATAAGCACAATTTGTATCTCCTTAAAACAAAATAACGATGATAAAATTAAATAAAAAATAAATTTTCCAGGAAAACAAATCAAAACAGGGCAATAATTAAGGAGAATTCGCCCATATGACTAAAATGTCGAGGTGGACACTGTCAAAACGGCAATCAAGAAATGAACCCATGACTTTAACCCTCGGAAGTACACATTGCAGAACATAACGCAGAATTTAGCAGTCAAAACGGATTCATCGTTGATTCAAACCTTTTTCAGCAGGTTTCAGGGACAAGTAGAGTGAAGTCTGGATGATGTAAAAGTTGCAGATGTCTGGTTAGGCTGTTGTGCACATATGACATGGAGAGAAATCGTCCCATATTTGATTTCAATTCAAGTCATTCAACTGTGCTCTCCTCTCAGAGTTATATTCACCATCGAGTGATCTCCCTCCATGTGTACGTTTTTTAGAGTCGCTCACTACTGTACACTCTTTACTGTAGATACAACTTGCTGTGTAGGCTATGTCACTTTGCCTTAGCGATCACTTGAAGCTACAACTTCTCGCGCTCAATCGCGTCTGCCTGCGGATCGCTGATTGGCTAAAAGTGCGTGCTCGTCGGTGATGTCAACACTAACGCCAGCTGACTCTGCAAGAGAGAGTGTGTGTGTACAGTAATGTCATGATGGACTGATTTTATGGACTACATGCACTTTAGTTTCGTTTTTTAAACCAATTAGACTTTAAAATGTAGATGTTTGAAAACCGCCGAACCAGCCCAAATTTTGACCACCCGCCCAAACCCTTTTTTACCCGCACAATCCAATTCAAAACCGCCCAATCTGGCAACACTGGTCATGTTCTGTTTAACCTACATGCGGGTCATTTCCCTGTCATCAGTGTCACTTCACCGGCTAAAGGACTGCTCACTAAACACTCCTGCAGGTCGGGTTCATGACCCACTGGACTCTGAGATAGGAGGGGTTTTCTGATGATGATGATGATGGAGACCTGGACTAAACGAAAAAGGTCAGTTTCACATTTCAAGCCCTGTTGAGTGATATTGTGCTCATCATGTAGGCGAACATAATGAAATAAAGTAATAAAAATAAAACTTACTGGGAGAGAGACTGGAAATCCAAGAGGATCGGGTGCTCACTATGGGAATGGTCCAGAAATCCATCGCTGTTTCCATGACAACCTCTTTTTTTGGTCATTGGACATTTCCCTCATGCACCCCCCCCCCCCCCCCCCCCCCTCCACACACACACACACACACGCAAATGAGTGATTAAGGATTCTTAAAGATTTTTATGATTTAAATACAACCTTGCTAAACTGTTTTATTGGCTTTAGACTGAGAGCTCTTTTCATATTATTAATAAAGTAATGTTTTTTTTAAAGACGCCGATATTAATTTGAAAGTTATTTATGATTCTGCATTTTCCAGTTTACTGAAAATCACCTCACTGTCAGCGCCATAGACAGGCTCTGCCCTCTGCTGGATAAAACACACTGACTGATGTTCATGAAGAGAATCTCGCCTGTGTTTTTTTTAGACCAAAAAAGGTTTCATTCAATTCCTGAAGGTTTTCTCTAACAGAGAAATATCAATATATATTGGGGATGAAATGAAAGTAGGCTGAGAACTCTATAATCCACGAATGAAACAAAACAAAAAAAACACAAAAAAAAAACACCCTGACTGACCCATTAATGAAGTGCTGGCACCGCGTCTGACCGCTAGATGGCAGCACAACACCATTCAAACATGACATTGCTGACCTTCAGTGAACACTACACAACTCAGAATCGAGTCTGTTTAGACATTTATTATTTTTACTGTTTATTACTTTTGTTTATCTCGTTTGTTGTTAAAAAGCCTAAGTTTGTTTACGGGTCTTAGTTGGTTTAAGCTGGCCTTCCAACATGGCCTACCTGGTTCTTTAGCTGGTCACCAAAGTGACCAAAATTACTAAAAATGCCACATTCCGCCACTCCAGACTCGTCGGCGCGCCCGCCATATTGGAACGGTCAGCGTGTCGTCACTCACAAGTAAGATCCAATGATGCCACAACATTGTGCAGCTTCTGGTTGTGAAACCTTATAGCTATTATACATTTTAATTAAAAATTTTGCATTTCAATTTGAGTGTTAAGTGCCATTTCAAACTTTTTTCATTAAACATGAAGAAACTATTTAGACTAGTAAATCTAAATTTTTTGCTGTTGATACATCTCCAAAGCCAGATCACGTCTGTCTTTTTTCAGAAATCAAATAAAGGCCAACTGAACATATTTCAGCTTCTTTTAAAATATAGGGCCACAATCAGTACATTACTCTAATGAAATTTCAAATTTGTTCTAATTTACAGCTGTTGCCTGATAATCCATCATTCTAATCATGCTTGTGTTTGCTTGTTTATTTGTTTGCAGTAGTACAATAATACAGTATACAGTAATACTGATGTATTTACTGTATTACTGTACTTCTCCAACCAGATTTCATTTTTGAAGCTAAACCCTGTTCTGCAGAGTGTCTGCAGAATTCCTTAAATGTAAAAGTTGTTATTGTGCCATACCCTTGGAAAGCACCAGTTTATGGGCAGCGACACAGTTAATGTTCAACTCATCTGTGTGCTGCGAGAGCTTGAAGGAAAACTGTGTTTATCTCCATCCACCAAATGATCACATTCTACACGGGTTTAACACGGGTTCCTGCCCTTCTAGGATGTCACGGACACAGAAATAAACTCGCTGCTCATCAGCTGTAAATCATCTGGGGACGTTACACAATAATCTACAAACATGAAAATATATTTTAAATAACGGCGATGTCGAGGTTGTAGTTTCTGTTGTGATTCAGAAAAATAATCTTTTCCTTTGCAGAAATCTTGTTTTCCCTGAGGGACGGATGTAGTTGCAGATGTGCATTTTCTGTTCAAAATACAGATGTTGCAGCTAATTTACTGACACAATGAGTCACAATAGAGAGAGACAGGAAGAGATAGCGAGACACAACTGCAGGGAGACACACAAAAAGAGAAGGACTGTTATTAATGACCCGTGTTCAAAAGGTAGGCTATATCATGTAACACAGAAGAATGTTCTTCGTGGATGAATTTTTCACAGGTTAGGTTTCAGTCACTGATGTACATTAGGGGTGTGGCCAATCCTTGAGCATGTTGCTAATGCTGGTGGGTGTGGCTAATTATAAGGGGTGTGGCTAATTGAGTGAATACTGACTGCCCACTTTGTGAGCCGCTTTGGTATTTCTCATTCATTTTCTTCATTGGCATTGCAAAAAACAAAAACAAAACAAAAAACATTAAAAAAAGAGTTAGACTCATCTCATAACAATGATGATTTGGCCAAGAAACTCAAAAGTACCTGATACTGGTCACATATATATACACTCACCTAAAGGATTATTAGGAACACCATACTAATACTGTGTTTGACCCCCTTTCGCCTTCAGAACTGCCTTAATTCTACGTGGCATTGATTCAACAAGGTGCTGAAAGCATTCTTTAGAAATGTTGGCCCATATTGATAGGATAGCATCTTGCAGTTGATGGAGATTTGTGGGATGCACATCCAGGGCACGAAGCTCCCGTTCCACCACATCCCAAAGATGGTCTATTGGGTTGAGATCTGGTGACTGTGGGGGCCATTTTAGTACAGTGAACTCATTGTCATGTTCAAGAAACCAATTTGAAATGATTCGAGCTTTGTGACATGGTGCATTATCCTGCTGGAAGTAGCCATCAGAGGATGGGTACATGGGGGCCATAAAGCGATGGACATGGTCAGAAACAATGCTCTGGTAGGCCGTGGCATTTAAACGATGCCCAATTGGCTCTAAGGGGCCTAAAGTGTGCCAAGAAAACATCCCCCACACCATTACACCACCACCACCAGCCTGCACAGTGGTAACAAGGCATGATGGATCCATGTTCTCATTCTGTTTACGCCAAATTCTGACTCTACCATCTGAATGTCTCAACAGAAATCGAGACTCATCAGACCAGGCAACATTTTTCCAGTCTTCAGCTGTCCAATTTTGGTGAGCTCTTGCAAATTGTAGCCTCTTTTCCCTATTTGTAGTGGAGATGAGTGGTACCCGGTGGGGTCTTCTGCTGTTGTAGCCCATCCGCCTCAAGGTTGTGCGTGTTGTGGCTTCACAAATGCTTTGCTGCATACCTCGGTTGTAACAAGTGGTTATTTCAGTCAAAGTTGCTCTTCTATCAGCTTGAATCAGTCGGCCCATTCTCCTCTGACCTCTAGCATCAACAAGGCATTTTCGCCCACAGGACTGCCGCATACTGGATGTTTTTCCCTTTTCACACCATTCTTTGTAAACTCTAGAAATGGTTGTGCGTGAAAATCCCAGTAACTGAGCAGATTGTGAAATACTCAGACCGGCCCGTCTGGCATCAACAACCATGCCACGCTCAAAATTGCTTAAATCACCTTTCTTTCCCATTCTGACATTCAGTTTGGAGTTCAGGAGATTGTCTTGACCAGGACCACACCCCTAAATGCATTGAATCAACTGCCATGTGATTGGTTGATTAGATAATTGCATTAATGAGAAATTGAACAGGTATTCCTAATAATCCTTTAGGTGAGTGTATATCGCAATTAGTCGCATCTGCAAAAGTTTGTGTTTATATAATATATGTGTATGTGTATGTTGACAGCCATATGTTTTTACATCTCTGGCAATTGGCTATAGTCTAAACAAACATACAAACAAACAAATAAATAAATAAATACTCTGTGTATAGTTTTGTTTAAACAGCAACATCAGTAAATAACATAAATTACTCGCCATTATTTTACATTTGTGTTTGATCTGTGGCTATTTGGGCAAAGATCCCAAAGATTTGATTTTATACGGAAGCTGTAAAAACACAAAATGAAACAGAACATCTTCTGAACTCACTCAGTACGGATGTTTACTCAGTAATAATTATGATTGTTTCGGCTCATTGAGTTAAGATATAAGTTTGGTAAACATGCAGATCTCTGTCATCTCAGTCCTTAGTCTGACCCTTGAATCTAAACATATCTCACGGGTGCGCGAGATGTTCATGGATGATGAGGCATAAAAAAACACTATAAAAGCAATGACTTGTTTACCTTATTCCAAGACATAGCATATCATTATATTGATTAATATCCATCATAGCTCTAAAATGTCAATAGCTCCACCACAAATATAGTATATTTTAGCAATATAATTGTTTTTTCATATCAAATATATTTTAAATAAATATATATATATATATATATATATATATATATATATATATATATATATATATATATATATATATATAATATACATATAACATTTATATTGACGATATTTAAAAAATAAATAAGTAATAAAATTAAATAAATAATATTTTTTAGTAAAACAAATTTTATAATAGGCTAATTAAAATTGGGGCTGGGCAACGATTAATCGCATCCAAACTAAAATTACATAATATATGTGTGTGTACTGCGTATAATTATTTTGTATATTTAAATACAAACATATGCTTGTATATATTTAGGAAATATATGCATGTATATACTGTATATATATTTATACATAATTTCCATTATATATAAATATTTTATATATAAATAACACATTTTTCTTATACATGCATGTGTGTGTATTTATATATGCAACATAATTATACACAGTACACACATTTATGTAAACACAAACTTTTATTTTGGATGCGATTAATCCTGATTAATCATTGCCCAGCCCTAATTAAAATATAACAATGTTCACAATGTATTGATAGAAAGATGATATAGATAGCCTAGGTATATTATTATTAAATTAGTAAATAATTGTATTATTACAAATATTATATATAATATGATTTAGATATATAACATTTGTATTGACAATATATATAAAAATAAATATAATTAATATTAATACATAAATTTTTTTACTAAGATAATGTAATAATTAAAATATAACAATATTCACACTGTATTGATGATAGATAGATCGATAGATAGATCGATAGATAGATAGATAGATAGATAGATAGATAGATAGAAGGCCTAATTGAAATGCAATTCAGAGAGCGAGAGAGTGTGTGTGTGTGTGTGTGTGTGTGTGTGTGTGAGAGAGAGAGAGAGAGAGAGAGAGAGAGAGAGAGAGTTGAGTCTTGAGTTTCTCCAGTATGGCTATCACACGCAGAGTCATTCTGCCTTTACACCGGAGATCTCGTGAATGAATCGACTCAACAGAACTGAATCATCTGATACAATGAGAATTTAGCAAGAAACCAGAGACTGAGATGAGAGACTGATGTTGGAGGCTTTTAACGGGATCCGAGCGGCGGAAATTCGCTCCGGTGAGTCAAAACCGAACTTCTGCTCTTCACTTCAGTAAACATTCATTAAACACACAACTACAAACCGAAACCTACAACTATACACGGTAATATACCCTTATAAATGATCATATAGCATTATAATAAACTATAAAAACGTACTCGCATCTGGATGAAAGAAACTCTGAGCGGTGAATGAGGTGAACATTAATGTTTGACAACATGGCTGCTCTCTTTCATCTCTTCAGTCCTCTAACTTAAAGACATAAAGTCATTGTAATTGTTAATTACGATATAACATACATATGTAGATTTTTCGGGGGTTTATTTACATGTAGATTGAGCAAATCTGTTCTTGCGCATGAACCCGTTTCCGTTCAACGAAAACAACAAACGCGAAACATCCTGAAACTCTGTAACTTCTTACTCAACATCGGAGGTTCATTTGAGAGATTTCGGCTCTTCATTTGTATGTGTGTTTATGGAAGATTTTTTTCAGTTGGTACGTGCATGTTGTGTTGTGTTTCCGTTGTCATTGTGTGTAGGAAGTCAGAAAGAGAAACTCAAACACGGCAATAAAAGTCACTGACAAAAATACCATGGTATTTTAAGTAGGCTACTTTGGATTGGTACAATGTTTTACAGAAGAAGAAAAAAAATACTGTTGTAGTACCACATTATAGTGACTGAATCAGATGGTAAAACCATAGTCCTTCATACCATGGTACTGAAATTCACATACCATGGTATTTATTTACATGGTGCTATTCAATGTGTTTCCAAAAATACCATGGTGCAATGTCCATAAAAACGATAGGCTACTTTGATACGTTTTTGTAAGTGATGGTGTGTATGCTCATTCTGTACCATAGTAGAATGTACTTTTTGTAAAAATGAGGCCAGTGAGACAGTTGTGTTGTTTTCTATTTGGTTCATCTGATGTTGAACTGGATTGGTTTATTAAACCACTTTGTTAATAAGCAAATTTTTAACATTCAATGCCCTTATTGAAAAGTACTCTGGTGTTACCTTGGTACAGTGTTTATATATTTTTATTGCTACTACCATTATGGCTGTGTCCTAAAAACCATGGGATTCTTTGTAAGGGGCTGTAACTTTGTGCTGTAGAGGGATTATTTTAAGGCAGAGCAAGTCAATTAATTTAATGAAAGATTATGAGCACAGACAGTGCTTTTTTCTTCTTCTTCTTTTTCTTATATTGGACACAAGATAAAGTAAATAGAGTTGATACTGATGTGATAACTGTTAAGGATTATGTGGACAGAGGTTTGGTGGAGTTTGAGAGATCATATTTGTGTGCATGTTCATACCAGACCACCAGAGAGTCGTCAAGTCGTCACCAGGGCAAAAATAACCATGAGAGTATCTTCATGCCAGGCTGTACTTTTGTAGGAGTGTATATAAATATATATAGTGTGTGTGCAAGCGAAAGGGGCCCCTGCTGCTCTTTGGGTTCTTAAAACAAAGTGTTTGAAATCCATTTATTCATGTGACCCGAGTAAAGACACACACACACACACACACACACACACACACAGAGGTTTGAGATCTGGAATCTTTGGAATGTTTGTCCCCCTCATCGGATGTTCTGCCTACCTGCTTCACACACACCCACACGCACACACACACACACACACACACACACACACACACACATGCATGTCCACATCCACAGTGGCATTCAGACAGACCGAGGGCCTCCTCCAGAATTAGGATGTCAGAAAATAATCATATGAACCAGCAGACCCTAAAAGGTGTGTTCATATATGGCCAGTGACATGAGATGTTGAACCTTTAACACACTTCTGAAACTGAAAGTACAGGGCTGTTACTAGGTTTAGTTCTGAATCAGTGAAGGTTTAATCCAGATGCACCTCGTCAGAACTCAAGAATGTTGGCCTTTATTTAAACCAGTTTATTTTTTTATGATGATGCTGGTTTATACATTTTGATAATTTTTAGTTCATAAGTTTTTCTCCAGGGCATTATATATCATATATATAATATATATTTTTAAGAACATCTAAAGAGGCCGTATGATGCCCTTTTACAAAGTCTTAAAGGGTTAGTTCACCCAAAAATGAAAATTAAGTCATTAATTACTCACCCCCATGCTGTACCAACCCCGTAAGGCCTTCGTTCGTCTTCGGAACACAAATGAAGATATTTTTTATTAAATTTGAGAGGTGGATGACTCCTACATAGGCTCCCTAAGGGAACGAAACTTGACGGCCCAGAAAGTCAATGAAGAAAATGTTTAAATATTCCATGTCGCAACAGTGGCTCAACTATAAGTTTATCAAGCGACGAGAATACTTTTTGTGCGAAAAAACAAACAAAAATAACGACTTTATTCAACTATTCCTTTTCTTCCTTGTAGGCCTGAAACGAGACTTCAAGAGATTTCCACGACGCGCACGCGCGAGAACTTAACTGAAGTAGTTGAAGGAGATCGCAATTCTCGCGCATGCGTCGTGGAAATCTCTCGAAGTCTCGTTTCAGGCCTACAAGGAAGAAAAGGAATAGTCGAATAAAGTCGTTATTTTTGTTTGTTTTTTCGCACAAAAAGTATTCTCGTCGCTTGATAAACTTATAGTTGAGCCACTGTTGTCACATGGAATATTTAAACATTTTCTTCATTGACTTTCTGGGCCGTCAAGTTTCATTCCCTTAGGGAGCCTATGTAGGAGTCATCCACCTCTCAAATTTAATAAAAAATATCTTCATTTGTGTTCCGAAGACGAACGAAGGTCTTACGGGGTTGGTACAGCATGGGGGTGAGTAATTAATTACTTAATTTTCATTTTTGGGTGAACTAACCCTTTAATTTAGTTTTTTGAGTCTACTTGAAAAGGCTTTCATGCTTGAATGTTCAAAAAACACATTCTGTTTCACATATTTGACATCGTTGCTCTTCTCATTCTGTCAGTAACACCATAGATATCCATAATAAAGGGTAGATGTCTTACGGCGGAGTCTCTATCGTCATCACTGGCGGCCATCTTGTCACAGGCAAGCTTTCTGGCGGGCTCTGTGGTGCCTGATGTAAGATGAGTGATCACCATGAACACAAATACTCTTATCTCGTTGAAATGTTGACGGATTTACAAACGGTTTGGTTTCTTACAAACTTTATTAACGTGGCTATAATTCTGGATGATTATTTATTTATACACTTATTATTCATAAGTATGCAGTGTCATAACTACATCTCTGACGTTTATAACAAACCAAACCGTTTGAAAATCGGTAGAAAATTTAGCATGTTTTGGTTATTTAAAAAGTCCATGCACCATTAAAACACAATGTTACGAGTGAGCGAGCTGCCTGTGACAAGATGGCCGCCAGGTGCGGACGTCGACCTCCAATGGCCAGCAGTGCGGACGAGACATCTAGCCTTTATTATGGATATCTATGAGTAACGCTCAGGAGTGCGTTTCCCGAAAGCATTGTTATCCAACTATGATCGCAATTTCCATTGAACTCTATTGGTAACGACGGAACTTGCGGCCATAGTTGGCTTTGGGAAACGCACCCCTGTTTAGTTCCTGTCTCGATGAAGCACCTCCTTCCGAAAGCACAATGTGCTCTGATTGGTCGGCTGGATCAGTGTTGTGTGATTGGTCAAGCGCTTCCACGGTCCCGCCCCTTACCATAACCGAGTTTCCACACACTACTATCTAACTCAACCAGGCCCCTCACCTTTATGTAGTGTATGCCTTGGTCGGGATTGGAAATTATTTAAATGATGTATTCATTCCCGGAAGAAAACTCAAGTTTCAGGGAGTTCAGAAACAGTGTGGAAACTTTGGGCTCTGTAACTTAACTTTGCAGACCTTTTTCATGCTCAAACATCGACATTAAACACTGAAGGAAGTTAAAAATGTTTTTTAAAAATCACACAAAAATTCATAACAGGTCCTCTTTAAGATATTTTTGCCATTGTGGCTTTTTTTTTCCATTATAATTAAGCACATTACCCTCATATATCCCATTATTGAAATGATTTCCGGATGTTACTTTCTTTATTTTTTGCACGATCTTGGAATATATATTTATAGAAATATATATTTTATTGTCATGTGAATCGGGTGTGGGTGTATATGTGCTTAATTCTCAAAAAGTCTTAAAAAAGTTGCTCCTAAAAAAGTCTTGAATTTTCTTCAACATGCAACTTCTTGTTTCTATTTTTTTATTTTGAGGTGAAATACGAGCCGGATGTGTTCTTGACAGGTTTCATTAGTTACCTGCTTGTTTTGTCTGTTTAACTTTTGTGATTTTATCCTTATTTGTCTCTGTACGAAATGCAAATAGAGCTCATGCCAGTCCTGTGAAATGCAAACACACACACAGAATCTCTCCTGTTCTCCGTCACTGCTTCTCTGAATGGATGTGACGTCTCAATCCCAGCGACTGAGTTTGATCTTGTTTTTGTGCACAAAGACATTGTTCTCCATCACAGTCTTCCTCTCATTCAGCTCAGACTCTGGAAAGTCTGAAAGGAAGATCAGGGCCGCTGTCCGCGGGAACCTTCAGAAGGCTTTTGTTGATCTCCCCAAAGGAGATATTCAATCATTCGCTGCGCGTCAGAGAAACTGATATGAGCTGGCACTGGAAGAAAAGAACACAAGCTCCCCCATTAACTCAAAGGAAATATCTTCAGATGATTAATAAACACACTTATTAGATGCTAAATATACACGCAGCACTTAAGCACGCGTGGTGTGTAAACCGACAGATGGAGCTGTCAGTTGTGGTCGTCAAAGCAAATGTTTCCATAACACAGTCATACACTTTCTGTTACTGTAGAGAGTTCAATAACTCAGACATTCTGTTATTAACTATCTGATAATGACTTTTTAATGACTTGTTTAATTATTACCCCACACACAGTTACTCTCACAGAAACCCATAGTCTTCAGCAAACAAACATGACAATGTCCAAGTTTCAGACTGGTTGACAAAAGTGGGCCAGCGCTTATAGTCGTGCAATCCATTCATCCAATCTGTTTTTACTGCTAACTTAAGCATTTGATGTTTGTGATGTCACATTATACAGTCTCAATCCTTACAATTGCAAATGCATTTGGAAATATTTATATATACATACATATACTGTATATATGTGTGTGTGTGTGTGTGTATGCATATATATATATATATATATATATATATATATATATACATACATATACTGTATATATGTGTGTGTGTGTGTGTGTGTAGCCTATATATACACTCACCTAAAGGATTATTAGGAACACTAATACTGTGTTTGACCCCCTTTCGCCTTCAGAACTGCCTTAATTCTACGTGGCATTGATTCAACAAGGTGCTGAAAGCATTCTTTAGAAATGTTGGCCCATATTGATAGGATAGCATCTTGCAGTTGATGGAGATTTGTGGGATGCACATCCAGGACACGAAGCTCCCGTTCCACCACATCCCAAAGATGCTCTATTGGGTTGAGATCTGGGGCCTCATTTATAAACGTTGCGTACGCACAAAAGAAGGCGTACGCCGCTCTCTACGCAATAATAGGTATTTATAAAAAGCAAACTTGACGGGAAAATGTGCAGTCCTTCACGCAAGCTCTGACCCAGGCGTCCGCACAAAAACGGGTGAAATGAGAAATGGCGACACCGTCGGCAGAAGGAAGAAACATGTGAAAGTGTGTGAAACTGTAGACCGTTGTGTAAAAGAAATGGCAATACTGGCTCTCATAAATAACATGAAGACTTCACAAAGCAAGTCTTACAATTAACAGCCTACATGAACACCCGTTTGACCGATCTGCAGTGTAAACAAACAAAATCAAACGAAGATAACAACAGAAATAAAAATGAACACATATTTGCAAAAATAAAAATGAAATGTGTTCTGCAATAATAATTATTGCATGTTATGCAATTCATCCTCATAACACATCTGTAGCTTGTCAGATGCAATCAAATGGATGGTAATAAAATGCCATGCCATCACAATCCGTAATGACGTAATGCGTAATGACGTAATGCGTAATGCAACCTTTTGCCACTCAAGTGCCTTTTTTGGCATTAATGCCCACACTGTGCCCTTCAAACAACATTTTACTCCTCTTTTCCACCTCGCCAATGATAATTTCTACTTCACATTGAGTGAAGTTACGTTTCTTGGTTTTCCTCTCTGTGTTTGCCATGATTTCGCAATCGATGAATATTAACTTGTGGGCGTTTCACGGACTATTTTTGGGCAAATATGGGCGTGACATGAAGCCGCAAAAGCTGCGCTTCATTTAGAATTGATTGTGATTTATTAAGGGAAAACTGCGTAGGATGTGCGTGCTCACGGTTTTATAAATCTGAATATTTCTGTGCGTACGCACGTCCTATGTTTCATCCGTACGCCACTTCTGACGCAAATCCTAAGCAAAGTTTTATAAATGAGGCCCCTGGTGACTGTGGGGGCCATTTTAGTACAGTCAACTCATTGTCATGTTCAAGAAACCAATTTGAAATGATTCGAGCTTTGTGACATGGTGCATTATCCTGCTGGAAGTAGCCATCAGAGGATGTGTACATGGGGGCCATAAAGGGATGGACATGGTCAGAAACAATGCTCAGGTAGGTTGTGGCATTTAAACGATGACCAATTGGCACTAAGGGGCCTAAAGTGTGCCAAGAAAACATCCCCACACCATTACACCACCACCACAAGCCTGCACAGTGGTAACAAGGCATGGTGGATCCATGTTCTCATTCTGTTTACGCCAAATTCTGACTCTACCATCTGAACGTCACAACAGAAATCGAGACTCATCAGACCAGGCAACATTTTTCCAGTCTTCAACTGTCCAATTTTGGTGAGCTCTTGCAAATTTTAACCTCTTTTTCCTATTTGTAGTGGAGATGAGTGGTACCCGGTGGGGTCTTCTGCTGTTGTAGCCCATCCGCCTCAAGGTTGTGCGTGTTGTGGCTTCACAAATGCTTTGCTGCATACCTCGGTTGTAACGAGTGGTTATTTCAGTCAAAGTTGCTCTTCTATCAGCTTGAATCAGTCGGCCCATTCTCCTCTGACCTCTAGCATCAACAAGGCATTTTCGCCCACAGGACTGCCGCATACTGGATGTTTTTCCCTTTTCACACCATTCTTTGTAAACCCTTTGAAATGGTTGTGCGTGAAAATCCCAGTAACTGAGCAGATTGTGAAATACTCAGACCGGCCCGTCTGGCACCAACAACCATGCCACGCTCAAAATTGCTTAAATCACCTTTCTTTCCCATTCTGACATTCAGTTTGGAGTTCAGGAGATTGTCTTGACCAGGACCACACCCCTAAATGCATTGAAGCAACTGCCATGTGATTGGTTGATTAGATAATTGCATTAATGAGAAATTGAACAGGTGTTCCTAATAATCCTCTAAGTGTATATGTATATAATTTTTAATTTTTATTAATTACATTTTAAATACATTTTTAAATAAATATTTTTTTATATATTATATAATTAAAATTAATTTACTAATAATATATAATTTATAAAATGATTTAAAATATATTTAAAAGAAATATATCTAATATAATTATATATATATATATATATATATATATATATATATATATATATATATATATATATATATATATATATATAATTTTTTTTTTTTTTTTTTTTTTTGATAAATATTCCTAAAATGAATAATTTTTAAAAAAATAAAAATGTTGGCTGCTTGTATGTTGATCTGAGCTCTGGTAGCCGCTGTTTCATCATTGCTCATCGCAGTGAACCAATAATATCTGGCTGAAATATTAATATCAGGCAGTATTAGTCAGTGTGAGTATAGCAACAACATTGTGTTCTGCTTTAGTCTTCGAGAGGCCGTGGTGTCTGACATTAATGAGCGGCTGAACTCTGGGTTTGACGGCAGGTATGAATGGAGGATCGAGAATGAACTGCATCAGCAGAGGCTAAAATCCGCCTGACCACACACACACAGACACACATACATAGACACTCCTCATATGGTGCCTTTACATAATAGTTTTCCACTTATGGTGTTTGAGTGAAAGGTCATGAGTTTGGGTGGCTGACAGGAATAGTAAACTCACTGCCGCCCATCTGTGTGCGTGACTGCTCCTCTACTTCCACTTTGAGGGTGGTTGTGGTTGTGCAGAGACGGTGTGTTTGAGTTAATTACGAACTGCAGCAGCTGTTTATTACGAGCTGAAATGGATCAGTTTTGAGCTATAGATGTGTTGATCATGATACAGAATTAAAATAGAGTGTGTTTTGAATCAGTCTGTTTCTGTTATGCATCAGCTGACGTTGTGTGCAGAACTATAATCTGTTTGTGTGTTCATGACTAGATTGTCAGTTTGGCCACTTTAGCAACACTAAGGTCTTGGGTTTGATTCCCACTGCATGCATGAACTGATAAAATGTACATCTCAAAGTTACTTTAGATAAAAGCAAAGCATCTGCCAAATGCATAAAGGTAAATTAGCAGACCAATGTTAAAGCAGTGAATGTAAACACAGATCAAATCATGTTTTACTGAAAACTAGGTATTTGCATCACATACTAGTGAAAGTATAATGTAATATTTGCGATTTATGGTGCTTGTGCAGTTTTTAATTTTGTCCATCTGGATTACACAGTTTTAACAGTATTAAACTCAATTTTTATTTTTCAGTCATGAAATCATGGCATAGTTTATTATTAAGGATTTGCATTTTATTTCATTTAAATCATTTTATTGTTTTATGTATTCAACTTGCTTAGAATCAGCATAAATCTGTTTAATGTGAAAATTTTATTCATTGAGTTTAAAGTATGAATGGTTAAAATATGGCTAGCATGTAGAACAACAAACAATATTCGAATAGTTAAAATCTATGAGATTTAAACAAATTGGATTATTTGTTTAACCAATTAACCAATTAGTTTATTAAAGGGTTCCCACAGGTCCTTAAAATCCTTGAATGTTAGTGAATCTGATTTTTTTTTTTTCAAGGCCCTGGATTTAAAAAAAACAAAAAACATAATAGATACAAGTCCTTGAAAGTGCTTGAATTAATTTTGTGCAAGAAGTTTTCTGGAAAAAAATCCATATTATTCCCTTCGGTCCGCTGTGTTATTTCGCCAACACTTCGTGGCCTATGCATACTAGCTTGCTTGATTTACGTTAGTTACGGGCATTTACGTGTTAGCCTATGATTTATCTATAAAGCTAATCTATACAGATGGACATTACACAAGTTTTTATTTTTTTTAACATCCTCCAGATGTCACTTTTCTCACTTCAAAAAATGGATTTTAAAGGCCTCCACTTTATTTGAATGTGAAACATTGCATTTATTGAAAAATAAAATAAAATTTATAATAAAAATTTGTTCTAATGGAAAAAATAGCTCATAAAAAATTTATAAATATTGCATAGCATCATAAAATCCCTTCAAAATTTTGAATAATATAATCAAAAAATATTATTGAACAAAAATATAATACATTGGTTTTCCTGGGGGGGGGAAAAAAGAAGTTACATTTCAAGGCTTCGGTCACTTTTGACTGCGACGGAGCCAAGTGTGACCCCTAAGAAGAGGATTTGAGGGTATTTGACCTGGAAAGTCCTTGAAAGGTCCTTGAATTTCAGGTTAACCAAGGTGTGGGAACCCTGTTATTAGTACTATTACAGAAATTGTACCGGTTTCATTCATGTATGACTGACAAATATGAAATGCTGATTGCTCATGGGAACTAGTGTGGCGCCTCTCACAGGACAGGAGCCGATTGTTTTTGAAAGACTGACTTGTGTGAACATTAGTGTGACGGTCAAAAGAAATGATCACAGACGCAGCCGGAAGAATGATCAGTGGTGATTAATGTGTGTATGACTGAAGTGAATTGAACACTCTTCTGATCATCTCACTCTCTTCCTGTTTTCAGGCCTGTTGATGCTCTCACCTGTCTGACCTGCAGCGGAGATCAGGTAACTAGCAGCAGGTGTTTCCTCTTATGTCTTGTACTTCTGCATTTCAGTGTTTTATGCCTAAACTACAGTTCAAGAGTCAAGAGTCAGTAAGATGTGTTTTTGAAATGCGTCTCTGCTCACCAAGGCTGCAATTAATTGATTAAAAATACAGAAAAAACAGTAATGTTCTGAAATATTATAACAATTTAAAATAATTGTTTTCTATTTGAATATCTCTTTAAATGCAGTTTAATTTTGTGATGTCAAAGCTGAATTTTCAGCATCATTACTCCAGTCTTCAGTGTCACATGATCCTTCAGAAATCACTCTAATATGATGATGTGATGCTCAAGAAACATTTCTGATTATCATTTTGATTTTGAAAATCAATTTTGAAAACAGTAGTGCTGCTTCATATTTTTGTGGAAACCGGTGAGACATTTTTTTCAGGATTCTGTAGATGAAAGAACTGCACTTATTTGAAAAAAAATAAAAATAAATATATATATATATATATATATATATATATATATATATATATATTTACATTATTTACATTATTAAAGTCTTTAGTGTCTCTTTTGATCAATTTAATGTATCCTTGCTGAAAATTTTTCTATACTGACCCCAAACTTTTGTACCGTTGTATATGAAATATGACGGTCTTTCATACCTTGTTGCTTAATTAAAAATAATTGTGATTAAAACATTAAACCGTAAAAGGAAGTTTCAGTCCCACAGCTGAAGTCAGTGTGTTTGTGTGTTTTTGGAGCTGGTGTGTGTTAATGATTTTTAGCTTGTCTGTGTGATGAGTGTTAATGTGAGTTCAGGACACTGGAATGTTTTAGCAGTGAGGTGCTGCACGTCTGGATTCGACTGTTTGAGAAATAATTCCCACTCAAGTGTGTGTGTTGGTGCAGAAACACCTAAAATAGTTCAAATAAAAGGATTTTAAGAACACGGTGAACGAATAAAATAATGAAATCTTACCAAGTGTTTGGATGGATCACAGTTATAGTTGAGTTTTGTTGTACTTTGCAGTTATCACTGTTTGTGCCTCTATGTCCCAGGGGATTATGGGTAAGTCTCACCGGAGACCAGAAAATCCCTGCAGGAATGTGTGTGTACACACGCTTCAGTGCTTCTCAGTCAGAGAGATTTGGTTCTGTTCTTTATTAAGATGCAACTGTTTGGGAACAGAGTCATTGTTGAGGGGTTTTGGGTGGTTGCTACTTGCTTGGTAAGAAATTTTAAGAACGTTTCTTCCCAGTTGTTAAAGAAATAGTTCACTTAAAAATGAAAATTCTGTCATTTACCTCATTGAATTTAACTCGTACCGGTTTAAAACAACTTGAGGGTGAGTAAATGATGACTGAATTTTCATTTTTAAATGAACTATTTCTTTAAGAGAAATGTTACATTTGCCAGAATTTCTCAGTTTTGACTTTTCGTCCCCATCCAGGTTTCCCTCCTCTATAATGCAATTAAAATATAATCAATGAACTATTAACCGGTACACTTGATAGGTGCGCAGGACAAAGGCATTTGTTAAAACCAAACACAATAAACATCAGGCATTTGATGACGGTCATGGGACCGAAATGTTGCCAAAGCGTTAAATTTTGATAAGTTTAGCAACTTATTATAGTGAACGCGATTTCTTTTTCTAGTTTAATTTAAGTAATTCAAATATAGAATGTTAAATTCATGCAAATGTTAAAATCAGATAAATATTTAAATATTTTAAATTAATTTCATATTTATGTGCAATTGTGCACTTAAGTTTTTGTATAGCAAAGAATAATTATTATGACAATGAACATTTTAGAAAAAACTCCAGTGCTTTTTCCAAAAAAGTTTTATATTTGGTTATAGTTTGGTGAGGATCAGATAATTAATGTAGATTTTTACATCATGATCTGAGATGTTAAATTATTAGGTAATTATGCCATTTACCAAACCAATTTTATTTGAGGTAATTCAGAAATATTTATTTATTTTAGTATCAACACAAGAAAAGAAAAAAAATCACCACGTCATAAGCATTTTGCACGATTACACGTGCAAAAATCCACTTAAAGGTACAATATGCAGGATTTTTCGCCACCAGGGGTCGCTAACCTCTTACAATAACAAAGGCGTGTATTGCGTATTAATGACGTGTATTCCGCATTAAGCGGAATTATGGATCTTGTCGTCAAGCTGATGGATATTTTTATGGATGAGTGAATACAGTGATGTTTTTAACATGACTGTGGTATGAAGCAGGGCGCGATTGCTAGACGTATACCAGCGCCACACGCAACGCGAGTCCCGCAGATATAAAGGAATAAGGACATTTCATTCTACCGAACTACACGCAAGTGCTGAATTAATACTCACACAGGTCAGTTTATTAGACGAATTAAACTTGAGGTAACGCAGCGCTGTTTCGCTTGCTCTGACAGTTACACTATCACACTAAACGGCATTTGAGTGTGTCGAATGTTGTTAGTTAGGTTGTTTGTTGGCTGTATGAGACTAAGTAAGCTAGATCAACATTAGAATAACAAACAGATCATATTCTAACATTTCATCATGTTGAACTACATAACATTGATTAGTTTTATGTACATTTGCTCACCTGTCTAATAAAGTACATGCAACACTCGCGTCTCTGTCAAGTCGAAGTTAGTCGCAGACGTGGAGCTCTCGGCATCTCGAAAGATGTTGATCTTCGTTTTAGTCCTCTTTTTGTCTCAAAGTCTGCTTGCCATGGTCCAAAATGTTTGAACAAAACAACAACAGCATGAACGTCTTTCTAGGCATAAGCGGCATAACCCAGTTGTCAACGTCTGTCGCCATGGTTACTATTGCAGTACGAGGTCAAACCTGCCGGAAACCGAGGGTAACGCGGATATGACGTCATTGACTGGCGACTCCTCATCTCTGCTCACACGCCCCGTTTCCTTGGTTAAAATCGCAATTTTTTTCACGATTTACAAATAGTTGGAAACATTTGGGATATTGTAAGTAATCAACTAAACAAAATATATAACATTGGCCTAGTGGTTTTTGTATATTTTACTTCAAAAATCCTGCAGATTGTACCTTTAAAGTTTGATCAGGGCCGTGATGTGACTGATATTTTAACGTGTGTGAAATAATCGAATAATTGCCCGTCTATATTTAATTTCTCTGTTTGTGTCTCTAGGATGAAAGAGGAGGCGGGAAGGAAGGGGAATGTCATGGCCGATAGGAAGCAGCTCTTCACAGACATGAGTGAGTTCCTCCCACCACGTGACCTTTGACCCTATTGCAAGTGTTCGTACTCTGGTGCATTTGAATATGAAGTGACTGATGTGTGACTTTGATTCTTCAGAGACACAGAACTATGACACCATCCGGCTGTCCACGTACCGCACCGCCTGCAAGCTCAGATTCATTCAGAAGAAATGCAACTGTGAGTATTTCACTTTAAAGCAACACTAAGTAAGATTTTTTACCTTAAAATAATGTTTCCAAAATCGTTTCAGTGGTTCATCAAGTCGTAACAGGGTGAAAGGCATTTCTGGATTCGCTTTGCGGTCCTATATCTGCTATAACCACGCTGTGTAAGATTGCCAGATCGGGTCGCGTTTCTGTAGTTCTAATGAGACATAAGAAAACTACAAATTTGACTTGCTTTACGTCAAGCGTTACAATAGTCATTATTTTGTTTTTCTTCGTTTCTGATGTCGCAATACATCATACTTTCATGAAATCATGCAACATACTCTATCTTGTCTGTGGACATCGTTCATTCCAAAGCCGGCGCTGAATAAACAGCGAGCGTGCGTGCGACAGTAGGCTGCGGTTGGCTAAATTATTTACAACCTGTAGGGCGACCGCAGAAGAAAAGTTACTTGGTGTTGCTTTAAAACACTACTGACTAATAATGCAAAAGATGCATTTTCATTGTTGTCTGCAAGTTCAAAAATAAGCTCAGCATGAACAAAAACTCTACTTGGTGTGAAAAATATGAAACATGTAACAAGATAAGCTAGAAATACACTACTGTTCAAAAATTAAAATACAAAAATTGTTTTTAAAATAAATTAATACTTTTATTCAGTAATTAAGTTGAATTAAATTGCATTAAGAAAGTGCCAGTAAAGACATTATAATGTAACAAGGGATTTTCATAAATATTCATAAAAAAATCCTGAATAAGATGCATCAAGGTTTGTACAAAAATATTGTGCAGCACAGCTGTTTTCAACATTAATAATTATCAGAAATGTTTCTTGAGCAGCAAATCATCATATTAGAATCAATTCTGAAGGATCGTGTGACACTGAAGACTGGAGTAATGATGCTGAAAATTCAGCTTTGATCACAGGAATAAATTACAGTTTAAAGTATATCTAAATAGAAAACATTTCTTTTAAATAGTATTAATATTTCACAATATCACTGTTATTGTGTTTTTGAGCAAATAAATACAGCCTTGGTTAACAGCTTTCTTTCAAAAACATAAAAAAAAATCTTACCAACCCCAAACTTTTGAAACAGTAGTGCATGTTAAAAACGGCATGATCACAATTTCAAGTTTAAAAGGGAGTTCTTCATGCCACTTGTTTATTTTTTATTATATTTAGAGTAATCTTGACTGACATAGTAAGGTTTTTTCCTGATATAATTCCCTATATTTCATGTATTTTCTCTCTCAGTGCATCTGGTGGACGTGTGGAACATGATCGAGGCGTTCCGTGATAACGGTCTGAACACGCTGGACATCTGTACTGAGATCAGTGTGGCTCGGCTGGAGACCATCATCGCCTGCATCTACCAGCAGCTAAACAAACGACTGCCCACCACACACCAGATCAACGTCCAGCACAACACCAGCCTGCTGCTCAACTTCATAGTGGCGGCACACGACAGGTGTGTGTGTGTATTCAGGTCTTGTGTTGTGTTTGTGGACGTTTTTCTGACGGTGTAACTGTTTGTTTTGCAGTGATGCTCAGGGAAGGCTAACAGTGTTTTCCGTCAAAGTGATGCTCTCGGTGCTGTGTGGAGGGAAACTGGTTGATAAACTTCGCTGTAAGTTCATGCATCAATAGCTATGTCCCTCTACATATTTTTATGCAAATGTTTGGATTTTGCATAAAAGAACCCTGGATTGAAAAGCCAAGATGTGAATAAATTCTAAAAATGTGCTTAAAAATACTCGGAAACGCTTCCTTTTACCCATGTACTTACTATGTACTTATTATAGTAATTATAATTACTGGGTAATAACTAGGTACTAACCCTGAACCTACCCCTAACTCTACCCCTAACCCATGTACTTACCTTATATTAGCCAGTACTTTATAGGTAAGTACACTGTAAGTACACGTAAGTGCTGTACTGTAAAAGGAAGCGTTACCAAATACTCAGTTGAGGTGGGTCATTTTTTTTAATCGGATATGAAGAAGACGTGCATAAACTACGATGTAAACACATTTACTGAATAAATCCGTTGATGCACAACAAAAATCGCACATAACTTCGCTTCAACAGAGGATGTGATTGGATAACTGGACTAACAAGATGAGCCATTCAATCGCACAGCATCTCAGATGTTGGTTTGATCATTCTGAAATGCCTGAGCTAAAGTCTGTCATCAAAATGGTTGGGTGTAATGTAAGGCTGCCTCATGATAGTCGACTAAAGGTTAGTTGAGAAAAAGAGGCTTGGCTGAGTTTAGTCGCAGTTAAAACTCCACAGGAATTGGAAAAGTTGTGCAGTGACAGATCCATGCAGTAATGCGTCTGGTTAAGTGTGGTAACATTACGAGAGGATAAAGAGTGACCACTAAAAGATGATGTCTGACCTCAAACATTACTTATTTAAAACATGCAAGTAGAAGCCTATAAATAGCCACTTTACATGGCTGCTCGCTCTAACATTAACCTAGATAAATGTGTGCTAATATTAGGCGCATATTTGCTGCACAACCACACTTGCTCCACTTCCACGTCAATGCCACTGGAGTGCATCTTCTCAAAGGCCGACTTCATTGTGAGCAAAACCAGGAGCTCACTTCTTCCCAACAACACGGACAAACTCATGTCCCTTTCTCATAATATGTAAAGTCTGAGATTGGAGGGGGGAAAAGCTGACTAATCAGCTAATTGCTTAAATAAATGACTAATGGTCGACTTGTAAAATCTTTAGTCAGGGGCAGCCCTAGTATAATGACCTCCCAGAACCATTTCACACGATTGCGTTTTGCATCCGAACGTAAGATAACATGACAGCGTAGATTTTGCAATATTTTAATTTTGCGCGCAAGTTAAATAATAAAACTTTGGATGGAAATCATGGAAATATAGCTTTTGGATAATAGTGGCTTAGCTGTGAGATTTCAGGAGTGCTGCCCACTAGTGGACAGATATATGCATGACAATACTCATGGACGTTCTGTGACAGAAATAACGAGTGTGTTTGTGTGTGTTAGATATTTTCTCTCAGATATCAGATTCTCATGGTGCGATGGTGATGCCCAAGTTCGACCACTTCCTCCAGGAGGCGCTGAAGCTGCCCAATGCCGTGTACGAGGGGCCATCGTTCGGCTACAAGGATCACTTCGCCAGATCCTGTTTTCCTCAACAAGTAACGATTTGACACGCGTTTCTTCTTTTTGTCTTGTTAGCGTTGCTTGCTAAGCATCAGTATTATTGCTGATAGTAAGAGTTAGTGCATGACTTGCTGTGCATTGTTTTTGCTGCAGGCATGAATAATACTTCAAATCATGCAGCGTGATCATGCAGTTTTAGCTTGGTGTGGGGTTCTTGATTATGGCATAAATCATAATCAAAATTACTTTGGTCAATATTGAGATCATGATTATATAATATGATTACCAATTGATGCTGGAAACATCATTGAACTTAAAAAAATATATTTTAATGGTGGATTTTCTTGATGTACTGTAAAAAATGTGTTATAATAAATAAAAAAAACATATATACACTAATGTTCAAAGGTTTGGGGTCAGTATGATTTTGATTTTAAAGAAATTAATCATTTTAATTAGTCAGGATACATTAAATTGAGCAAAAGTGACACTAAAGACTTTTATAAGGTAACAAAAGATTTCTATTTCAAATAAGGTTGTTTCTTTTGAACTTAATATTATCAGAGAATTCTGAAAAATGTTTTATGGTTTCCACAATAATATGAAGCAGCAAAACTGTTTTCAATATTGATTAAAAAAAAATCAGCATATTAGAATGATTTCTGAAGGATCATGTGACACTGAAGACTGGAGTAATGATGCTGAAAATTCAGTTTTGCATCACAGGAATAAATTACAGTTTAAAATATATTCAAATAGAAAACTGTTATTTTAAATTGTAAAAATATTTCAGAATATTACTGTTTTTTTTTTGTTGTATTTTTGATCAAATAAATGCAGTCTTGGTGAGAGACGAGACTTTCTAAAGTATAAAAAAACTTACAGACCCCAAACTTTTGAAGGTAGTCTATACATTATACTGTATAAATATAAACTTTATACATTAAATTATTAATATATTATATTATATTATTTATTTATAAGTGAATTAGATCAAAATAATTTTTTTCAGTGTATAAAACAAGACAAGACAAAGTGAGAGCGTCATTGTAAAACAGAATGTGGCTTGTTTTATCTCGTTGACATAATATTATTTAAAAATATTCCATCAGTGTTTATAGTAAAGAAATTCAAATAAATGCCTCGCTAATGTACAATAAAAATAGGTGAATTTTTTTTAAATTGACAGATGAATCAAAGCCATATCTAGAGACATGTGAGTGAACTCTTTTGACTTGTGTTGGTTAGCATCCACATAGCAACACCCACAGCAGCTTTTGCACAGGACACTCAGAAAATGCAAAAATGTGTAAATGTTAGCCAGTTCTGTGATGGGGATATTTAGTGTGTGTGTGTGTATGTGTGTTTAACAGAAGAAGGTGATGCTGAACATGTTTCTGGATACTCTGATGTCAGATCCTCTTCCTCAGTGTCTCTTTTGGCTTCCTCTGTTGCATCGGCTGGCAAACGTGGAGAACGGTAACACTCGAGTCGCTTGGAGTATTATATGCTAATTTATTCATATTACTCAAGCTTGTTTATATAGCCGTGACGAAGATAGAGTTTTGCCTTATCACTGACGTCATGAACATTCATTTTGTAGTTTAATATTCATACGTTCCCGCACATTGAATCTCTCTCTCTTTCTCAGTCTATCATCCGGTGGCATGTTCTTTCTGTCGGTCGGAAAGCATGATGGGATTTCGTTATCGCTGTCAACAATGTTTCAACTATCAGCTGTGTCAGAACTGTTTCTGGCGAGGTCATGCGAGCGGAAACCACAACAACCAGCACGAGATGAAGGAGCATTCGTCCTGGGTGAGGATCAGCTGCATCTGTCATGTCTTGTTCCTTAGTTTTTTAATAATGTTATATTTTTTCTACTTATAATGTTACTCAGGATCATAATTTAGGTTGTCCCTTTCCATGGGGAACCTTGAAATATCAAGAAATTATCCACCTTTTTCATACGCCCCATTACGCTCTGCTCAAATTACGGGTGTTACTTCCATTAAAATGTGAAGAATCAGCGAAAGGTTTCGCTCTGTAAACGCAATAATAAGCATTTTCAAAAACTGTGTACAATGAGATGAAATTATTCTACACACCCTTCAACCATTATTCAAAAGTGTAAAAGCATTAACAAATTTGACAGCAGATCATAAATGACCCCTAGAGTATGATATATTTCCGCAGCAATATTGTTAAATATCACTGTGAAAATGTATGTAACATACATTCATTGTCTTAATCAAAAATGTTAATTAACTGGAACATTGAGTGGTAATATTTCAAAGTGATTTCCATCATTTTGACTGCCAATACATATTGTATTTACCTGCTTTATAAAGTAAACACTTGATAATAGGGATTAGAAGTGAAAAGGAGAGACAGTTACATTTTAAAGCATTCGTGTGAAAACAAAACCTGGATAGAGATGTGAGGATTTGGGGAGATAAACAAGAGATTCTTAGTGCATTCCAGTGAATTATTCATGGGTTATACAGTGAATTATGGAAGTAAAATAATGTCAAATGTTTTTGAAACAAAAAGCATGTTGACTTGCACCAATTGAAAAAAAATATGCATTGCGTTAACCATGCTTGCATTTTAATCCATTGTATTTTTAAGGTTTGCATTTTTATGGGCTGAAATTCAACATGGTTGAATATTTAAGCTGTGAATATTTCAATTAAAAACATTTCAAACACATTTTCAATATTAAAAATTCAATAATCCATATTCACCTTTCATATTTCACTTCCAAAATTTTCAAACTGTTTAAAAATACAACCTATAATATTCAACAGGAAATTTTCGGTCCATTTTATTTCGCCTTGAAAATTCGCTTCCACAAATTCAGTGGTTCAAATTCGACAGTAAATTCAACGTCGACATCCAGGAACTGCAGGAAAAGCAGTAGATTACCGATCATAATCTCCATCTGCTGTAGTCGGCTTTACCAGCAGGGGGTGCACGCGCGTGTTGACAAGCACCAAAGCAACAGGAGAGGCCTTCACAAAACGCCATTTGCTGAAATGGACAGAGCGATGAGTACGAGTTATCATTTATGTGTGTGGAAAAGGTTGATTAAGACACAAAACACACGAGCGTTTACTCAAGTGTCTTATGAGACTTATTTTTACCCCCGTGCAAAGTAAGGTGATTTGTCCACTGCAAAACTAAATTCTCTCGCCGTTGGCATTGATATTAAGTTTTAGTAAAACAACTGTAATACACTGAGACAGAGTGAATTGTTTGTTTTAGTCACTATGACGGAATACTAAATTGATGGCTGGGTTTTACATGATGGCAAAGGCAATTTTATTTAAATATAGCATCATTAAACACAACCAAATTACAATTATAAATTAAATTCAGCAATTATAAATTAAAAATTAGATCTCTACCATGATATCTGGTCATCTCTGTGTTATAACGTGAATTGTCTCCGCCATTATCCAGGGCTGCGTACAGTAGGGGTATTTGTCATCTTATTTTATATCTTTTTGTCCATTTGGAGCGCGCGTCACGTCACCTATTAGCGTCGCGCCTGCCACAAGATCTCTCACTGTTTACATGAACCAGACACTCCGATGAGAGCACATAAAGTGCAATCCATCTCTTATTTACAATTTTTTTCATCTTATCGTATATTTTATTCGCTCCTTTGCCCGTATTGGAGCGCGTCTCGTGGCTCTTACTAGCCTCGGGCCAGCCACACGATCTCTCACTGTTTTAATCTACCAGACACTCCGATTGATGCACGAAAACACAAAGCCAATGTAATCCTGCTCTTAGTTACCCTTCTGCCATCTTATCTTATATTTTATTTGCTCGTTTGTCCCATAGAGCGCGTTTCGTGGCGCGCCAGCCACAAGATCTCTCCCTATTACAGTTGCCTGATTCTCCGATTGACATTCTGAAGGAGAATGATTTTGACCACTCCATTACGTTTTGTTTTTTATAAAGCCTTTCTTTAAAGTGAATTTCGTTTTTAATAAATTGTATCTTAATTTCAATCAATGTTTGATCAACCAACTCCCTGGATTTAATAGCCTACATAAGAAGCAAAGCAGACATATTGGCATAGGCATAGCAATAAAATCATGAAATTTTTGCATTGCACATTTCTCACAGGCATGATAAATACATCAAGGTAGAAATGTCTAGCCTACTTTTAAACGAAACAATTCAAAACGAAAATAAATAGACTACTCTCAGATAATGTAATCCGTATGAAATGAGCATTTCTCTCGGCGCGTTCACTACTGCGAAGATGGCTCCAATACGACGCGCGCTCCATTATGGACAAAAAGAGCGAATAAAATAAGATGACAAATAGATAGGCTACATAAGAGCAGGTCAGGATTGCACTGTCTGTTTGCACATGTGCATCAATCGGAGTGTCTGGTAGATTAAAACAGTGAGAGATCGTGTGGCTGGCCCGAGGCTAGTAAGAGCCACGAGACGCGCTCCAATACGGGCAAAGGAGCGAATAAAATATACGATAAGATGAAAAAATTGTAAATAAGAGATGGATTGCACTTTATGTGCTCTCATCGGAGTGTCTGGTTCATGTAAACAGTGAGAGATCTTGTGGCAGGCGCGACGCTAATAGGTGACGTGACGCGCGCTCCAAATGGACAAAAAGATATAAAATAAGATGACAAATACCCCTACTGTACGCAGCCCTGGATAATGGCGGAGACAATTCACGTTATAACACAGAGATGACCAGATATCATGGTAAAGATCTAATTTTTAATTGCTGAATTTAATTTATAATTGTAATTGGGTTGTGTTTAATGATGCTATATTTAAATAAAATTGCCTTTGCCAAAACCCAGCCATCAATTTAGTATTCCGTCATAGTGACTAAAACAAACAATTCACTCTGTCTCAGTGTATTACAGTTGTTTTACTAAAACTTAATATCAATGCCAACGGCGAGAGAATTTAGTTTTGCAGTGGACAAATCACCTTACTTTGCACGGGGGTAAAAATAAGTCTCATAAGACACTTGAGTAAACGCTCGTGTGTTTTGTGTCTTAATCAACCTTTTCCACACACATAAATGATAACTCGTACTCATCGCTCTGTCCATTTCAGCAAATGGCGTTTTGTGAAGGCCTCTCCTGTTGCTTTGGTGCTTGTCAACACGCGCGTGCACCCCCTGCTGGTAAAGCCGACTACAGCAGATGGAGATTATGATCGGTAATCTACTGCTTTTCCTGCAGTTCCTGGATGTCGACGTTGAATTTACTGTCGAATTTGAACCACTGAATTTGTGGAAGCAAATTTTTCCAGGCGAAATAAAATGGACCGAAATTTGCCTGTTGAATATTATAGGTTGTATTTTTAAACAGTTTGAAAATTTTGGAAGTGAAATATGAAAGGTGAATCTGGATTATTGAATTTTTAATATTGAAAATGTGTTTGAAATGTTTTTAATTGAAATATTCACAGCTTAAATATTCAACCATGTTGAATTTCAGCCCATAAAAATGCAAGCCTTAAAAATACAATTGATTAAAATGCAAGCATGGTTAACGCAATGCATGTTTTTTTTCAATTGGTGCAATTCAACATGCTTTTTGTTTCAAAAACATTTGACATTATTTTACTTCCATAGTGAATTAAATCCACAAATGCGCAATATATGTTTTCTTTTTCATACTGTTACAGCAGAATACAAAGGAAAAAAGAAAATAATCAGGATGAAAAGAATGCAGCGACTGAAAAGAGCGATCATACCACGTCACATTAAAATACCAAGCGCTACGTTATCTTCCTGGTGTCTGAGAATAGAACATGAAGGAAATTTTACAGCTCATTCAGTCAAACTGACGGATAAGGATTATTTGTAGCACAACCTTACGATTTGAAATATTTGTTTCAGTCTTTTTGAGTGGAACTTCCCCTGACCGGAAGTGCCTCCCATAGATTTATAAAGCAGTGGGCTCCTTAGGAAAAAGGTGGATTAAATGGTGTTTTAAAATGGTGAATGAAATCTTAAAAGTGATATATTTCTATAGCAAATATACATTTCTACACTACCATTCAAAAGTTTGGGGATGGTATGATTTTTAAACAAAGTCTCTTTTGCTCACCAAGGCTGCATTTATTTTATAAAAACTGTAATATTGTGAAATATTATTACAGTTTAAAATAAGAGTTTTTTATTTTAATATATTTTAAAATATATAAAATATATGAATATTTTTGTGGAAACTGATTTTTTTTTTTAAGGATTCTTTGATGAATAGAAAGTTCAAAAGAACATAATTTATTTGAAATCGAAATATTTTGTAACATATTAAATGTCTTTACTGTTTGATCGGTTTAATGTATCTTTGCTGAATAAAAGGTTTTGTCTTTTTGTTTTTTGTTTTTAAATCTAACCCTAAACTTTTGAACGGTAGTGTATATGTGTGTTACTTCTGTTACTTAATTCAATTCTTGTTTAACTCTCTTGATGTTTTAATGACTTTTTCCATTGTCCAGGCTTACCACAGGCATGGAAATTCATAGAAACGTCTATATTAAATGCACAGTTTTTAATATGCAAATGCATTCTGTTATTTCATCAAAAACAGTCAAGATACACAGTGAATGGATACAAGTGGAAACTCTTTACATCTTTTGGAGAGTTTCAGTTTTGGTCTCTTATTATTTGTGTGTGTTTGTTCCAGAAATCTCCAGTTAAGAAGTTGGGCCGTGCCATCAGTAAATCTTTGGGCTGTGTGCCGAGTAGAGAGCCGTCCCACCCCGTCTACCCAGAATACCCCGAGAAACCCCTCGACTTGTCCAATATAGTGTAAGACAATCACACACACACACAATCCTCTGTCAGGGGCCATTTTGGAAGTGTTGGGAATGCTTCTATTGGTTCCTGACATCACATGATCACATTGTCTCTGTGGACACACCGATGAGGGTCAGACACGATCACTCGACAGAGCATAGAGAGAGACAGAGAAGGAGTTTACTTTTATTATCTGCTTACAGGCGTGAGGTCAGTTATAATTCTGTCTTCATTCAGGTGTCTTTTGTCTTTTTCTCAGTCCACCTGTTTTTCCTCAGGATCTCGCTCTGTTTCTCTCTCTGGTCTGTCTGTGTTGTGTCAGGCTCTTATTTTTGCATGACTAACCAGTGTATGTGTGTGTCTTTGGATCAGTTGAACAGTGTAATGTTTGAGTGTGTGTGAGAGAGAAAAAGTGTGTATTATTTTCAAGTTGACAAATATCATGTCCATGAACCTTTGTCAACATCAATCAGATTTTAGGTTAAAATGTATAATGTAAATTAACTGTAGGTGTTTTCATTCACGTTTCTCTCAAATTGATTTTTTTTTGTCACCTTTTAGATGTTTTGTAGTTCACTTGAGTGTGGTAAATTCGTTTTAAAAGAACAAATATGCTGTGTCTCTCAATTAATGTAAAACTATGAAAGCTGCAAGAAGGATTAAAAAAAGTTGTTAAATTGTTTTAGATATAATCTAATATTATTATAAAATAGGGAATATTATTTAATATCGAAATGAAATTTATATCCAAATATTATCTATTATTTAATTATTTATATATACCCATATATTTTTTTTTTCTCTCTCAAGTCCTCCCCGTCCAATGGGAAACATGAATGAACCAGCCCCGCCCTCTTCTACAGGCCACACCTCCAGTAAAAGGTAAGCACACCTGCTCTTCACCTTTGAACTTTCAGATGAAACTGGAAAGATACAGTTAAAGGGGCTATATGCGTTTTTCTGAAATTTTAAACTCGCGACTGACACCTGTGGCCAAAAAACAGAACTGCTCTTCCTTTCTGCTCGCTCTCGCAGCGCGCGCTCGTACGTGCACACTTCACAAGTCATCTGCTGCAAGGAGGTCAACATTATATTTACAGAGGTAAGAACAGTCAAATACATATATTGTTTGAGATAAGTGTTCTCTCATCAAAACGTCAAACGTGTAGCTGACAAACTACACAAAAAATTAATACACTAAATAAAGAAATAAACCCATTTCGTGATTGGCCTACATGCTGATGAAGGGCGCACAGCCCGAAACTTTCGTAGAATATTAAAAACACAAATCTGAGCACTGTCCTTGACCACTGTCCTATACACAAGTAGCTTACTATCACCAAGTATGAAAGACACATATACATAATACTATTTAGCAATATTTATTGACTACATGTCTTATTACGTGAAATAAAATGCATCACACTCTACATCTTCATTTACCTCTTATTTTGTGTTAAGATATAGAAACAACAAACAATATAATGTAGCTTTACATGGCTATATAATAAATAATGCATCAATTTTATATAGCGCGCCGCTTTTCTAGACACCCAAAAAGACTTTACATTACTGATGCACTATTGCACCGATGTTCACTCTAGTCCTTGCTCGGCGCCGGTCGCTCTCAGTCTTCGATCTTTTTCGGCCACTTGTCAGGGGTTTAACTTTTTTAGTCTTCTGTGGAGTTACTGTTGGTGTCCGAGTTGTCCTGGGTCTCTTCTGTGTATTCGCAAAATCCATTGCACTGCTTGCGAGTGTAGGCTGCTTGCTGACTAGCGGTGGTGGTAGAGTGATCTGAAACGTTTAACATGAACGCGCTTGACGTCACATCCGCAGACAGCGCGGGAAAAATCCGACCCGACAGAAAATAGGAAAAATAGGATACAGGCTTATAGGTGCACCCACTGTGAGCGGACAAGGTGTCAGTATGCTCAACAGGAGATGTTTGAGTCATAAATGGTAAAATAAAAAGGCTATTGTTACGTTTATTTTGGGGAAAAAGTTGCATATAGCCCCTTTAAAGAACTGTTATGAACTGTTTTTATCATTCTACTAGACTCATATTTCAAAAAGGAATATTTATCCATCTTTCATACTATACATTATGTTGTGATGCCCGTAATCACTATTTCAGTTTTTGGTGATTTTAATTTTCTTTTTTTAACAAAGTAAATCTAATTTAGATATACAATATTGGCCATCTGTTGGTTATTTGCAGCATGAAAATAATGGTCGACTTTATTGATTATCAGTTGCTTTTGGCCGTAAGTTTTATATCGGCCTTTCCAGGGTCTAAAACTAACTGCTAATTGCCAGTGACTTGATGAAATGTACTGGCCATAAATATTTTTACCGTCTATGTGAGTGAGTGTATGAGTGTGTGTGTACAGGTTTGGCTATACCGGTACTTGTTAGGGCCAAATGTCCTCACTTACGTATATAGTGAAAAATATTATGGCAACCGACTAGTGATGACATTTCACTGGTCCTCACTAGTTTAAAAGGCTTATAAATCGGCCAAAATATGTTTTTATTTAAATCTAGTGTTTTGCACATGTTTTTGTGAGGGTTTTGTTTAGGGTTAGCCGTAGAAAATATCATTAACCTGATATAAAATCAATGGAAGTCTATGCGATGTCCTCACTAATATAGTGAAACAAACGTGTGTGTGTGTGTGTAGACTGCCGACTCTAGCTGCAGCTCAGCGAATGAACGAGGAACATGCACTGATCGCAGCATATGTGAACAAACTCCAGAACAGCCCACGGTGAGTGTGTGTGTCTGTGTGTATCAGCTTAGGTTATTTTAAGGTCTTGTAATAATATTTTCTTTGTGTGTGTAGTGCATTAGACAGTCCTAGCCGAACGGATGAAGAGCACAAACTCATTGCACGTTATGCATCTCGTCTATCAACGGACCCTGGACACACAGCAGTGAGTTACACACACATTTACTCTCTTTTCAAATTATGCACTACAGACATACTTAATATCCATCAATATTACTGCAATATTATTAAATTGCACTGACCCTGTCGGATGAACTGAATTGAGCTGAATAATGACAATATTGTGTTCTGCTTTATAGCTGAATTTTCTTTTTTTCTTTCAAAACTGAAGTAGTTTGCAACATCAACACTGTTGTTGAACTGAACTGAATCAGCATTGAGCTGAAAAAATAAACGTATTCCTTCATTAGTGCTGCTTATAGCTGAATTAAACTTGTTTCATAATGTTTTCACAGTTATTGTTACTTTCCTGTTGGACATCTGCTTTGAAACTATTTCTATAGTATATAAAACGCTATAAAATAATTGTCTTGACTCTTGACATACAAGATGCTTTCTTGCCTTAAAAAACTAAGCCTTTTTACCTTAAAGGGTTAGTTCACCCAAAAATGAAAATTATGTCATTAATGACTCTCCCTCATGTCGTCCCAAGCCCGTAAGACCTCCGTTCATCTTCGGAACACAGTTTAAGATATTTTAGATTTAGTCCGAGAGCTTTCTGTCCCTCCATTGGAAATGTATGTACGGTATACTGTCCTTGTCCAGAAAGCAAATAAAGACATCATCAAAGTAGTCCATGTGACATCAGTGGGTTAGTTAGACTGTTTTGAAGCATCGAAAATACATTTTGGTCCAAAAATAACAAAAACTAGGACTTTATTCAGCATTGTATTGTCTTCCGGTTCTGTTGTGGATCCGCGTTCACGAGTCCGCAGTGACGCTGCTGACGTAAGACGCTGCTGACGTGTGTCTGGTGCGTTCGTGAATTCGGGTTCAAATAAATATGGGAGGGCAAAAAAATGCAAGTCTTCCTCTGTGTGGAAATCCTTAGACATGTTTGCGAAGATTGTTTTGTTTACAGCGTGCGTCTCCCTCAGACTGTGAACGAAGCTCGGGCGCACAGACACACGTCAGCAGCGTCTTACGTCAGCAGCGTCACTGAACGCGGATCCACAACAGAACCGGAAGTCAATACATCCATCCATCTTCTTCCGCTTATCCGGGGCCGGGTCGCAGGGCAGCAGTCTAAGCAGAGATGCCCAGACTTCCCTCTCCCTAGACACTTCCTCCAGCTCTTCCGGGGGGACACCGAGGCGTTCCCAGGCCAGCCGGGAGACATAGTCTCTCCAGCGTGACCTAGATCTTCCCCGGGGTCTCCTCCCAGTGGGACGTGCCCGGAACACCTCCCCAGGAAGGCGTCCAGGAGGCATCCGGAACAGATGCCCGAGCCACCTCAGCTGACCCCTCTCGATGTGGAGGAGCAGCGGCTCTACTCTGAGCTCCTCCCGAGTGACCGAGCTTCTCACCCTATCTCTAAGGGATCGCCCAGCCACCCTGCGGAGAAAGCTCATTTCGGCCGCCTGTATCCGGGATCTTGTCCTTTTGGTCATGACCCAAAGCTCATGACCATAGGTGAGAGTAGGAACGTAGATTGACCGGTAAATCGAGAGCTTTGCCTTACGGCTCAGCTCCTTCTTCACCACAACAGACCGGTACATCGACCGCATTACTGCAGAAGCTGCACCGATCCGTCTGTCAATCTCCCGTTCCATACTTCCCTCACTCGTGAACAAAACCCCAAGATACTTAAACTCCTCCACTTGAGGAAGGATCTCTCCACCAACCTGAAGTGAGCAAGCCACCCTTTTCCGACTGAGGACCATGGCCTCGGATTTGGAGGTGCTGATTTTCATCCCAGCCGCTTTACACTCGGCTGCAAACCGTCCCAGTGCATGCTGAAGGTCCTGGTGTGAAGGGGCCAACACAACAACATCATCCGCAAAAAGCAGAGACGAAATCGCATGGTCCCCAAACCTGACACCCTCCGGCCCCTGGCTGCGCCTAGAAATTCTGTCCATAAAAACTATGAACAGAACCGGCGACAAAGGGCAGCCCTGCCGGAGTCCAACATGCACCGGGAAGAAGTCTGACTTACTACCGGCAATGCGAACCAAGCTCCTGCTTCGGTCATACAGGGACCGGACAGCCCTTAGCAAAGGACCCCGGACCCCATACTCCCGGAGCACCCTCCACAGGCCGCCGCGAGGGACACAGTCGAATGCCTTCTCCAAATCCACAAAGCACATGTGGACTGGTTGGGCAAACTCCCATGAACCCCCCAGCACCCTGTAGAGAGTATAGAGCTGGTCCAGTGTTCCACGGCCCGGACGAAAACCACACTGTTCCTCCTGAATCCGAGGTTCCACTATCGGCCGTATTCTCCTCTCCAGTACCCTGGCATAGACTTTCCCAGGGAGGCTGAGAAGTGTGATCCCCCTGTAGTTGGAACACACCCTCCGGTCCCCCTTCTTAAAAAGAGGGACCACCACCCCGGTCTGCCATCCCAGAGGCACTGTCCCCAACCGGAAGACAATACAATGCTGAATAAAGTCGTAGCTATTTTTGGACCAAAATGTATTTTCGATGCTTCAAAACATTCTAACTAACCCACTGATGTCACATGGACTACTTTGATGATGTCTTTATTTCCTTTCTGGACAAGGACAGTATACCGTACATACATTTTCAATGGAAGGACAGAAAGCTCTCGGACTAAATCTAAAATATCTGTGTTCTTCGGAACTGTAATATCTTCGGAACTGTGTTCCGAAGATGAACGGAGGTCTTACGGGCTTGGAACGACATGAGGGAGAGTCATTAATGACATAATTTTCATTTTTGGATGAACTAACCCTTTAAGTATACACCCAAATAAAGGTTTAGTCTGATTTAGCTAACTTTTGGGGACAGTTTTGTCTCCAAACTACAGCTAAGCAGGTCCACACAGTAAAACAGTCATATGTCTTTATTCCTGCTGCTCTTGTGAATCACAGAGACCTTCAGACTTCAGCTATGACACCAACAAACAGCAGAGAGAACTCATCATGCAACTGGAGAACAAGAACAGGTGCACACAATTTCATACGGAGATGTTTTCATATTGAGTTCAATCCAGTGGTTTTGGATTTCAATCTGAGTGAGTGTGTAAATGATAATACTGTGTGTGTGTGTGTGATTTCAGGGAGATTTTGCAGGAGATCCAGCATTTGCGAACGCAGCACGAACAGGCATGTCAGCCGACTCCAGAGAGAGTCCAACAGAACCCGACACTGCTGGCCGAACTCAGACAGCTAAGGTGACAGTCTATGCAAAATTGCAAGATATTATATACTGTTAAAAAAAAAGAAGAAGGTTATTTTGGCTATTTTGTCTGTAATGATCACATAAGCTTACAGAACCAAAATATACATTTATAAATGGTTTATGTAAATGTATGGTAACATTTAAGGTTTCATTTGTTAACATTAGATAAATACATTGGTTAACACACTAACAATGAACAATAGGGGTAATCACCGCTAACACGTGATCAAAACCAAAGCATTTTATTAAGGGTGTGTTCACACTTGTCAGGTTTGGTTCGATTAAAACTGACTCGGATGCAATCGCTCTGTTAGTGCTGTTTATTTCAATAAGTGTGAACGCTGCCATCCGAAACCTGGTTTATTTTTTAAGGGTGACCGCTTCCAAACGAATTCTGGTGCGGTTTGACCGAAATATGAATGCAACGTGGACCGTCATCTAAACGAACCAAAAACAGGACATGATGTCACAAGATGTGACCTAAAAAGGACAGAGGGGCCGGTTGTATAAACTGCTTAGACCAAACAGGAACAAGATTCCTGTCCCTAAACCTATACCTACTACCCATAACTTATCCATAAAATCAGAGGGAAAAGATAGGTGAATAAGAATGGTGTAGAAGACTTTTAGACTTTTTTTTTTTAGTCTAAACTTGATAATAACTTTAAACCTATCCCTCTAATCTGATTCTCTCTAATCTAAATAGCCTTTGGGCTAATTCTGGCATATTTACATTGTTGAAAAGCTAAGATGTTCATTAATATGCACTGTCCCTTTTAAATAAAAAAATAAAAAAATAAATAATAAAAAAAGATTGGTTGATTGGAATGTTGTTCAAGGATCAACAAGGATGTTGATTCAAGAACATGTTATACTTGGTGAAATCACGTTCACCGCCCAGCACACATCATTGTTTTGGATGTTCAGTAAGTTCTGGCGCAAAATGTACATCATAAATGCTATTTTTTGTTTTGGTTCAGTGACTGTGAACGCTTAGAGAACTAGGACTATGGTTTCTCATAGTCACACTTGTAGTTTGGTACTCTTGGTTTGTTTGGTCCGGACCAAAAAATAAAGAGAGTCCTGGTCCGCTTCGTGTTCACATTGGCATTTTAACACGGAACCTAAAGATACAGAACCTTAAGGCATAAGGATATGTTCACAACCTAATTGGTCGGCTTTTATGGCGTATATATCGCGACAGAACTTACCGAACATCCAAAACAATGCTGTGTTCTGGGATAAATGCGCTCGTTCCATCTACATATGATGGTATTTTGACCTGCTGAGAACTCGTGGAGAGCTTATAAAATGTGTAAAGGAGTCAAAACAGCGTCAGGAATCCCTCCGTCACACACACAAACCAAGATCTGCTGCGAGGAGACGCGGTTCTGATGTCTGTACTGAACTGTGATGGACAACATCGCGACTATGACGAGTAAAAACAGGCATGCTTGAGCATTCTGTCCTTTTTATGGTCGCATCTTGTGACATTATGTCCAGGTTTTGGTTCGTTTACATGTCTTTGGTCCGTGTTGTGTTCATATTTCAGTCGAACCGCACCAGAGTTCTTTGGAAGCGGATCGAGTCCCATCTTGTCAGCGTCTCGGTCCGCTTGTTTGGTGCACCAGTGTTCAGATGGCAGCGCTCACACTTATTCAAATGAACCGCACTAACAGAGCAATCACACCAGGGTTCGTTTTAATCTAAACAAACATGCCAAGTGTGAACACACCCTAAAAGAACCGGGACTAAATGTATCATTTTCTTTTTGGTCCGAACCAAAAGAACCAAGAGAACCGAACTACAAGTGTAGTGTACAATGGCACAGTGATTAACTAGGAAACCTAAAAATGGCATTTCATTGCAAGAAGGTTGGCGACCCCTGGTCTAAGGTCTGTCAGTGTGTTTGTGTGTGTGTTAGGCAGAGGAAGGATGAGCTGGAGCAGAGGATGTCATCTCTACAGGAGAGCAGGAGAGAGCTCATGGTGCAGCTAGAAGGACTCATGAAACTACTGAAGGTACCGCCACACACAGGCCAAGAGAACACATGGGAAAAAACTTGATTTTGGAGTGAACTGTAATACTTCCGCCACTGGAGGGCATCCCTCTCTTTAGCGTTCAGCATCTGAGCTGCTTTCGTTTCTCACACACTTGATCTAGTTTCCCACATTTTCATTTCTTCTCTTTACAGATTAGAGTTGATAGTTGTTTTCGTCATCTTTTTCTCTTTTCTGTTTTTCACTCCCTCTGTTCTTTTCCTCCGTCTCTGGTCTGTTCTCGCAGGATGAGGAGCAGAGACAAGCTGTGAGTGTGTGTTTTACTATGCATGAGAGAGAATTTACTGTGTGATTTCAAAAACAAAAACATCACAGTGCAAGAAGACACAAATAAATATGTAGATAAAAAGAGCTGTTTAGTTTTGAGTACGAAAACATGGAAGATAATTAGCATTTTAGAGAAATTCCTGTTTTTTTGTTTTTTTTTTGAATAGCAGTTTTTGATTTATGAGTGAAATAAGGTTAACGACAACATTAATCACATACTCCTCTTAAAATGTAAGTTGCTAAATAAGCACAATGTCAAAATGTGAGTTAACACACACCTCACAATCACTTTTTTTTATCCGGCAACATGTTAGAAACTTAGGCTTTTAAAAAACATAGCAGCTTCAAAATTCACCTTTTGAAGTCTGACCGGGTGTAGTTCATGTTGAAGTCAAGTAATATATTAATCACCATATTTTACCTAAAAATCGCTATTATAAAAATGCTCAGGAAATTCTGGGCTGGTCTACAAATGGACATCACCACTGAACAGCTCTAGACTTACTGATGTTGTGCTGTTGTTTTTCCACCAAAAACTATTCAGTTCAATTCACGTTTATTTGTATACATTCACAATACAAAGCAGCCTTACAGAAAATGCATGTTACAGTGTGGATGATGTCATTTTAATGAACTAGTTTTGTTGTTTTTAAAAGGAATTTTATTAAAAACTAAGAGGACACCTACAGTATAAACTCATCACTCATTCAAACACTCAGTTTCCAACCTTTTGATTATTACCAGTTTTTTTGCATTGTTGCCAGGAAGTATTCTACCAAGTGTAGTATATATTTTACATTTTAATTTAAGTGCATTATACACGGTAAAAGATCCAAAATAGTTATTTAAACTATTAAATATTGTTTTAGTTCATTGAAATAAAGCTGAAATAAAATATAAATATTAGATTAAAAACTAAAACTTAAAAAACCTTAAACATTTCAGTTAGTTACAAAAATATTAACTCTTAAACTGAAATTAAAAAAAGTAGAAGTATTAAAAATAGAAACTAATAAAAATGACTGAAATACATAAAAATGTAACTAATAAAAATGACAAAAGCACATAACAAAATGACTAAAATTACATCCATTTACTCACTCTCATGTTGTTCCAAACCTGTATGAGTTTCTCTCTTCTGTCGAACACAAAAGAAGATATTTTGAAGAATGTTGGTAATCAAACAGTTGATGGTAGCCATTGACTTCCATAGTAGGAAAAAAAATACTATGGAAGTTACTATTGGGAAATATGGAAAATACTATTAAATCAACTGTTTGGTTACCAACATTGTTCAAAATATCTTCTTTTGTGTTCAACAGAAGAAAGAAACTCATACAGGTTTGGAACGAGTAAATGATGTTATTAATGTGATTAACTAATGTGATTTCCATCAGTATGTTAAGACATTAAATATGGGGATATGAACCTCCACTGCCCTTTTGTGTGTGTGATGTACTGTGCATGTGAGAGAAATTGTTCAGTCTCTCTTGCTTGTTCATGTGAAAGTTCAGTAACACTTTATTTTACGGTGTCCGTGATACAGAGTAATTACTTAATTAATTACTTAGTAGTAGACATTGTAATAATATGTAATTAACATGTAACTTAGTTATGGAACAGCCTGTACTTACAGATTGTAATTACACTCCCTGTAATCATAGGCAGCTACTGTTACACATATGTAACAGGCCGAGTCGGTTACATACATGTTACCGACTTGGTACAATGTAAGAAGTACTTAAATATGGTACTAAGGTAAAAAGCCTGCAGTTACACATGGTCATTTTTACACATGGTCAATAGAGTGTATCTAGGTTGTACTTAAGTGCACTTCGTCTGTATCTACATACCTTATCCATCTGAATTAACCCTCTAGTTTACAGCATAAATACATGCAGTAGCTTCTTAATTACATTCAATTTACAAAATATTACACAGGGATAAGCTACGTAAAATAAAGTGAATCAAGATTGTACTTAAGTGTACTTCATGTGTATCTACAAACCTTATCCATATGTACTTTAGTTTGAATTAGGCCTAACTCCCCCGTTCACAGCATAAATGCATGCGGTAGCTTCCTAATTACATCGCAATTACATAAAATTACACAGGTATAAGCTACGTAAAATAAAGTGTATCAAGATTGTACTTAAGTGTACTACATGTGTATCTACAAACCTTATACACATGAAGTACACTTAAGTACAATCTTGATACACTATTTTAGAATGCACAAAATGACCATGTGTAACTGCAGGCTTTTTTCATTGTAACATATTTAAATACTTGTTACATTGAGTAGTACAAAGTACTTTCTTATATAATTACATTGTACCAAGTGTGTAACACGTATGTAACCGACTCGGCCTGTTGCATATGTGTAACAGTAGCTGCCTATTACATGAGTGTAATTACAATCTGTAAGTACAGGTTGTTCCTTAACATTACATGTTAATTACATTTTGTTACATGTTATTACAATGTCTACTACTGAGTAATTAAGTAATTACTCTGTATCACGGACACCGTAAAATGAAGTGTTACCGAAAGGTCTTTTCCATTTGTTTTCATTTAGATTTTTTTTCTCTCTTTCTTTTCCTCCCTTGTTTAACTCCCACTGTCTGCTGTAAGTTCTCACAAACTTTATAGACTTTACTTGTATAGACTTTTACATGGAGTGAGTTCAATCAGTGGTTTTTAGCACGAACAGAAACATTTAGCAGGTGTATCATGTTCAATAAGTAGTATTCATCTCTTTCTCAGGCTCAAGCTTCTGGTTCCTCCCCAAGCCACGCCTCCCCTCGTTCTATGCCAATGCCCATTCGCTCGCCTTCATCAGGCTCCGCCCCCACAGGCCACACCCCCACCCACGGGCCCCAGGACTCTTTAGCTGGAGTGGGTGGAGACGTTCAGGAAGCATTTGCTCAGGGTAAATTATTAATTTACCACTATTAACACAGACTATTCTGGGTTTTTTTTTTACATCTCTTATGAGCGACAGAAATTTAGTTAGTGACAAGAATCAGATTTGGACTGAACTGGGCTGACCCGCCCGCTTTGACATCTCATTAGTCCAAAACATGTTCTGATTGGTTGTTATTGTTGTGTTGTGGATGGGCAAATTACTTACGACAAATATATCGGTTCTTACCTGTTGCATGGTGTAATAATTCAATACTTTTCAACGTTTTTTAACCTAAACTCTGCATTGACATCAAATCAGAACTTTTTTCATCATTTTTGTTGTTTTTACAGGACCTCGCAGAAACCTACGAAATGATCTCCTGGTGGCGGCAGACTCCATCACAAACACCATGTCTTCACTGGTCAAAGAGCTCAACTCAGGTTCGAGAGCGTGCATGCAGATAATTCTCATCTGTCGTGTTTAGTGGTTCAACGGATCACAAAATTTGGAAGGAGATAAATTTGGTATCATCAGTTCCCTGCTATTTGAAATGTGCGACTTCCTGTGGCTGTGCGAGTACCGAATTGAGTTCTCTTTTGCCTCCTCTTGTGCTGGAATGGTTTAAAGGTTTAAATTGAATGTTTCAATTTGCAAGACAAAACTTGTGCAAATTATAAACTTTCGATCTATGATGGTTAAACTTTGCAATAGAGGGAATGCATTAACGTCACTTTCCAGCCGGACTGAGTGGCAAAAGAGCTGCTGCGTGGCTGGAGTTAATAGGAGAAACTGCGAAAACGCGAGTAAAACAAACTATTATCATTTTAAACTAAAAGTTGGACTCGATATAGTGTTCCTTACAACTTATCAAAGATCCAGTGATCCATGGATATTGACATGCATCCAGGAATCGTGTTTCCTGACATTTATATGTGCCTGATTTCGACGCCGGGGAAATAAATTAAGAAAATGTGCCTGTAAACGTTTTATATAAATACAATATAGATGGGTCTAAATCCGAGTGATCACTTACATTAATGTTATACTGTATATCATCATATCGTCCAGCCCTAAAACTTGTATAGTTTTTTGTCAGTGTTTATTTAAAAACATCCAATTATGCAGAATATAGTCTGTCCTGTAGCTTTTTGCAGTCTGTAAAAATATACAGTACCTCAGATTTCTGGTCAAATCTAGTTGTACAGTCAATCGCAAAGCTCTATACAGTTTTAGATGTGTTTTGTGTGTTTTTCACGGCATTCACGCTGAAAACAAATGCTGCCGCTCAGTCTTTTTGCCACTTAGTGGGCGTGACCGCATTCACTCCGGCCGACGGTGACGTCATGCGCATACCCTCTATAGAGTGCCGAAGTGATGACGTCACTTTGTAGGACAACTCGGAAGCTAGCGGCGCATGGGTTCCCTCGATCGAAAAGCTATGCATTTTCCCTATAGACTTTTGGAAAATCGCAAAAAATAAGATCTGTGTTTAACAAAGAGTTGTGACCCTTACACGTTTTGTCTATCAAGATAATCTTTACAAGTTAATCCAAAATTTATACATTTTGAAGCCTATATAAAGTTTTTTTAAAAACACAAGCAGACACAATAAAGTTAAAAAAAAAACCACAAGCAGGTTATAACTGTGTGTTCTATGTCATAGATCAAAACGTGAAAATATTTAGAGGCTTTGTTCTCCACAGACCTTATTTGAGGCGATTTAGCAAAAACCCATTCAAAAATCCCATAGACTTTAGAGCGAGGGAACCGGGAGGGCTAAAATGCTAACTCACTTCCGCGTTTTGGCCTACAGAGTGACGTCGTAACTTCGGCACTCTATTGACCGTTCGCAAAGACCCACCCCCTTAGTTACTGTTACTATGTCCGACAAGCTACGCTGCTCTCACACACACACCATGTTCTCACGCAGTGAAAAATACATCGCGGACTGACAACTCGCTGACAGACAGGACAGACCAGGTTACTTTTGATATTAAACATATTAAACAAAGTCTCACCTTTCAAATTTGGTCTTTTTTTTTAAAGAAATTTAAACAATAAATACCGTTTTGTGGCTCTTTAATGTGTCGTGACAGATCGCTGTAGAGCATCAGTTAAAGCTGCTCGTGATCCGATCATCTCTTCCTTCTAGTTCATTTATAGCATCAAATATACATGAATGAACATAAGAAGGAATGTTGTTTTAACCGCAGAAAGGCATCAGTACATTTCGTTTTTCAAGTTCAAATCCTCCCATGTGAATCTACTAACTCTCCTGACTGCTTTGTCGGACAAAATGGCGAATGGCGAAGTATGATTGGTCAGATCACCTGTCAATCAAGCTCCCTGCGAAGGGTCAATTAATCCATGAGTCACATGCTTGCCGAACTGTTAGGAGGACTGGTCCTACGATCCGTTAACCACTAGTTGTGTTGTATTGTGGGTAGTTTGTGTTCTCACAGCTATGACAAAGAAATAGTGTGAAAATGTCATGTTACCTGGTAAAAGACACACAGTCCTTTTCAATTTGATTGTATATAATTATCTAGCAAAAACCACTGGAAAGTAAATAAAAGAAAGCTTGTTTCTTTTGGACATGGGAATGTTTGAATAAGAATGTTTTAGTAATATTTAGGTGCTTTTGTCATTATTTTAACTTAATTGAATTCGTTTAAAAAAAAAATTCTATATCTAGCGTTAACTTATTTTTTTCAGTTTTAGTACTTCAATTTAAGCTTATTTTATTTCAGTATGTTGCCATGGGGAGATTTCTAAGTTTCATTTAAGTTTTACTTTTTAAAGTTTTCATTATATTCATTATATATTAATCTATCTATCCAGACAGACAGACAGACAGATGTGTGTAAATATTTACTGTATATATATATTTATATATTATATACTGTATATATATATATATATATATATATATATATATATATTTATTATTTTCTGTTGTCCTTAGTAGAGGATGGAGGAGAGGAGGAGGAGAGACTGCAGAATGGCAAAGACAGAGGTATTTCCCTCCACATCAGAACTACATTACCCAGAATGCACCTGTGCTACTGAATCCTGACATCCGTGGCCCTTTCAGTTGCTCTTGCTACATGAACATCAATGATTTCATGAGATTTATCCTCCTTGCACGAAACAAAAGCCCATAATGTTTTACAGGACGGGGTTTGTGTGTGTCTGGCGTGTGTCTGTGCTGTCTGAGGGGGCTCGTTAGTGCTTAACTACTCGTTAGTATTAATGAGGAGGCTGTTTATGAGTGTGTTGGGGGGGTGCTGGATGGTTTTTTTAACTAATTTCCTGTAGGGTCAGAGGGGTCCTATACACTGAATCTTTATGAGCAGAACCCGTACTGGGAAACGCCTTCATTATAGTGCTCGTTCTTTCTCTTTCTTCATAGTATTCATTCATCTCTCCATCCAGCTCCACCGCTCTTGTTTTATTGGTCTGGTTCTGATGGCCTTTCTTTGCTAGTTTCAGACACCATCCGTTAAATTAGGCTTTAAGCAATGGTTTGCTCAAAATTGTTGTAGTGCACTTAAAACATGCCTCTGGTAAAATGTCCCAATGATTTTTGATCATATACACACACACACACTAGCACACACACTAACACACGCACAGATACACACACACACACACTTACAATATCTTGTGTCTCTAGACCACAAAATAGTTAACTTGAATTGGAACGTCCCAAGCTAAATTAATAAATAATAATATATGCTGGGATATAATGCTCTCAAAAGTTATTTAGCTGTACCATCAAGGTTGGTATTAGAAAGTGAATTTAACCTTGATTTAATCAATAATCAATTGTTTACTATGCCAAAACATAGTTGCAATGTTGACTATTTAAGAAATGTCACATAATCCTTCAGAAATCATTCTAATATCCTGATTTTTTTTGTCAATGTTGAAAACAGTTGTGCCGCTTAATATTTTTGTTGAAACGGTGATCAAAATTTTCAGGATTCTTTGAATAGAAAATAGAAAATTTATTTGAAATCGAAATCTTTTGTAACATTATAAATGTCTTTACTGTCCCTTTTAATGAAATCAATGTGTCTTTACTGTCACTTTTTATTCAATTTCAAAATAAAAGTATTAATTTCTTTAAAAAAAACGAATCTTACCCACCCCAAACTTTTGAACGTTAGTGGTTATGCATATAATTTGCACCGCAAGTACAGTTAACATGAATGCATAAAGAGAAATGTAAAGATTAAGATCAAATCAGAAGCAACTATTTTTGTCGATGTGTTGTGTTTTGTTGATGAGGCTCGCATCAGCTATTTATTTTTAAAGACATTATTTATTCATACAATAATGAGGGACACAAAAGCCAGCTGTTTTAAATGCACAATTTTTCTAGACTTTGTAAAACGTGTAGTGGGTCTATTTAATTAAAAACACTATGTAGGTTAAACAGGGGTTGAGGGAACACGCTGATAGATTATCTTCTCAATTAGTTACTGTTCTGAGCTGAAGCCGCTTTACTAATTCCTGATAAGAGAATTAATGGATCACTAGAGACCTCCAGACCGCCTCTCTGTGAAATAACCAGTGCATCTGAATATTACAGCTCATACGTTAGCAAAACACTCGCACTGGATATTTCCTTATTAACCCTATAAAGCCTACTGCATCATATTTGATATCAAAACTGCTGAAAACCCTGAAAAATCTACTGCATATCTTCTGTCATCGGATTTATACTTTATACAAATCCGTAAAGAAATCCATTCAAATAGATTTTTCAGACCGTTATTTCATATGTTAATCTTTACAGTATTATAGGTCTTTGATTTGTGTTTTTTTCTCTCCTCAGGTTAAGCCAAATATGAAGCAAGCAGTGTCACGTGAGTATCACACAGTATAGGACATCTATTGGTGGGCTGCTTTGTTCACTTTGAATATTTTATTTGATCTTTTTTCAGGTGTGGCGTCACCATGCAAACACTTTCTGCTGACATCACCACAAAGACAATGACCTCTGAACCCATGCTCAGCCAATCAGAGAGAGTTCAGGGATTTGGCTGGGATGTGGCTTCCTGTGGATTGCTTAAGAAGGAACATGTTTTGTTTTTTTTAATGTTGTTTACTCTTCTTTTTTGTTTTTGTGATGCAGATTTAAGGGGTTTATGTTGCAGACCGGCTAGTTTGACTAGTTATTCTCATTCGAATTTTGTAGCTGATTTTGTTAGTTTGTGAGTTTGAAAGCTTTTGAAAAACTGATGCACCCAAAGACTATCGAGAACGGGACAGAGTGGACCGAGGTGGAAACGGAATGGAACGGAACGCAATTGAATGTGATTCATGATTGAAGGACAAGCATGCTGAGTTGATGATTGGCTGGCTGAGGTATGTGGGCGTGGCTTGTGGGATGTGGGCGTGGCCATGTTGATTTCGAGGACGCAGTTGCTGCAAATGCCGTAAATTCGACCTTCTAAAGGAACTAAATTAAAGGGTCGAGCTGTACTGTAATTTATTTTTGATTCACTTTTTTTAATTTATTTTCATTTGACAAACAGCATTTCAGAAGCCTTTCAATGTACATTTGAGGAAATATTTTGGTAATTTCAAATAATCGATTTCCGATTCAGCGTTTATGTATATTTAAGATCAGAATTATTTAGTTTTATAGATTTTTAAACAGGTACTTTGATAAAGAGGCAGATGACTTTCTGTGCTCCTTTTACTGGAGAGTTTTACCCATTATTTTTATCGTTTTTTCCAGAGGCACTGTTTTTGGCCAATATTTCCTGTGAACAAACATTTCTTTACCTACAAACATATGCACACACACGTCTGACCTGCTGTGTGTTTTTCTGGAGGTGTGTGTGTGTGTGTATTTGTGTGGTATGTTTGCCTCTAATAGTCGTGTGTGTTTGTGCAAAGCTGGAATGTGAATCATATTGATGCCTTCATTTCGTTTTATTCTTGAATACCTGCCAAAATGACATGTTGATTTAGTGTTTTTGAAGTTTTCCATCTTATTTACTCTTATAAAAAATCGCTGTTGTTTTTCACGCCAAATTCATTCATGGACTCGTTTGTTGATCGTCTTCGTCATGTGATTCAACCTGCAGTACACGGGGCTTCATGACATCACTTCCTGTGCCCTTCGGGTCAAGAGCTCTTCTGTGAAAACTGTCTGGTTTGGCCGAGATTATCATTACGGTGCCGGTAGCCGTAGTGTTTCACTATTTCCACCGAACAACTTTCATATATATTTAAAAAAAAGCTAATTTTACAGAAATAGCTCTGGAATGAAGCCCTGATTCACACATGTGATTTCAAGTGATGATTTGTTGTTTTCAGAATAAATATCATTAAAAAAAAAGCTTTGACTGAGTATTGTTTCTTTCTATCTGAAGTTTTTCTCTCTTTAACTTTCTATTTGTTTCTTTAATTTTGTATGCTTGGTTTTCCTTCAGGTCCCATACAGGCCCAAAGCTTTCTGGGTAATATGATGCTCTCAGCCATTGTGGCCGCATTTACACTTCTGTGCACTAAAACATGTACTTTGCTGGTGATGGGACTGTGTATATTTTTGTGTGTATAGTATTAGTTGCACAGAATGCCAGGATCCACTTGCTTCACTGTTTGTATGAGTTTCTCTGCACTTTTAGTCCTATAAGTGTGTTTCGAGATGAGAGCTGTAAACTCCTCTCTCTGAGTACCTGTGTGACAGACAGAGAGAGAGAGACAGTCGGACGGTCTCTGTGCACTGCCAGCGTGAGCAGGCGTGACGTGGGGTGAATTTTAATGAGAGCAGCTTGAACAGACGTACTCTGAGGGAAATCTGTGTGTGTAACAGAGTTAGACGGTGCATGGATTCACTCAAGGACACGATCCCTCACCAGTCTCACTGTCTGTGGCTGTCTCTTATGCTGTATAACAGTTACATTATGACATGTCCCATAAAACAAAAACTTTGTGTGTGTGTGTGTATATATATATATACGCGCGCAGCCTTTTGAATGGTATACCGTATCACTGTTTTATATATACACATTACACACACACAGTGTTGGCTAAGTTACTCTAAAAACTAATTAATTATAAGCTACTAATTAGTACATTTTCAACTGTGTAATTAGAGTACTGTACTAATTATTCTCTCTAAAAAGTGTTGGATTACTCATTACTAATTGCATTCTAAGTCCCATAACAACCTCGACCAGTTGGACAATAAAAAGATTGGCATGAAACTGCACTTTTGATTCTTTCAATTAAACAATATACAATTGTATAAATTATTCTTGAACTGACCAAGAGAGAGAGAAGGTTACATTAAAAACATACATTATAACATTAAAATTTGATGTTAAATCTACTATTGTTTTATACAGAATTGTTGTATTGTCTATAGTTGTCTGTATTGTCTTGTCTATTCAATGCAATTACATCAGAAGTAACTGTAATTTTTCCAAGTAATCTCTTACTTTACTTATTTTTTACAAGTTTCAGGGCTGCATTTCTAGGACACTAGTTGTTTTTTAATGTATTTGGCAGTTTATACCATTTTATTACTATAGCACTTACAATTCTGTATTTATATTATTATTAGTTAGAAATTAATTTATTGGCAGTTTATAGAATTTTATAGCACTTAGAATTCTGTATTTATATTATTATTTGTTTGAAATTAATTTATTGGCAGTTTATAGCATTTTATAGCACTTACTGTTTTTTAGCACTTCTATATTTATCATTTGTTTGGAATTATTTCGTTGTTTAATTGTACATGTAAGTGATACATTGTTTTAACCAACCCATAACCCTAAACAACCCTTTGGTGACCCTCTTGAAATAGTTAACCTAATTTGTTTCATTGTATGAGCTGCGGTCCTGAAACTTCAGCCTCCGATATTGCAGGAATATAATATTTGGAATGGGATATTCCCTGTAATCACCAGCATAAGGGACCTTGACTGACCCTATGCGGTGTTCCCCTCACAGCCTTATTATTATATGAGCCAAATATATTACCTATACTGGGAAACCAGGCCGTAGTAACCAACGTGTAAGAAAAACAAGAACATATCACAGACATGAGTAACCAAGCTCTATGTCAGATTATTAAACTAATTTATAATGCTTTAAATCGCGCATTTTATCGATCTCATTAGTGTGTGTGAGGACTGTGGCGTCACTGCGACCCAACAAAACGGTCTCTAGGACCCAGCGAACGCCTTCCCGCTGACGGGCCTCTGCGGCGTCTGAGAGCCCGAGACGCCGGAGACCGGAGAGGAGAAGGCCGGTGCCGGGGAGGGTCAGGACGGGGAGAGACGCGGAGGGAAGACGGGCAGTTCGCGACCACCGGGGGGTTCAGGCCCGGGGCATGCATGGCGAAACGGGTAAATCACACAGTACACACACACCGAGCTTCTGTCCGACATATGAGGATGATGATGATGACGATGAAGAAGGTGGTGGTGGTGAAGATGATGAATTCAGATCTGCGCAGATGTGCGTTTTAAAATCCAGCAGCTGCTGCTTAAAAATAGCTTTTCTTCTATCCGCACGCTTAAGTTCACTTAACATGTTAATTCAGTTCATTTCGCTTTAGGGAAATGAATGTGTGAATGACGCGAGCAGAAGTCTGTCAACCGGCGTTACATGATCATCAGCATTTAATACATTATTAATCAATAACTTTGACTTTAGCACAACTTAGACTGTTCCTTTTATGTGAGAAATTAAGTTTAAAAAGGAAGACAAAGCTGTTCTGGTTGATCTTGAGATGTTAGTTATGTGAGGCCTCTTTCAGGAATATTTGTGCAAATAATATTAGCCTATAGTAATATTGTTTTACTCAATGGTTTTTGATGTTGTTTTATAGGCTATTTTAAAAATCCTAAAGCCTATATTAAGATAAATTGAAAGCTGTAATCTATCTGACCTATTAGTATATTAAAGCTCATCATGTCTCTAATTGACAGCATTAAAATGTGCATTCTTGAGGTTTTTTGTGGTTATTCATGAAGGTCTGTCCACACCTGTGCCAGGTGTCATGAGTTTCACTGGCTGTCTGGACTGTGAATCAATCAGGTCTCAGTTTTGATCACATAGTCATGCATCTTCTTAAAAATTCAAAACCAAAAAGATTTTTACAGTAAAGGGAACCGCTTAAAGTTCCTCAATAGCCTAACAATTTCATCAAAATGGAGTATACTGGTGCTTTATAACCCCTGAAACCAACATGCTGATCCGAAGAACCTACAAGTTTGTGTGGATAGCCTAGTCTCCAAAGAATGAAATAGGCTATCATGTTTTTTGATGCTGTGCTGAACCTGAAGTTTGTGGCAAAGAACGTTTATTTGTGTATTTATGATTTTACACATTAGGCCTTTGATTTGTTCCACTTACTCATTGTTTTACATCAGAAACGCCCTATTGTGTGTCGGATAGATCTATGTTGAGGCTGAATTTCCTTTTCCCAATGGTTCATTGTGAGTTTAAAAATACTCACAGGCTACTAGATTATATAGATTATATAGTAGTAAGTTGTATGTCATTAATTAATCAAATCTAGCAAAGGTCACAATGTAGACCTAGCTATCAAAAAATATGATTAGGCTTGTGTTACATCACTCTAAAAAATGCTGGATGTCAAATATGGACAAAACAAACCGTTGAGTACATAAATTGAATAAAAAAAATGTAAACCAAGGTTTGTCCATATTTGACCCAAACATGGGTTGAAACAACCCAGCATTTTTTTACAGTGATGCATTTACATTTCGTGATATTTATATAAACTGACTAAATTCTGTCAACTAATGATTTGTCAGGCATTAGTATATAATCTAGTAGCCTAATGTTAGTTCTTAATAATATTTATTTTAAAGATTTCCTCAATAGTGTTGACAGACAGTCTGAATTATGAGTCTGTTGAAAACACTTGTTGTGAAAGGCTTCGACACAACATCAGGAAAGTTCAAGCAGTCAAATAAAAGAGTGTGTTTTGATGAAGAGCGAATCCTGTTTAATTTAAAAATCCCATTTTACATGTTGTTATGGCAGTTTTGTGTTCAGAGTTTCTTCCAAATTTCTCAACAAATCCAAATTTCAGATTACAGGAAAGTCATTTCGCTCTTCATCAGTAAAAGCTCCTCATCTCACTGCTCTCCTGATATATCAGAGGTTTTTGAATGAGATTAGGCCTATGTGAAAGTTAATGAGATGTTATAAATAAATGAGAGAGCCGCCGACGTTATTCCCCCAGAGCGTCACGCGCGTTTTGACGCGACGCGTCCGACTGGCAGAGATTCAAACACCCGCCATGTTACTGACTCTCCACATTAAACCACAAACTGGCTGCTGTTTGTCTTCTGTGGACACAAATTATATCTTTTTTTACTGACTGCCGTGATGTGAAAATATGGGAAACATACACACGCGTGCTGTTATAAGATGTGCCGCTTTTATAGACCTAACCAGAAAAATATTTCATACAATCACACTATTTGTGTATAAATACATTTTTCCTCCAGAAATTAATACGGTGTTTGTTGTGTTTGGTTTTGCAGGGAGAAGAAGGATTTGATGGTCTGAAGGTGGATCAGTTTCATCGCCACAAAAGTCTCTCAGCATTTTAATGTCTTTTATTTCATTTGCGTTGATTTCAAATGCATCGATCAGGCCTGTAGTGTGTTTTTGTTTCATCATGCCTCTCGATCTGGACTGTGACGCAGCGACGAATAAAACGGTAAGAGAGAAAGGCTACTTATTTCGTCACTAGTTTGATCTGTTTTTGAGTGTGTGTGTGTGTGTGTGTGTGTGCGGGGGATCCGTGCGGAAGCCGACAGGCTCGGGCATAAAGCGAGAAGAAAAACCAGGCTGCGAGTAAAACACAAATGCGGTATAAAACACAATAGTTCGCTCCAGTTTGGCTATAAGACGAAGCGCGCTCAGGTTTGTTAATCCGACTTTGTTAATTATGACGGATCGTTCTACTTTTGTCGTGTCATACGGTGACAATGACATCATAAATGCTGTTTTAGTAGGCTATAAACTAAACGACGCTTGAAAATAGTTTTAAAGGAACGAACATGAGAAAATAACTGACTCTTCATAACGGATGAGAAAATGCTTTCTCATTTCTGTGTAAAAGTTAGCTACTTAGGCTATATCTTTTATGAGTTTATAGCCTATAAATAAATAAAATGAAGCTCTCTTCCTTCCAAAATGTTAGGGTATGCACTTGCTTTTATCGCGTGTAGAAGCGACAAAACGAGGACGTTCCCTTTATAATCAACAAAGCGTTTGTCGGTTATAACCATATAGGCCTAGTGTAAAAAAATAAATAAAAAATAATAATAATTGTTATAACGGAGTGTTTTTATGGAAGCTTTTTTCCTCCACAAAATAAATAAGGCGAGTTTATAGTAGTGGTAGTTGCGTAGCTGTCAATGGAGGGACAGAAAGCTCTCAGATTTCATTAAAAATATCTTAATTTCTGTTCCGAATATGAACGAAAATCTTACGGTTTTGGAACGACTTGAGGATGAGTAAATGATGACAGCATTAAAATTTTTGGGTGAACTAGCAAACCCTTTAAGTAAATTAGATTCCAGAGCATCACGATTACTAATAGCTAATATACTAATAGCTACACAATCTCGCCTACTTCGATACTATATAGTAGGCGAAAAACAGTATGTGAGCCAACAGTATATGTCCGAATTCGTAGTAGGCTAAAACAGTATGCTAAAAGTACTCGGATGACCCGCTGCTTTCGGCGAGATTATGAAGTGCACATCACCTGTACACTTTATTATCCCATATATAATAAGGCCACAGGAGAGGATTTATGAATGGCAGTGAAGCAACACAACCGACGCTGTAGGTCACATGACAGTGACAACATGGCGAATGTAGTACGTCCACATTTCATTCCACAAAGAATGTAATATTTTAATGGTCGCAAAGCAAATATCAAACTAAATGTAGTGCCTGGGGTTCAGTCTGCAATTTCGGACGCAGCGTCAGTGTCGTGCATTGCTGCATTCCAAGATGGAAGTACGCATTGCATTCTCACCATTGCCACAAGCTGAGACCAAAATTAGCTCAAATTAGCATAGTGTTTATTTACAGTTATATTTCAGATCACACTTTTTATCAGGCTTTGCACAATTTATATCCATTACATCTGTGCATGCATGATAGTTTTTAGCCTAAAAGCGACAAAAACAGTAAAGCTGATAAGATATATTGACAAAATATATGTTACTCAACTCATATAGTATTACAGCTGGACCTTAAGTTGTAAGGAAAGTATGTCATTCTAGTTGGAATAATGTAATGTTATTGCTTTTAACTTGAAGTTATTATAGCATTTTCTTTCGTTATACCCACGCAGAGCCACAGAACTAACAGATCTAAACTAATGAAATCTCACCCCTGAGCTAGTCGATAACTGAAACGGCCCATCTTTGGGCCGTCAGCTAAATGAGTAAAAAAAATGTAAATGTTATCTTTGGAATCAGTAGGCGAAATAACCACATAAATGATTAGGGAAACTCATTAAAATCACTGATGAACATTAACCTGGGACCCATCACAGATTTAACAGTCCCACTGACCTCAGGAATCTGGAGAGAACCACTGCAGTGTCATTCAGGTTACGACTGTGGGTGTGTAGGAACGCTCTTCATTTTCCCGCTCCGCTCCTCGTACAGTTTAATGGCCGTTCAGTTGTTATAAATCTGTTTTCAGCTGTTGGAGTCTCAGTAGTTTATGTTTGCTGGCCTTACAGTGGTCAGAGAGCCTTGCCTAACTGATTTATGTGGCTTGGAGTCATGTGAGGTGAGGCGTGTGCTAGACTTTCATGCCACATTGAAGGTGAAATTGTATTAGAGTGTTTTTTGTGTGGTCAGTTTACACCTAAATTTAGACGACAGTGAGCTTGTGACAGAACAGGCTGATGATCTTTTGAACTATTACCACCTTATGTTTACTGAACGAAGCTTGTTTTTTACAGTGTGATGTGATTGGGGGGTGAACTGGTGTTCTGTCCCGTTTTCAATGGTTTTCATTAACTTTGCAACTTTGGTCTGTTGAACAGGTGAATCAGTTACTAGAGCTTTAGTAATCAATCTTGAACAGAGCAAAAGTTGTGTTTGAGATCATGGGCGTGTGTGTGTGTGTTGTTTGTGGTGTATTTTATTGCTTTGCTCATTCAGATGTCCTCTGTGAACCCGGCTGAAGGTATTTATTGGCTGATATAGTATTTATGGCAGCGATCAGATAGTGTTTGCTTTGGCAGAGAAAATCGACCCGTTTAAAAGCGAGTGCTTGCATATAGGAGCGCACAAACATTCAGTGTATGTCCTCAATATGCTTTATGTGGTCACACTTTAGTTTAGGGTTCAATTCTCACTATTAACCAACTAATTTAATTACGACTTTTGCCTCAATAAACTCCTAATTACTGCTTATTAATAGTTTTAATTGAGTGGATTAAGGGATGTAGAATATTGTCATGCAGAATAAGACATTAATATGTGCTTTACTAATAAACAGCCAATATCCAAGTAATATGCATTCTAATAAGCAACTAGTTAATAGTGAGAATTGGACCCTAAACTAAAGTGTGAGCCTCAGGATGAATTCCTATTGGTTGTTATACATTTTCTTGGTGTTTTTGTGAATGGTAATAATCGCAAACTGTTTAAATGAGAATTTGAAAAGGAAACGTCAGGATTTGGATACGTGGAAATGCCCTGACCTTTTTTTATGTTGGTCATTGAACATTGTGGAATTATTTTAATGAAGATGCTTTTTATTATAACTGTATACATATTATATATAGTTTTTAATTGATTTTGCCATCTGTATATTCTTAAAAATAAAGGTTCTTAATTGGCATCTATAGTTCCACGAAGAACATCCATGGAACTTTTCCATTGCACAAAAGGTTCTTTATAGTGGAAAAAGGTTCTTTTAAGAATTGTCCCCTGTAGGGTTCTCTGGGGAACCCAGAATGGTTCTTCAATGGCATCGCTTTGAAAACCCTCTTTTGGAACCTTTATAGGACAGTAGGATAGGGTGCAGGTGTGTTTTCTTCAGTCATTTCAGCTTATATGTGTGTAAGTCTGTAATACTCAAGCTAGAGATGGAGAGTGGACTATGTGGAAGGAAGAGAGAGAGAGAGAGAGAGAGAGAGAGAGAGAGAGGTGCAGGACCCAACAGACTCGTTCCACCGGGGAACTTCCTCCTGTTCTCGGCCCAGTCTCGTTGCTTGGCAACAGCAGTGGCCCAAAATAACCCGCTGATGACCGAAATAATCTGGAGATGACAAAACCAGACACAAAATGTCTCCTGTGCTCTGATGATCTGATGTAATATTCTACTATACTGTCATGTGGTTTATACTGTAGTGCTCTAATAATACAAGCAACATTTATAACTTAATATTCTATTAGTACAATTAATACCACATTTTGTTTTATACGATTATAAAGGACTGAAGGACTGCAATAAATCATACAATAGGCAATTATGATCTATTTCAGTGATATCTCATGAGACATCACATCAAGATCATCTTATGATATAAGTGTTCAATCTATCTATTATCTATCTGTTTATCTATCTATCCATCATTCATCCATCTGTTTATCTATCTATCCATCATTCATCCATCTGTTTATCTATCCATCATTCATCCATCTGTTTATCTATCCATCATTCATCCATCTGTTTATCTATCCATCATTCATCCATCTGTTTATCTATCCATCATTCATCATTCATCCATCTGTTTATCTATCCATCATTCATCCATCTGTTTATCTATCCATAATTCATCCATCTGTTTATCTATCCATCATTCATCATTCATCCATCTGTTTATCTATCTATCCATCTGTTTATCTATCTATCCATCATTCATCCATCTGTTTATCTATCTATCCATCTGTTTATCTATCTATCCATCATTCATCCATCTGTTTATCTATCTATCCATCATTCATCCATCTGTTTATCTATCTATCCATCTGTTTATCTATCTATCCATCTGTTTATCTATCTATCTATCCATCATTCATCCATCTGTTTATCTATCTATCCATCATTCATCCATCTGTTTATCTATCTATCTATCCATCATTCATCCATCTGTTTATCTATCTATCCATCTGTCTATCTATATATCCATCTGTTTATCTGTCCATCATTCATCCATCTGTTTATCTATCTATCCATCCATCTATTTATCTATCTATCCATCATTCATCCATCTGTTTATCTATCCATCATTCATCCTGTTTATCTATCCATCATTCATCCTGTTTATCTATCCATCATTCATCCTGTTTATCTATCCATCATTCATCCATCTTTTTATATATCCATCATTCATCCATCTGTTTATCTATCCATCATTCATCCTGTTTATCTATCCATCATTCATCCTGTTTATCTATCCATCATTCATCCATCTGTTTATCTATCCATCATTCATCCTGTTTATCTATCTATCCATCATTCATCCTGTTTATCTATCTATCCATCATTCATCCATCTTTTTATCTATCCATCATTCATCCATCTGTTTATCTATCCATCATTCATCCATCTGTTTATCTATCCATCATTCATCCATCTGTTTATCTATCCATCATTCATCCTGTTTATCTATCCATCATTCATCCTGTTTATCTATCCATCATTCATCCATCTGTTTATCTATCCATCATTCATCCTGTTTATCTATCCATCATTCATCCATCTGTTTATCTATCCATCATTCATCCTGTTTATCTATCTATCCATCATTCATCCTGTTTATCTATCTATCCATCATTCATCCATCTGTTTATCTATCCATCATTCATCCATCTGTTTATCTATCCATCATTCATCCATCTGTTTATCTATCTATCTATCTATCCATCCATCTGTTTATCTATCTATCCATCATTCATCCATCTGTTTATCTATCTATCCATCTGTCTATCTATATATCCATCTGTTTATCCATCATTCATCCATCTGTTTATCTATCTATCTATCTGTCTATCTATATATCCATCTGTTTATCTATCATTCATCCATCTGTTTATCTATCCATCATTCATCCATCTGTTTATCTATCCATCATCCATCCATCTGTTTATCTATCTATCCATCCATCTATTTATCTATCCATCATTCATCCATCTGTTTATCTATCCATCATCCATCTATCTATTTATCTATCTATCCATCATTCATCCATCTGTTTATCTATCTATCCATCATTCATCCATCTGTTTATCTATCTATCCATCTGTTTATCTATCCATCATTCATCCATCTGTTTATCCATCATTCATCCTGTTTATCTATCCATCATTCATCCATCTGTTTATCTATCTATCCATCCATCTATTTATCTATCTATCCATCATTCATCCATCTGTTTATCTATCCATCATCCATCCATCTATTTATCTATCTATCCATCATTCATCCATCTGTTTATCTATCCATCATCCATCCATCTATTTATCTATCTATCCATCATTCATTCATCTGTTTATCAATCTATCCATCATTCATCCATCTGTTTATCTATCTATCCATCCTTTATCCATCTGTTTATCTATCCATCATTCATCCATCTGTTTATCTATCTATCTGTCTGTCTATCTATCTATCTATCTGTCCATCCGTCCGTCCGTCTGTCTATCTATCATCTGTCTATCTATCTATCTGTCTGTCTGTCTATAATAAAAAACACTTTTGTAACATAAGTACAAAAGAAATTATTTCAGACATGAAACCAGTTATTCCCTTTTGATTGAGGTTGAAGTCTTTGATTGGTCTAATATGAAGCAACACAGAGTAAGAGTTCACATCATGTTTACTGGTGGATGGTTTGGGGTTTTCATATCTCTCTGATGGGCTTGAGGTTAATGTTTGATGGCTATTAACATCCATTCACTCATTTGTAGAAACACTCCCCTGGTGACCCTTGACCTTTGGGGACTGATCAAACTTCATGTTCTTTCAATGGTTACAACAGAACGATTTATGAGAGAGACAGGAGAGTTCATGAATTATATCTGCACAGTGTGTGTTGTGGTTTCATGGTTGTGTGTGATAGGACTAGTGGATAAATTAGTGGGCACATGGTTGTCGGGATTGTTGCCAGGGAAATGACCTCATGGTTTTGTTCAGGAGAGCAGCATCATGACCTCTTGGAGACAGTTGCTAAGCAGTTTTCACCTTAGTAACCGCTGCCTCTCTCTCTCTCTCTCATCTGACTGGATCCTCACTGAGAGAGTCCAGACAGATCATCTGTGTGCGTGTGTGAATCTAAAAATATTTATATTAAGTCCTTAAAAGCATTTTTTATAATATGAATCAAAGTGAATGAATTACTTTTTTTGTAATTTCATTTTTTTATTACATTTTAATTAATTGTATTATATTTTTTTTCATAAAATAATATTATTTTGTTTCCTAAAATGTGAATTTGTTTTTTTTCCTAATATTCTTTTATTTAATTGAATAAAATGTTATTAGGAAATAGCAACTTATTTTAATTTATATTAAAACAATAAATAAAATAATTTAATTCTATTTAATTTGATTGACTTCTTGTCGTTGTTTCGTTAACAGGTGTTTGCTAAAACAATCATCGTTGTTGCTGATACTCAATATTTGTGTGAAAATATATTTTATAGAGAATTTTATTGAGAATATCTTCTCAAAGTATAAAGCAATTTTTGAGCCAGTGTTTACTGACGAAAGAGAAAGAAAGAGTGTGTGTTTGTGCGCGTGTGTGTGTGTGTGTGAGAGAGAGAGAGAGAGAGAGAGAGTGAGTGTTTGTTGTAGTGCTGACGTGTTTGTGTGTTTGTTTGTTTTAGAGTACAGAGGCAGAACATGAAGTGTGTGAGGTCACACATGAAGACAGAGTGACAGACACACCAACACGAAGAGTCGGACGACCCGCTCGAAAACGCAAAACACCAGGAGTGAGTACATGTGCACATATGCACAACCCTGGCACTCAACATTAACACAACGTGTGTTCTGTGGATAAAGCCGCATGCTCATCGCCTTGTCTTCTGAATGGCAGTGATTCAGTGAGCTGATTTGAATGTCTGTGAGCCATGACTGAAAAACGAGCAGCTGATCAAATACTGCATGAGACTCCAGTTCAGCCCTGTGCGTCTGTGCGCTTGGTGTGTTGATTTAAAGGGACAGTTCACCCAAAAATTACAATTCTGTCATCATTTACTCACCCTCATTCCAAACAGACATGTTGTCATTTTTTCGTCGGATAAATGAAGTCTTTACAGAGCTGTTTTCCAGAGACTAGCGCTCTAATTTACAAAGCATTATGAAATTCCTTACTTACAGTTTGTGATGTAGCTGCTGTTATATCTGAGTTGTTTCTTAAACATCAAATCAGCATATTAGATTGATTTTTGAAGGATCATGTGACACTGAAGACTGAAATAATGATGCTGAAAATTCAGCTTTGCATCACAGGAATAAATTTATAAATAATATTTTTGATCAAATAAATGCAGCCTTGGTGAGCAGAAGAGACTTCTTTCAAAAACATTACAATCATATTACCGACCTCAAAGTTTTAAACGGTGTGTAGTGGCAACTCATAGTGACCACATCTAGTGCATGAGTCATTTTGAGTAATCTTATGATGTTTTTTATGTCCTTTTTGAAGCTTGAAAGTTGCTGTCACTGATAGGGTTGGGAATCGTGAGAAATTTTCCGATTCCGGTTCCGCCAAACGATTCCGGTTCCGGTTCCCATTCATTAAAAAATATTAGTAAGAGAAAAATCCACAATCCTTTTTGTGTTTATTTCTTATAGTACTTGACAAATGAGTTTAACAGACTGGTAATGTAAACAAATTCAACATATTATCGAGCAATTTTTGCAAAAAAAAAAAAAAAAAAAAAAAAATTCTGCATTCTCTAGAATAATTTAGGACCTCTCCTTGCTTATTTGTTTGTATCTCCAACAGTGAAGAATACCCTCTCAGAAGGGGTAGAATATGCTTGAACACACATGTAAGATGTGTATAGAACAGATTATTTTTTACGGTTATTTAACGGTTTGAATGATTGATTCATAAAGACTTTACTTATTTAATTACTGGATAAATCGGCGCTTTAACAGAACTGCATGCGTCTTGCGGAAGAACATTGTTGCCGGAGCTACTTTTCTCTGTTTATGTCCATGACGAGTCACGCAGGCATTGGTCTACTCCGCAGCGGCTGCGATCCGCCGGCCAGTCTAAACAAGAAGTCCGAGTATTAACGCTTATTAAAGGCTTAACGTAGTGATTCAAGATAAGACAAAAACATGGTTTGAAAAAAAGGCATTCATGATGCACTCGCTCATTGTATAACTTACATGTTGTAAATTCTGAACACAAAAAAGTTACGGACTGCATCTGTTTTGACTACCGTCAATGTTTACTCAAACTACAAACTCATCTCAGTACTTCTGTAACGTTAATCATTTGAATATTTGTAACACGTAAATATTGTGTGATTGTAAAGCAGTTTCAAATGGACAACTGCTCTCTCTCAGCGCAAACAGATTTGAATGTCGGCTTCTAGATAGTGACTGGGCGCGCGCGTGTGTGACAAATGGCGTGTGAGGGCAAACCGCAACTTCAGGGGTGAAGTTTTTGTCATTTAGGAATAAGATGGCGTGGGTGTTTGAATCGAAATCTTTTAAAGATTAATCATGCAGCTCTACTCTCTTTCTCTCTCTCTCTCTCGCGGTCTGCGCCTTGAGGAGACGCTGAAGGATAATCTACTCCCAGCACTTCGCCCACACATCGCACCAGAACCGTTTTCGGAACCGAAACTTAGGAATTTTGCACGGTTCCGGTATTTTTTCAAAAACACTACCGGTTCTGGATAAGAACCGGTTCTCGGTTCCCAACCCTAGTGAATTGCCATTGTATGGAAATTTGAGTCGTGTGAACTGCTTCTACGGTGTGTTTTTAGATCTCACCAGCATCTGTCCCCATTAGGGTTGGGTACCGAAACGCGGTGCCAATAGGGAACCGGTTCCGACGTAAACGGTAGTAACCAGACCGAATAAGAACGAAAATTTCGGTGCCTGATATCGGTGCCTGAGTCTCTGTGTCATGAGGTGCACACACGCAAAGTCTCTCGCTCTCTCCCTCGTGCGTGCACTAAAGTCTCCGCTCTTGCTCGCTCGCTCTAGATTCCGGGAGATTTGAACTAATTTGCGGGCATCAGGGAGCCGTTATCAATATGCGGGAGACTCCCGGAACGTCTGCTGATAGCGAGGGGATTAATGAAGATGCCGAAGACAAAACGCTCCAAGGTTTGGCTGCATTTCACGTGAAAAATTACGCGTCAGAACGCCCTCTAGGGGATGGCACGGGCGCCGCCTTGACGCTCCTACGTCGTCATATTATATTAGCGCGCGCATCATCTGCTCCTCAGATTTCTCTGCCGAAAAAGGAAGCTTGTCGGCAGCGCGAGGAGTTTGGCAGCGAACGCAGCGTCTCCTATTCAGAGAACATGGGTTACACCAGTAACCAGACGTTCTCTTTCATAGGTTTACTCAAAGCTGCGTTGCTAAGACGCAGTGGGAACGAAATACCAAACTCGCCAAGCTAAGCGCTGCGTAACTAGTACAATGACCAGATAACTCATCAACTCATCTAACTTCAAGCAGACAAAACATGGGAACCTGTAGCCATGTCGATATTAGATTACTCTGGTTGTAATCTCTATTAATCTCCAGTATTATTACATTGTTTGATACAATATTGTTTTATTTGATATTATGTAAATGTGAATTTTTATTTTATATTGGTTTATTTATTGTTACCATACGTTACTTGTATGTATATTGTTTAAAGATTTAAGTTACTATTGTGTCCAGTTTGGCCCTGTAAATAAAAGGGTAGGCCTACTATTTTTTGACAAAGTGTGAGCGGTTTAGTTTTCTTAAGTACCGTTTCAGGCACCGTTTAAGCACCGGAACCGTTTAAAAAATACCGAGTAGGTACTGGTATCGGATAAAACCCAACCGATACCCAACCCTAGTCCCCATTCACTTTCATTTAAAATGCACCATCTTTTAAACTCATTTTGTCTTATCACGGAAAAAAGCAAGTCATATAGGTTTGCAATGATATGACGGTAAATAAATGGTGACATATTTTCCAGTTCTTGGCTCAACTATTCCTTTAATGGAAAGGCTACTGTAGTTGGGAGGCGACCAGAGACACACATCATGTGTTTGACTGTAAAAATGACTACATGTTATCCTAGTTCATTCAGATGATTATGCTACTTACTGCAGTTAAACCCATTTTACTCATTGCATCAGTTTAGTGATGTCAGAGACAGTCCCTATCATTCATCCACCGTGTGTCGTACCTGTGTGACTGAACCTGAAACCCACTTATCACTGAGAGCATCGAGACAGGACAGGTTTACTCTGACAGAAACAGGAAACTGTGGCTGCAGCAGACGTGGTCACATGACCAGGTGCAAGTCTTAAGAGAGAGAGAGAGAGAAAGGCGAGGCGTTCTAGCCGTTAGCTCTCTGAGGATGGTAAGTTTGTATTGATGTCTTACTAATTGTTTTATTTGAACATTATGATGATCATTTATCACATCTACTTTCTTTGCATTCATGTCTGTCATCATTTAGTGACCATCATGTTGTGTTGGAAAAGTCAATGGGGTTCAACACAACATTCATTGTATTGACTAAAACTTTCTTCAAAATATCTTCATTAGTTTTCATGGAAGACAGAAAGACATGCAAGTTTGAAACCACATGATGACAGGATTTTTTTGGTGAACTGTCCCTTTAAGAGTCTTGATCTAAAGGCGAATGCTTAAAGTCAATGTTAAATGCTGCTCGCAGCCATTTTTACTTCTGTAATGTGGTGCATTTTCGAGCATAGCAGGATGTTCAACGAGACAAAAAAAAGTAGAATGGGACTTGCTGTTATTTTTTTAGGGAATTGAATGGAATTGAACCAGAACAGAGCCAGCTAAAATAAAATAAGTGTTATTTATTGCGCTATTATTTATGTATTTGCTTTGAAATGGAGCTTTTAAAGGTGTGCATTTTTCAGGCAGAAGCGTCTTTGTAATCAAACAGATTAAAAATCAGATTGTTGGAAAAATACACCACGAATCTAGTTAAAAAAATTACGCCATGCTTTCTTGTTTTTACTAAACTAGTGCAGTGCCCTTGCAAAATCAGTTAATAGTTCAGAGCATAATTGCCAGTTTTAGCATTGAGATCAGGCTATGTTTGACTTGTTGACTACTATCCAGTTAACGACTGTCAAGCACTACAAAGGAGAACACATAAACGGCTAACTTGATTGTTTCAAGGCTGAAAAGTAAGCACTGGAAAGATGGGGATTTGCCGTCACGATCGGTAAGAGGAGAGTTAACCTCGTTTAACCCTGCGTAGCCTACATGAGGTATCCTGTTGAATAGGCAGGGGAACTATTTAACATGGCATACTCAAAATCACATAGTTACAGGCGCGCATGACACAGTAATAACTTAGCATTGAGACGAGACCAGGCTATGCTTGAGCAAATGATGGACGTGAAAGAGACTGTGAACGCATTGAATAGAGTGCAATTACGTAATAAAAAACCTATATGGCATTCATGATATATCAGCATTATATCAAATATTGAATCTTCAATTTTGCTTTCATTTATCGGCATATAACAGATTTCTTGTGTTTTCAGTGTTGTTTGTTTTTTGTTTTCTTTAGTCGGCCCTTTATCGATAATTGTCCATAACATGAAAGTAATTACCAGCTTAACCATATCGAACAGAATTTTTATATCTGTGCATCCCTAAAAACACTGTGTTGTTTTTGTGTGTGCGTTGGAGCATATAGTGAAAGCTAAGCATCATCAAGTGTCCAGTATGTCAGCTCCTTCAATAGTGTTTACAAGTCCAGAGTGAGCAGAGCCGCAATCTAGACAAAACAAGACGTTTTTTTATTTGTTTCAGGTGTTTTGGCCACTAAATATTTTCTAAATGTGTTGCTCTCAAGTGTGAGAAATTCTCACAGGTGATATTTACGTGTTAGTGGTTTCATCTTTTACATTTTGCAGGTGCTATTCTATACCATGTAAACACACATTTATCATATCTATGGACTGGTTGTGCATTATCGTTAGTAACAAGTTCGAAAGTGCGAGTAAAAAGGCTACAAGATTTACCGCAGATGTCTAGTAAAATCATCACAGTCGTGTCTTCGTCTAAACGAACACAAGTCCTGTGGGAATTGGAGCGTTTATTCAGTAGATGAATGTTGAACACACTCCTTCGCCTCAGGCCTCACCATCCGCTCTAATGTACAGTCGCTCCGCTGAACGATTTGATCCATTTCATCTCCTTGATCTTGCAACATCCATGTAGTTTCTGTTGTGGAATATGTTTGGATTTTGAACCTTCACACAAATACTCAAGCGAAACCAATGCTTTTGAATGAATGCCGTTTGTGTTTCGACACATTTTGGATGCATGAGATTGAGCTTGTGTGGCTAGACGCATGTGCATTCACATACTTCAGAGTATATTTCTTCGTTTAAAGAGAACGAGTGAAGAAAGTGTGTGTGTGCTTGTGTTTGAAGCACCTGCGGGCCCTTTGAGGTTTATAGAGTTTCTCACCTGTTGATTAAAGACATCAGCAGCTGTCAAAGAGTGTTGCCAATCACTCTAGTTAAACCACTAATGTGTGTGTGACTGCACTGATTCAGATGTGTACTCGAGTGTGTTCGGCATCTATTAACTCACACCAGCCCTCGTCATACTGAACCAAAGAGACTTTTATTGTTCATCATAAAGTTAGCAGACAGCGTCACGCTGTAGGACGTCAAACATTTGATTGATTTCATGCTTGTTTTAAACACTGATGGATGATAATGTCAATGTGAAATCAAATATTTTCTTAATGCATATTATTTTGAAGAAATTATCTTTGACTTCATAGTCATTTATCAAAATATGTTCATTTACTCCAACTCTGAAACAATCTTAAGTTATCATTAAAACATTAAGTCAAGTTAGGTTTTAAGTGATGCAGCCGTTTGAAAATGTTGCTAATTGTTAATGCTGTAAATGTAATGTCAGTTAACATTAATGTGGTGGAGATTACAGAAATGATAGATTAATTAACAACATCGAATAAATTCCTGACGGATAAAATAATGTGTTGTCTCAACGAAAGTCCTGTTTGACTTAGACATGGCGCAGAAATGTAAAGTGCTCGTATTATGCAATTTTAAAGGTTCTTGGTTTGGTTTTGGAGGTTTCCTGCAATAGTTTTACATGCATCCTAGGTCAAAAAACACTTTCATGTTCTCATAAAATACATTGCACATCACCTCATTTCTCAAAGAGTCTGAAACCGGTTCGTTCAAAGATTAATGCTGCGATTCATTTGCCTACTGCGCCCTAAAATTATGTACTGTTTTTGTGAAGAAAAACTAGTGTTTAGCAGAGGAGTCATAATTGCGTCTTTAACGGACAGCTCTTGTCGCTTAGATACGTGCATCCTGTCACTGTTTAAATTGCCCAGTCAATCATCTTGTCACAGTTAAAATCCTTCACGTCCAATTTAATTTAATTTCCCACCGTTTCTGAGAGAAATGTAGTGGCATATTGATCTGCCAGTCGTGGGTCTTTCATGCAGAGACTCTCCTCATGGGTTTGCATAATGATGCATTTAAAAGTTAATGACCAAACGTATCATTACAAAAGTTCACAATGCTGTTGCAGATTAAATATAATGTGGATAACACTCAAGAAATGTCTTTTCGTCAGGTTAGATACTGATTATTAATCACTCAACCCCCTTTATTTAAACATGTCTAATTGACCGTCGTACATCCGCCATGTTTGTAGTTTTTTTACACCTCTCCCCCGTTGTGTTTGTAGTTCTAATTGAATCCTCGTCCAGCGTGCAATGGGTTATGGGCAATATTAGCCGTTAGAGTGTCCACAGACCTTCAGAGTATATTTTTGAATACTCATTTCAACATACTATTTCAGCTCTGTATCTTCCTCAGCACTTGACACACAGTGATACGAAAAATGCCGTCGTTTTTTTCCGTATCAATTCCAGAGCGAGTCTTCATCCTTTTGAATTGCACTGCTGAAAACATGTCGACACACGAATCACGAAACTTTTCCAGTCTCCGCTACAAGTCAAGTCAAGTCAAGTCATCTTCATTTATATAGCGCTTTTAACAATGGATTGTTTCAAAGCAGCTTTACAGAGATAAACATATAATTTAAGGTAACAGATTGTTTTGGCATTATAGCGGTTCTTGAATAATGTTATTTCCAGCTAAAGTTAACTTTGATTGATTCACCTCCGTCGAAATGATCAGACTTTAAACGCGAACCTGTGATTAACGCTGACGGCGTTCACATGCTCATTCAGAATGGATTCTATAGTTATGTGCTTTTTAAAATATGTGCGCAGGTTTATAATTCATACAACCCAGCCTAAACAAACTACTTTTCTTGCCTATAAATTTTGATACAGAATTTTGTTTTATTTTATCACTTCGGGGTACGCGAGCCGGAATTCACAACGCTTTATCTGTAGAGTGGGAAAGGGATCCTCCATAGGGAGAGGATAGTGGACACTTCAGCACTGCATTGTCATCTGGTCCAGGCGGATCTCCTTCGTCAGATCTGGACACGGCCTGGATCCGGCAGGCTGCGGTAAAACCTCGGGATAAACAAAGACACTAATATTAGCGTAGATGCCATTCTTCTTATGATGTAGCGAGTACATCAAGATTTAAGGGAAGTGTTCCCAGTTCCGGCTGACCTAATCTATGCAGCCTAACATTGAATTATAGAAGTCTATAGTGTGTTATGTGTATGCTAGGTCAAAGAGATGTGTTTTTAGTCTAGCTTTGAACTGACAGAGTGTGTCTGCTTCCCGGACAATGGTAGGAAGACTGTTCCAAAGTTTTGGTGCTAAATAGGAAAAGGATCTACCGCCTGCAGTCGATTTAGATATTCTAGGTATTATCAACTGGCCGGAATTTTGAGATCGCAATAGACGTGAAGGACTATAATACGTTAAGAGCTCGCTCAAGTACTGCGGAGCTAAACCATTTAGTGCTTTGTAGGTAATCAACAATATTTTAAAATTTATACGATGTTTAATAGGGAGCCAATGCAGTGTTGACAGAACCGGGCTAATATGGTCATATTTCCTGGTTCTGGTAAGAACTCGAGCTGCGGCGTTTTGAACTAGCTGTAGTTTATTTATTAAGCGTGCAGGGCAACCACCCAGTAGAGCATTACAATAATCTAGCCTTGAGGTCATGAACGCATGAACTAATTGTTCCGCATTTCCCAATGAGAGCATATGGCGTATTTTAGATATATTTTTAAGATGGAAAAATGCAGTTTTACAGATACTAGACACGTGGCTTTCAAAAGAAAGGTTGGTATCAAAGAGCACACCCAGGTTCCTAACCGACGACGAAGACTTGACAGAGCAGCCATCAAGTGTTAGACAGTATTCTGGGTTATTACGTGTGGAAGTTTTTTGTCCAATAATTAGAATCTCTGTCTTTTCAGAATTTAGTAGTAGGAAATTACTAGTCATCCAATTTTTTATATCAGCTATGCATTCCGTTAATTTTGTGAATTGGTAAGTTTCGTTGGGTTTTGAAGAAATATACAGCTGAGTATCATCGGCATAACAGTGAAAGCTAACTCCATGTTTCCTAATGATATCTCCTAATGGTAGCATGTACAGAGTGAACAGCAACGGTCCTAGTACTGAGCCTTGTGGTACGCCATACTGAACTTGTGATCGATAAGACATCTCTTCATTTACTGCTACAAACTGATAACGGTCAGATAAGTATGATTTAAACCATGCTAGTGCAATTCCACTAATGCCCACATAGTTTTCTAGTCTATTTAAAAGAATGTTGTGGTCAATTGTGTCAAATGCAGCACTAAGATCGAGTAACACTAATAGAGAGATACAACCACGATCGGATGATAAGAGCAAATCATTTGTGACTCTAATGAGAGCGGTCTCAGTACTATGGTACGGTCTAAATCCGGACTGAAAATCCTCGCAGATATCATTTCTTTCTAGAAAGGAACACAGTTGTGAAGATACTGCTTTCTCTAATATCTTTGACAGAAAAGGCAGATTCGAGATCGGCCTGTAATTGACTAATTCTGTAGGATCAAGTTGTGTTTTTTTAACAAGCGGTTTTATCATAGCCAGTTTAAAGGTTTTTGGTACGTATCCTAGAGACAAAGATGAATTAATGATATTAAGAAGAGGATATGTGACCTCTGAAAACATCTCTTTCAGTAGCTTAGTCGGTATAGGATCTAACATACAAGTTGTCGATTTAGATGAATTAACGAGTTTGCTGAATTCTTCCTCTCCTATAGCAACAAATGAATCAAATTTTTCCTCAGGGAGACTACAATGCACTTCCTGATGCGATACTGTGGTAGACGGTTGCATAGTTATAATTTTGTCCCTGATATTATCAATCTTATAAGTGAAGAAGTTCATAAAGTCATCACTGCTGTGTTGCTTGGACACTTCTGAGCTTGAAGCTTTCTTTTTCGTTAGTTTAGCCACTGTTTCAAATAAATACCTTGGATTATGTTTATTTTCTTCTAATAGGTTTGAAAAATAAGCAGATCTAGCAGCTTTTAAAGCCTCTCTGTAAGCAATCGAGCTCTCTTTCCACGAAATCCGAAATACCTCTAGTTTAGTTTTCTTCCAGTTGCGCTCCATTTTTCTGGCTGCTCTCTTAAGGGCCCGGGTGTGCTCGCTGTACCACGGCGTTGGGCTATTTTCTTTAATCTTCTTTAAGCGCAACGGAGCAACTGCGTCTAAAGTGCTGGAAAAGAGAGAGTTAAACGTTTCTGTTGCAATATCAAGTTCTTCTAAGCTATCCGGGATGCTGAGATGATGAAACTGATTAGGAAGATTATTGATAAAGCAATCTTTAGTGGCAGAAGTTATAGGTCTAACGTATTTATAACACGGAGTCGGCTTTGCAGCCTTGGCTAAATGTAATTTACATGAGACTAGATAATGATCTGAGATGTCATCGCTCTGCTGCAGAATTTCAACGGCATCAACATCTATTCCATGTGATAATATTAGATCTAGAGTATGATTACGACGATGAGTAGGTCCTGACACGTGTTGTCTAACTCCAATTGAGTTTACAATGTCTTTAAATGCCAATGCCTTTTTCATTATCTACATGTATATTAAAATCACCAACAATTAGTACTTTATCTGCAGCCAATACTAATTCTGATAGAAAGTCCGCAAATTCTTTGATAAAATCTTTATGGTGGCCTGTATACAGTAGCCAGCATAATTCTCAAATGTGATTTATCGTTTACACTATATATTTTTACATTAAGCACCAATACTTCAAAAGAAGTATATTTAAAGCTAGATTTCTTAGTGGTTTTGAAAATATTACTATAAATTACAGCAACACCTCCCCCTTTGCCTTTCAGACGAGGTTCATGTTTATAACTGTAATCTTGTGGGGTTGACTCATTTAAAATAATGTAATCGTTTGGTTTTAGCCAGGTTTCTGTCAAACACAGCATATCAAGATTATAATCTGAAATCATATCATTAACTATGAGAGATTCGTGTTTACAATGTTTATACAATTACAGTGTTTGAGGGTCAAAGTAGACGTTGTTCTCGGACAGCCAATCAAGACCATAGGCTGGCATCATGCAAATTTCTTATGAAGGCATGGAACAGGAAGTGAGACTGAAATTACTGACGACTCATTTCAGCAGTTCTGAATCGGATCTTTCTTTTCGGAGGCAATAACTTTGATCTTTAAAACGTTGCAGACCTTTTACATTCACAAACAGCTATATTACACACGGCATGAAAGGTAATATTCAAAAAAGCATAATGGGGCACTTTCATGTTTTTATAAAGAGGTAAAGGCTTATAAAGCATTTGCAATACACATTTAATATGCAATACACTGTAAGCTGTGATCTTAAGCTGATCCATGACACCATTAGCACTTATGTGCTAGCTGCTGTGTCGCTGCGCCTCTGTGTTTTATGCCGTCTGTGTCCATGCAGGTTTACATTATCTAAAGCAAGAAAAGAGAAATATCACAAGCAGTTTATGTATGACACACAAGCCAACAGTACTCAAAATGCCATATTTCAAGACTAATCTAAAGATGTATAGAAGCTATAACAGATGTAAAAATTGAACATTTTCAGTAAGTTCATTTATAGAAGCGGTTCCGAGACCTTTTTTTTCATCCAAACCCCTTAGACAAAATATTCACTTGAAGCCCCCCTGAGATCTTAATAATAATAATCATTATTTATATCAATAAATATATAACCATTGTGAATTACAATTGTTCTGTGAAGCACCTCGATTTATAGGAAAGACGGTTTAGCCAAGTAATGTTTATCCTACTAGATATTACCTGATAATAAAAATCAGGGACAGTCCCTTCTGCATGTGCATAATCATGGCACATGCATCTCATCCAGTACTGACATTTCAGTCTGCGCATCGAGTCATTTCATTGATTTGCTCCCTCATTGCTCTCTCCTGATAGGTGGACAGTTGTGGGCGTGTAATAGAGGGTGTGGCCTGTATAAAGCCGTCGGGGTGTAACGGTGAAGCAGACAGTCGGGTGTCTGTGAAAAACCTGGAGCGGGACGACTCCTCCCCTGACTCCACCCACAGGAACAGCACAGACACGCCCCCCGGAGCAGACGAAGACTCCGCCCCTTCCACTCCACGGAAGAAACGAGGACGACGGAAACTCGAGCACCCGGAGCGACGTGAGTCACTCGTCTCTTGTTCAGTCAGTCTGATCGGTTTCAAATGTCCTTTCCTTCCGAAATGTGTCAGAAAATACACTTTATAATGCGATAAAAGCGATGTTGCGACGTAACTGATTCTGACGGTTGCTTTATCGCCCCCTTGAGTACAGCCACATTAATGCAAGACCGCATCAGTGCGTCAGCCAAGCATATGTGTCTGTTTCTGCCATTACAGGGGTCTGTGTTTTTCTTTTAGTCTTGTTTTCCTTTAAATGACCTCAGCTTTTGTCTTTCAGACGTGGGGGAGGACGACACCAGCAGCGACACCAGCAGGGCAGAGGTGAGGAGACTCAATATACAACAAAACAGTCAAATAAGGAACATAATGCAATTTGAGAATCACATTTTCTCATTTAATGACGATGATAATGAATACTGTTAAATTTCATTGTAAATCTAAATATTTAAAGGGGTCATGACATTAAAACCTCCTGCAAGTTTCATAGCTTAAGACGTCCTCCCCATTATAAACGAACCATTTATTTAATCAAGCTCTAAATACAGCTCGTTCTAGATCCTCTGAACTTAGTGACGTCACGGTACGAAGTGACGTACCAGTCGCTTGCATATGACCGCCTCCAGCGCAAGACAACTACGCCTCATTTGACATCATCGCATGCGTTGACGTGCAGCGAGGGGGTCTGTTTACGCCACGCAGATGTGCTGTTCCTGGCTGTGGACAAACAATATGTTTGAATGCTGCCGAACGATCCAGACGTCAGGGAAAGCAGTGGGATGCAGTTTATTTGCAGCATATGCAGCGCGCCAAAGCCTTATTTGTTCGGTGAGTGATGTAGATGAGTGTGACAGGGCGCATGTTACTGAAAGAACGACAAGAGAGGGAGAGAGAGAGAGAGAGAGAGAGAGAGAGAGAGCGAGAGCCCCGGCCGCGCGCGCGCCTTCAAACCGTCTTGCTCTCCCTCTCTCTTTCTCCCTCGCGCATATGAATCAAAATCAATTGAGAATTGACACGATTGTAAAAGATCGGAAGACCGAAGTTTCACGTGGCGGAGAATTGTGTAGCCTACATGTGATACAAAATGATTAACGTTAATAGTTTATGCATAAGCAGCACTGACGTTAGCCAATCATAACAATGGGCGTTAACACCGAACTCTTAAAGGGGAAACCCCTCCAAAACAGACTGTTTGAATCAGAGGGGGAGAAACAGGGTGGGAAAAGGTCATAAATCACTACATTTTTAAAGTTTTTTGTACAAAAAACTATAGTAATACTATAATTGCACATAAGGGAACATAATAAAACAAAACAAAAAACCATGTCATGACCCCTTTAAGTATTTAGGCAGAAAATGAATACAGTTATCTACAGTTCTACATTTTTTTTGCTTTCAAACCATCAAGCTTTTATTTTAGTTTGGTAAGGTGGTTAGCAAACCCAAACCCAAATTCTGCCAACCGAGACACTGAATACACCGGATGAGCATGAGCTGCTTGTGTGTAAAAGAACACAGTGCTTCGCTTCACTTTAAAACACGCAGCGCATATATACAGTATATATTTAATTCATTTGATAATCACTGCGATTTAATTTTTATTTCGATTAATTGTGCAGCCCCAGGACTACATAGAATCCGTTAGATTTGCTTGGAAAGCTTGTTAAACTTAAACTAACTGGTTATCTGGACCCAGTCGGGTGGTTCAGACAGGTCTAGTTAATACATCACAGATTGATTGATTGATTAATCTACTCTTGCTCGACTTAGATCACAGGAAATAGACGACATGTTCACCAAGACCATGAGAATGGGCCGATGGAACGTGCCAGGCTGTTGATGTGAGAGACATTAATGTGTAAAGCCGTAACTTGGCCCGAATAACGGCTGTAAAGTGGTAACACGCCACTGAAATGTGTTTACAGGCTGTTGAACATACGTTACGGGTGTTTTATTAGGGCTGTGTACATACGGCAATTCACAAATGTACACAGAGGAAAAAAAGACGCCTACACAATGCAAATCAAGGCTTTGCAAAAGTCACTTTCTTATGCATCAAATGAGTTTTATTTGCATGTCAGTGTCACCAAAAACATCTAACGCTCATGAAAGCTGGAGCTATTTGAGTCTGTCATTCACAAAAATTCACAATGTGTGCATTCCCAGAAAACTAGGTTTAAGAGAGTTGTGTTTGTCTTGGGTTAATATTCAGTAATATTATTGATTTTCCTGCGCTGACACTATCGGATGAGAACAAAACTTAAACTGGATTGTGCTGCATGATGACACTATTGACTTAAATAGAGCTGCTTTATAGCTGAATCGAATTTGTTTCATAATTGATGAAATTTGCATTGAACTTTTTTTATAATTTTGATGAACTATGGTTATTGAACTGAACTGAATCAACACTGAACTGACTCGAACTGAATAACGACACTATTGTCCTTTATAGAGCTGCTTTACAGTAGAATTTGAAGTTTGCATCACTGATTCTGCTATTTTCCTGTTTATTACCGTGAAGTTGCTTTGAAACAATCTGTATTGTGTAAAGCGCTATATAAATAAAGGTGACTTGACTTGTAGAGCGAAGGGGGCCGTCTGAGGGGCCGGCGGGGCGGGGACATCAGTCTGAGGAGACGACCCGTACAGAGAGAGACCTTCCAGGCCGGAGATCCCTTTCACATCAGCCGCAGGGAGAAAGAGGAGTTGCTCGCTTTCTTGAGGAAAGAGAAGGTGAGAGAGACAATGGCTGCATCCGAAATAGCAAACTTCCCCACTATATAGTAGGTGATAAACAGCATGTGACAAAAGAAGTATGTTCGAATTCACAATACTCATAAAAGAGTAGGCGAAAAGTATCCGGGTGACCTACTACTTCTGGCGAGATTCTGATGTGTTGATATGATGGACACTTATTATCCCATGAGGCCACAGGAGAGGATTTGTGAATGGCAGTGAAGTGACGCAACTGACGCTGGTAGGTCACATGATGAGGAAAACATGGCGAATGTAGTACGTCCGGCTTACATTCACACTATATAGAACATGCTGTTTTAGTTATTATTTAGTCAAAATAAGTACTTACTCAAGAGAGTATGCAAGTTCGGACGCAACCAATCAGACTGAATTATAAAGAAGTGTCAATGCAGTACAGTAATGAACATCATTCATGGTGTAAACGACATTTACTGATAAATAAGATTGACTTGTGTATTGCTTATACTGTTAAACTGTACCTTACTCAAGTCATGGATGAGTTAAGGTTGCTCCAGGTTAGTAAAGGATTTTATCGTGGTAGTTAGTAATGTATGAGTAGTGAGTAAATGCATTTTATAGATCTTATTGTGGGAGTTTCATCTTTCTTTTTCTTTCTTTTTTTTCACCTTGTAATTTAATCAAAATATCATAACTCGATCTTCCAGTTAAATGACAGACGTCTCTCTGGTGACGTATGCAGGACTCCTCTAATCATTTAGTCCGCATAAACCCGCTCCTTTCTTACCATCCACTGCATTTTCTTTCTTCTTCGATAATCTGTTTCACTCGAGTGTGCACAATACGGAAGAAAAGATCTGTTACTTACTTGCATTATATTGTGACTTTAATGTAGTGTGTTTTTTGCCCACGGTTTTGTGCACAAGCAAGTCAAAAATGGACATTATTCCACAAATGCAGTCGGAACTTAAAGGGATAGCTCACCCTAAAATTAAAATGAAGTCATCATTTCCTTTCAGTCATGCCCTTTCTATTATGGACCACGAAAGACATAAAAAAGTCCCGCTCGCTCTCGTCCATATAATGTCCATCAAGTTTTTTATAAAAACACAAAAGTATCGGAGAATGGTCTCATGCGACACGTGCCGTTTATTCCAAGTTGTTCTGGGGGTATACGATAGGGTTTGGTAAAAAAACAAATCGAAATTGAATGTATTTTTTAACAAAATTCTTGACTTGGCCGACATGCTCGTTCATGAGACTCTATTAGCGCCGCTGTTCACTCCGACTCGTCCAGAACAAGCACAAAATGTAAAAAAATCAAGATTAACAAAAACACGACATGAAATACGACGCCTAGAAATCCCATAAAACTATCCGAGTCAAATACCACCGGACCGGAACTACGTTTGTCTGATCAGTTGACAGATGTGAACATGAAAACGTCTTCTTGTTAGGACGAACACAACATATACTGTATATTCACCTCAGAGAAGAAGGTACATGGGGTGTATATTCCATGTTGCTAATTCTAATTCTAATTCTTTGTGGTCCGTAAAAGAAAGAAGGCCATACGACATCAAAACAACACTAGGGGTGAATAAATGATGACTTATTTTTGAGTGAACTATCCCTTTAACTTGTATTGAACACGGAACATTCCTTTAGAGACAAAGAGGGAAAGTTTTGAATCGCTGCTGTTGAGGGTTGAGATGAGTTGAGTTAAAGATTTATGGAAAACTCACAACCTTACACCTAAGGTGCCGAATGTGTTTATGAGAAATGGAAAACAATTTAGTAAATTGTTGTGAGGTACAGATCTGAAACTCCATTGAGTTGAATGCATACTGTTCTGTTCTGTTGTGTGTGTGTGGGTGTGGGTGTGTGTTTGTGTATGTGTTTTGTCCAGTGAAGTGAGTGGAAAGTGAACATCAGTGGAAAGTCAGTTGGGTTGGGTTCGCTAAAACACTGTCTTCTTGCCTCACAGTGTGTGTGTGTGTGTGTGTGTGTGTGTGTGTGTGAGAGAGTGAGTGTAGTAGTAGAGTGCTCGGCCACATTGTGAGGCCCTGTTTCCTGTAGAGGTGTGTGCTGTGTAAGTGTGTAGAACAGGGCGAACTCAAACCAGCTCTGAAGTGTCTGTGTTAATGATATATATTTTATTCCTGTGCCGTTTTATTAATTCACCATTTACTTCCCATTCAAATAAGTCTCAAACATGTAAGTAGTATGTTTGATATCGTTTTTTGCATTCTGGCAGGAATGGTTTATATATTTACGTATTTATTCAAACATACTTATCAGTTATCTCACTAACAAAGTGTAGTCTTGACCAACCACAGTTCGCTTTGTAGCATTTTACACTACCGTTCAAATGTTTAGTTATAATTTTTGAATGGTAGTTTTATATAATGTTAGTTATAATTTTCTTTTTTTAAAGAAATTAATTCTTTTATTCAGCAAGGATGCATTACATTGATCAAAAGTGACAGATAAGATGTTTATTTCAAATAAATGCTGTTCTTTTAAACTTTCTATTTATCAAAAACCCTGAAAAAAAATGTATCACCGTTTCCACTAAAATATTAAGCAGCACAACTGTTTTCAACATTGATGATGATAATATGACATGTTATTATAAATCAGCATATTAGAATAATTTGTGACACTGAAGACTGGAGTAATGATGCTGAAAATTCAGCTTTGCATCACAGCAATAAATTACATTTCAATATATTCAAATAGAAAACAGATATTCTAATTTGTAATCATATTTTTACCATTTATTTTACTGCATTTTTTAGCAAATAAATGCAACCTTTTTCGGTAGTCTGTGTCATTCTAGTTCTAGTACCTAGTTTATTTGCTACTAAGTGCCCCAGCAACTAGTTCTTCCTCAAAAGCGCTCGTTTTATCTTAACTTTGTAAACACGGCTTTGTCTCCTGTCAGACTGATGAAAACCGGTGCACCTTGACTCCTTGCATAAAAGCCAGCCAATCAGATTTTTGTGTTCAATATGCATCAAACGGACTCTGGGTGGCCCTTTAGTACGCCGTAAGACTGAAACTAGTCTAACCCATCTATGTGACAATAATTCTGCTCTCTAAGTTTTTGTATTCAGGATTTCACTCCACAGAAAGCTCCTCCGATTTACTTTGAATCAAAAACATACACCCTTGTGTGAAATATTTCGGCTAATTTAATCATGTTTTCAGCTACCAATTAGAGCATAGTGCTCTTAGCTCTGTTTTAACCACCATGTTATACGTACCTGGTAATGGGTAATGTTAGTTATAATGCTCAAAACAACCCTAGGAACTAGATAAAAAAGATAGTCTGAATGAGTGTTTTGTGTCATGAAGTATTAAAGTGTTTATCCGTGTCCTCGGCTCACCCATCGAGGGCTGTTTCTCTTGGGTCGGGGAGACTCCACCCACTGCAGCCTCTGGATCTCATCAAACTCTGGCGCAGCTTCAACAAGACCTGATTACAAACATGTGTGTGTTTCAGAGAATCGCACATGGTGTGTGAAGCGGTTTAGTTTATGTAGACACTATAAAGAATAATGTAATTACTCGCAATAGTGTTTTTCATTTGTTTTCTTAAAGAGTTTCCTTTCTCTGTGTGTGTGTGTGTGTGTGTGTGTGTGTGTTTTTGTCTCTTTCACTAACAAGGGTAATAAATCGTGGCTTAAAACCTTCCTGTCTTTCTCAGTACCAATGTCAGTCGAAACGTAAAATTCCTTGCAGCAAAGGAATCACACACTATCAAATCTAAACCTGCACAAACACCCGCTCTCTTTTCTCTCTTTTTGTCTGGTCTGCGCTCCGCTCTCGTTCAGGTTTTGTGACGGACGCCCTCCTGGCCGATATTTGCAAACCCTCTGTGACGAATCAGCATGGAGTCACGTGACCCACGATTCCCAAACAAAGACATTGTGTGTGTGTGTCTCCCCCCCTTTTCTGTTTTAAAAGTGTCTTTTTGCCTGCGGACACACTACACACATGAACACACACATACACACACACAGCTACCTGAGAGGGACTGGCGATCAGACACAGCAGTGTGTGGGTACGTGTGCACTGTGTGGAAAAGACATTTACTGATGTGGGTGTGTGTTTAGCAGAGGATGAAGGTAGAAAAAGCTGACATGGCTGTTTGCATGAGTTTGTGTGTGTGCGCGCGCCCATGTGTGTCGCTTTAAACCAAACAAGTACAGCAGCTCTTGGTTTTATAAAGGCATGCAGTGCATACTGTGCACTATATACTATATACAGCAAATTAGTGATCAACATTTTAAGCTGGTGTATGCTAAATAATGACCTCATGTTTTTTGTTCTGGAACTACATTGTTATTTTGCATTTTTAATGTAATTTTGTTTTAAAAACTCTTGTTTTGATAGTGCGATCAAATAAGTCAAATATGTCAAAAATCACAGTTAAGTTTCAGTCCAGTCAAGAAAAGGAATACCAAGTCATACATTGCATTGTGGGATATAGTGTAGTAACCATACTTTGGCAAATGTAGTAGGTTATTTGTGTATTCCATGCAACAACAAAAAAGCACACTGCATACTTAAGAAATGGTACTAGTAGTAGTATGCTTTTGTGAACATAGAGTAAAAGATTAGCCATTAGAGTGAGATATAGATCTGTCTATGCTGGATGCTTTTTTTTTTCTTGCTTTTTTTAACTCCTCCATATCTTTGAGTCATAGACGGATGCGTTTTCTTTCTTCTTTTTTTTTTTGAATGGCATTGATGGTCCCTTTGAACTGAAAGGAATTTCACTAAATTCTTACACCATTATGCGAAAAGGCAGGGTTCCTCAAACGGCGGTAAATTCAGGGGGTTCGTGAGTTGATGAAAAGCTAAATAAATCATAAAAATTAAATATAGATAGAAAGATATATATAGATATAAACTGTATATATTAAAGCAATAAGCCCTGCTCCGCGTCATGCCTAAAAACGCCTCTTCGCTGTTCTAAATTCACTGTAAAACACGACTTTAAGGGGCTTATAAAACTGTTACATATCTATATGTTCATATCTATTTTATTAATAAAATAAACACCAGCAACAAAAAATAGAACGTTATTATAACACATCTATTCCTCCGCCAAGCAATGTACTTCCAAAGAGGTTGCCAAGCAACACATGCAGCAACAAAGCATCACAAACGGCAGTTGCGCAGTAACACTAATGTAATGCGGTCACAGGTGTGTGTTTGTGGAGTCATTTACAACGGCTTCGAACGCGGCTCAACCAATCAGAATCAAGGACCTGAACTCTTTGTTTTATAAATTGATTTCAGAGAACAATGAAAATGCTGATGTGTTGTTAAAGGGATAGTTCACCCAAAACTGAAAATTCTGTCAGTAATTACTCACCCTCATGTTGTTTCAACCCCGTAAGACTTTCGTTCATCTTCGTAACACAAATTAAGATATTTTTGATTAAATCTGAGAGCTGTCTCACTCCTCCATAGGCTTCTATTGTAATTGAAACTTGCCGGCCCAGAAAGTTAGTAAAGACATCGTTAAAATAGTCCGAGTGACTGCAGTGGCTCAACCTTAAGTTTATTAATCGACGAGAATACTTTTTGTGCGCAAAATCTGTATATCAGCTGTTTATTAAACATACATTTTTTTTCTGATTGGCTTTGAATTAGTTGTCACTGGAAACGTATTCCATTGCATCTGGTTAGGACACTGTAATATTTGTTCAGTATATTTTAGGCCTGTGCCAATACATCCATAAGTTGGTACTTTGTGATTTAATAGGGCTCGAGCACCGATGATGTGAGGACCCTATTGGAATTGCTCAGTTTTTTCTTCATTGTATTGCATTGATCGTTCTAGAGATATATGACATATACGACGTGCATTTGTATGGACACTACCGTTCAAAAGTTTGGGGTCAGTAAGATTTTTTCTTCATACTTTTATTCGTCAAGGATGCATTAAATTTATCAAAAGTGACAGTAAAGACGTTTTATGTTACAAAAGATTGTTATTTCAAATAAATGCTTTTCTACTGAACCAGAGGTCTGCGCGGGTCTGTTTGTTTCGTCCCGCTGTGTGTCTGCTTAGAATGATTTTCTTAGCGACCCGATTGAAATCCCACTAATCTTAAATTTACAAGTAAAAGTAAAGTGAAAGGTGAAGGTCTAGTATGGTAACTAGGGCTGCAACGATATATTGTTTTAGCATCGTTCTCGCGATGTACACATCCGCGGTAGTCACATTGCAGGATGTGGGATGTCAAGTATAAGGGTCGTAGTTGCTCCGTGATCCGTACGAGCCAGCTGTCCCCCGGTTCGGGAACAGATTAATTGCAAAGTTTAACCATAATAGAGTGAAAGTTTATCATTTGCATGTGTTTTAAGTCGAGTCAAGCATCAAGCGCAAGACAGTGCAGACAGCACGTGAAATACGAATTCAGTTCTCTTTCTCTTTCTTTTGCATGCAAAATAAGGTCAAAATTCCCATCTCGGCGCGTATCCTCGTAAACAGTCGGTTGTGTGTTGTAAACCAAGAAAGGAAACGAATGCGTGTCATTTATATTAGGTCCGTGCATTCGTCTTAAAAGGACAGCAGCCTAATATAAATGCAGCTGTTTGTGTCACCAATGGTGATCTAACAACAAAAAAGGAAGAAAAAAATGACTTGTAGCTTTAACAAAGATTAATTAATTGTATTAGTTATATTTCATTTATACAGTGAAGAGTATTCAAGTGTAACCATTAGGTTACATACTCTTACCATTAGGCCACAACTGCCCCTAAATCCACCAAGGGACACAGGCTAGCATATTTTTCCAATTGTTTATAATGGAAGCGCCGCGTTTTTAAAAAGCCAGCAGCGTGGCGAGGCACTGAGTGTCTATTACACACTAAATGCTTGCTGTTTTTTTCCGGTTTCCAAGAGTTGAAGAATGTTCAACTTTGGGTAAAACGCAGCGCTCATCGCTGTCACTTTTTACCCAGCCATCCAATCACAGTGCAGGAGGGGCGGGACAAATACAACACCACCAACCGCCACATTCTGCTTGCACAACGAATGACAACAACAAGCATAATAACTGAACAAAATCATTTAAACAAGAGCCAGAGCAAATACTTTAGATTATATTGACATTTTATATAGAAACAAAAGACGAACAAATTCCTGTCTGTGAAATGAGATACTAGTAACACTTCCACTTCAGCTGGCTGAAAAAACACTTTGGTGGACACATGGCCTAAAGAAAGAGAGAGTGATTGGGGATAACAAATATAAAATGTTGGCAATACAAGAATTCTATTTGTTAACACTGTCAACACAGTAAAACATGTAGAAAAATAGGCTAAATTAAATACGACATCCATCACTCAAAATTATAAGCCAGAAATAGTTGGCTCACTGGGTATACTGATAAATTTAAAAAAAAAATAATTAATATCCTGATCCCATTCAAAGTATACCAGTGTTATTCACAAATATTTCACAATATCACTGTTTTAACTGTATTTTTGATCAAATAAGTGCAGTCTTGGTGAGCAGAAGAGTAAAACATTACAAAATATTGGCAGTCCCAAACTGTGTTTGTTTGATAAAGTGTCTAAATGCTTTACCAACAGGAGCGACGTTTGTATAGAAATGAGCCTGAGAGACTTCAGGGTCACGGTGAGGTTGGGGTCAGAGGTCGTCCACGCCTGGGTCACGATCATAAAGCTCTCAGCCCTTGAAACTTGTCGTAAAGCCAAGGGTCGTCACACAGTCCGAGGGGTCAGAGGGCGTGTTCAGGTCATAGTGGGAGACGTTGCTTTTCATGAGAAGCTTGCTGAAGATTTCTACTTGTAGGCACAAAGAAAGACTTGCCATTTATAGAGTGGAAGTTTTAGGAAGCTTGCATACTGTGGGTTGCAGCAGGAAATTAGGTATCTGTTAAGACCGCATTTCCCAGGGTGCACTGGGCCGTTTGCCAGGGACTGCTGGGTAACCACCAACACAACCACTATAAGTAAGTGTCATGTGTCTAGCATGCTAACATCAAACTCTCTTGTTACAGACACGAGGAGGAGATGGAACAATCGCATAAAAATGAAAGAGAGAAATCCTAATGCTCGTGACGGCCGTAGCAATCGTTAAAAGAGCGAATCGTCTTCTTGATAAAGATGTCACCTGTTTTGTTTAGTGTACAAAAACTTCCAGCTAATGTTTTTAAGGTGAATGATTTGTGATAGAGAAGTAAAATATTTATAATCTGATTTGAATCTGATTATAATCTACAAAAAAGTTTCTTCTGCTCACCAAAGCTCTGTTTATTTGATCAAAAATACAGTAAACATTGTGAAATATTACAATTTAAAAGAACTGTTTTCAATTTGATTTATTCCTGTGATCTAAGCTGAATTTTCAGCATCATTACTCCAGTCTTTTCAGTGTCACATGATCCTTCAGAAATCATTCTAATATGATGATATGATGCTCAAGAAATGTTTCTTCCTATTATCAATATTCTCTGATAAATTTTTTGCAACTTTATAAATGTTATTTTTTTCATCTGTGATCAATTTAATGCATCCAAAAAAAGCAAGGCCGCTCACTAGGGTTTGATCTAGTGTGTGTGTGTGTGTTCATGTTCTTGAACTTGAATTTGTAAAGCTAATTATAATTCTGTAATCAGCAGCACTTCCAGACTACACACACATCTCACAAGAGAGTACAGATGAGAACAACATCACACACTTTTGCATATGTGTTATGATTATTTAGTTTTCTGATCAGATCGCCAAACTATATGCATGATGTTTAAAGCTTTCTTTCACGCTGAGCACCTGAGATGGATGTTTATACCAGGTCCATCTTCTGCTTCCATCCCTCACGTGGAAAAAACTGTCAGACTGCACTTTCTGTAGAGTTTATGTGTCTCCATTGACCCGTCAAACAGGCCTGTCCTTCTGTATTTCAGTGTCTCTGTGCGATTAGCTGCTCTGTGGTTGGCCGTTTAGCGGGGTTAAAGGTCAAATGAGGCGCTTATGACCTTCCTGCAAAAGTTCACACCAGAGGAACCAACAGCTGCTCAAAGGAATCAAAGTTTCACTCTCACATACAGTAGTTAGAAAAAAAGCCTAAGCATCGAGAACGAAACTGCGAAAAGTTCTGCGAGGTTTTGTCAGGATGCTCAAACGGACGGAGCAATGTTTTGAATAGACTTTTCAGGGAAAACTTACATATAAATGGTTTACTTAATTCGGGATATGAGAAAGTACTTTAACATTTAACAATGAAAAATGGCTAGTGGAAACCGTTATTGATCTCGTGTGTAATTTTCCTTTCCTGAGTCAGTGGTGCTGGATCTGTAATGTTGTTTTCCAAGTCATGGGAATCTTGTTGACATCCTCAGAAAGATTAGCGTCCAAACCCACAGTTTCTAATATGCACGAAATGATCTATTTCACATTTGTAATCATGCTGATATTTTGAGAATAAACGGCACTCTTTGTGTGAAATCATAACTATATTAAATGACATACAGAGTAATTTTTCCCTCATCTTGAATATTGACGGCTATTTTAAATGCATTTTAATAGACTATATCACACAGTGATAGCATGCACTGTAAATGCGCTAGCACAACTAGTCTTTTGTAAAGGATCATGTGACACTGAAGATTGGAGGAATGATGCTGAAAATTCAGCTTTGATCACAGGAATAAAATTACATTTTAAAATACATTCAAAGAGAAAAGAGTTAATATTTCACAATATTACTGTTTTTACTGTATTTTTAATAATGCAGCCTTGGTGAGCAGAGGACTACTTTTAAAAACATTACATTTTACTGACCGAAACTCTTGAATGGCAGTGTAACTCGACATGGATTTGCAATAAAAGACTATAGAAACAAAGATTATGAAGATGCATATTTACTCAGAATCATCATGCATGTGAATTGAAGTGTAAATGAAGCGCTTCTATGAACTGTCTAAACGGTTGGATTTCTACAGTCCATGTAAACAAGCATTTATTTCCAGGATGCCAGTGATTCTGGAGTCTGATACCCACACAGAGACATCTTGTCTCCTGTAAGCTGAGAGTTTGTCCTCACATGACAGTAAAAACCTGTAGGCTACATTTCCACAGTGATTTCATATCAATATTTACCGCAACACACACACACACATACAATCTAGTGTGTTGCCTGGCTGGCAAAAGAAGTTAACATAAAAACGTGTCTGCTTTTCATTGGCAAGCAATATGAGTAAAAATCCTTTGTGTCTGTATTTCAGCTTGTTTTGACCGCATGTGTTTGTTGTTTCCGTGTCTTTAAGGAGGAGAAGACCCACCCGGTGACCACCATGAGTGACACGATGGACGACCAATCAACAGTGAGTTCTCAGAAGGAGGAGGAGGAGCCAGTCATCAACCTCCCATCCACACCCACACCTCAGCAGCAGCACACTGACCCCGCCTCCCCAACGGTTGCCATGACGCCTGAGCCGCCTCCTGTCGCCTGCGGCAACAAGGTGATGGCGCGATCCTCAGAGATGGATCTGGAGTACGAGGTGAATATCTGTGCTGAACCATCACTCTTAAAAATAAGAGTCACTCTTCATTAGTTGTGAACAGACTGGTGTTGACTGACTTTAAAAAAACAATTAAAGGTTTTTAGTTCAGTTTTATTAGATATGCGAGAAACTGTTATCTGACATGAAATAAAATGTTAAAAAACGCAAATGTTTTACATGCATTTATCAGGATAATTTTTGCATCTCAAGTTTTGGTTAAAATGATGCTATTAATATAATTTATGTTGTTTCTACGTTCATTTGAGAATTTATTGTGATTAATATGAATAAACAAACAGTACAATATTATTATTACAATAGTATTATTGCAAAATATTTCTTAATTAATAATATTTTTATTTAATAGTAATCCTAATTTTTTTTTAAAGAGTCATATTTATAGTCATATTGAATGGGTCAAAAACACTGGGATTGTGGCTTATGAAAAAGTTGCCATTAAACAAATATTATTTAAAGGATACTTAATTTATTTTGATTCTCCATTTGTTTGAGGACTTAATGCTTATTATGATTAATATAAATAACAAAAAGTACAATAGTATTATTACGTATTATTTTTTCATTTATTTAATATTTTTACTTAATAATATTAGTTTATTATTATGTATTATTTATCATTATAATTAATTACTACTACAACTATTATTATATAAGTTATTCATATCAATATAAATAAATTAGCACTAATTATTATTACAGATCATATCTTATTTTCTTTCATATTTAGTGTTATTGCAAATTATTAAAATGAAACTAGTAAAACTGAAACTAGTAAAAACAAATATTTAATAGTAATCACAATAAAAATAATATTTATTATTATTTTTATAGTCATATTGAATGGGTCAAAAACAGTGAAAATGTGGCTTAGGAAAAAGTTGCAAATATTACTTAAAATATCCTTTAAAATAAAACTATATTTGTTTGAGGACTTAATGCTTAAATATATTTATTATGATTCGTATAAATTAACAAAAAGTACAATAGTATTATTACAGAATAAACTTTCCTTTTCTTTGATATTTTTATTAAGTAATAATAATCACAAGAAAATCATTTATTATTATTTTTTATTGAAGAAACATAAAGAGTACAGATAAGCTGAACAGAAATTAAATCCAAATATCCTTCATCTTTTCATGCATTTTAGCTTTTTATGCATACAAAAATCTAACAGGATATTATAGTTCCTTCTGCAGTTGTTAATTATATATATTCATATTTATACATACGCTTGTACACACACGCATACACATCTGCCTATGTACATGCCACCTACACACAAACATATGCATATATTCCAGCATACAGAAACTCTTAAAGCAAAAATCATATTTATTATTATTTCATACTAATATTGAATGGGTCAAAAGCATTGGGAACGTTACTTATGAGACGTTCCCATTAAAATGTGCTTCATTAATTCTATATTACATTACATTAATTTGTGGATTCAATCCCTAAATATATTTATTGTGATTATAATATAAATTCAAATGTATATAAATTCAACTTGTATCATTAATTAGATGACACTATTAAATAATATATTATTAATTTTATGATACATTTTAAAACTGATCATATTAAAAACGAAATTAATTATTAGTAAATTAATATTAAACAAAGCAATATTGCAATTAATCACAGAAAACTGTACAATTAATCACTGGAATAAATTGCAAACCTCACGTGAAATAAAACAGCTCACATAAAATTTAGTTTGACCTCCTGATTTTGATGATTACCATTTTTTGAAGGTTTTTTCAGTGACCATTTGTTTGAAAAAAAAAGTATTTTTTTTAGCATTTTGCTTCCTATGTGTGGCCTTACGGCGCCCAGACTGAGTTATACATGACCTGTGGTATGTGAGGTTAAGCTGAAGCCGATGTTTCTCAGGACGGCCGTGGCTTCGGGATCGGAGAGCTCATCTGGGGAAAGTTACGGGGATTCTCCTGGTGGCCCGGCCGGATCGTGTCGTGGTGGATGACGAGTCGCAGTCGGGCCGCTGAAGGAACCCGCTGGGTCATGTGGTTTGGGGATGGTAAATTCTCAGTGGTGAGTCAGTCGCCCAATCAGGATCCTTCATGAGTGCTGATAATAACAGACATTATAGTGAACATCCCTCCCTCTCTCAGGTGTGTGTGGAAAAGCTGTTGCCCTTGAGTACGTTTTGCACATCTTATCATCAGCCCACCTACAACAAACAGCCCATGTACAGAAAAGCCATCTATGAAGTTTTACTGGCAAGTCATGCAGAAACAAATCATCTTGTGTGTTATTGCCCTGGTTTACTTACTGATACTGTCTTACACATATAGTTTTCATGGGTGTAAATAGGCGTATAGACCAGCATGTGTGTGTTTTCTCATGCTGTTTGTGTGTGGATCTGGACAGACGGCGAGTACGCGTGCAGGTATACCGTTCCCTGCGTGTGTGTCCACGGACGACTCGGACTCGGGGAAGGGTGTAGAGCTGCAGACTCGGCAGATGATTAAATGGGCCAGTGATGGGTTCCTCCCCTCCGGTGCCAAAGGCCTGGAGCCGCCACCAGGTACCAGCTGATTTCACTTATTTATAGTTTATTATTTATTAGTGGTGGGGGAACAAATCGATTCTGTTCAGTATCGCGATATTTTGCACACGTAATTATATCGAGACAATAGCGCAAAGTATTGCAATATTTAATTATAAAATTGTCTGTTTTACTTTCGGGTTTTCTCCATTGGTTTTCTCGGAGTTTACTCTGCGTATTTGCGTATTACATCCAAGTTATTCTTATTTATATGATTATTCTCAGATTTATGTTATTCTATTGTGTCTGCTTTATGTTACTGTATTGTATTTAAATAATTTTAAGTCATGTGGTGGGAGCTCACCATCCATGTGAGAGGTCTCCTATTCAGAGAATAATTGCGTCCTGTCCTGTAATAACGTCCTGTGTCCTGACTGTTCAAGGACAAAGTTTTTGCACTTCAGTTAATGTGTAGAAGATGATGTTCACAGAATTAAATGTGACATTTGAAGTGAGTTGAGCAATCTTATTTTCCTCATTTTTTGTAATGCCTTTGAATAATATGGGGGACATGGATCGCAATTAATTGCAGAATCGAATCACAATACTTGGTGTATCGCAATATGTTAAGAATCGCAATAATATTGAATCGTGCCCCAAACATCGCAATACAATTGAATCGTCAGTTTTCCCAATTCCCACCCCTTTTATTACTACCACAAGTATTATTATATAAGTTATACATATCAATATAATGTAATTTATTATAATATAAATGTAATTCTTTTTTTTTTTTATGAATGGCATTTATTTCATTTTTATAAAGGTATTATTGTTTTTTATTATTTATTACATTTTATTTAGGGCTGTCAATAGATAAAAAAAATGTATTGCAATTAATCACACTGGAGTTAAGCATACACCATTTATCTTTATCTTTAAACTAATCTAATCTAACTGTGTGATATAAATTACATTAATCACGCAATTCTACATGCTTCAGACATTTATTTGATTCAATTATTTTAACGCGTTAAGGATTTTTAATTAAAAGCATGCGTTAACAGTCCTAATTTTATAGTATTTATTGGATATGTTTTATTTTAATGATATTAATGATATTTGTTTTATTTTGATTTAATTATTATTGTTTTTTGTCATATTATTTATTATGTTTTATTTTAATTAATGATATTTATTTTTATTTATTATTGTGTTTTTTGTCATATTATTGATTGTTGTATTTAAATGAAGGTTGTTTATTTTATTTTTATTAAATTATTTTATTATTTATTATATTTTGTTATATTTATTAAATATTTTTATTTTATTTTAAAATGTAAAAAAAATATTACTTTAATTTTATTTACATTTTATTTTGATTAATTTAATTGATCATTTATTGTATTGCTCAAATAATGTTTTGGATAGCTCTTCTGAATTACCGGGGACTTTTACTTTTACTTTTAATTTCTAACTTATAGAAACAATTGATAGATTAGAGACATTGCATTTCTGTGTGTAATTGTGTGTGTGTGTGCTCTAGCGGAGCGGAGCCCTTACACTGAGGTGTATCCAGACATGTGGGTGGAGCCTGAGGCTGCTGCGTACACAGCTCCGCCCCCTGCCAAGAAACCCAGGAAGAACAGTGAGAAACCCAAAATCAAAGAGATTATAGATGAAGGAACCCGAGGTATCACAAACACACACATGTGTCAAAGCAAACTGTCTTCACATTTCATAGCGATTGTTAACGCATGTTTTGTTTTCCTCAGAGAGACTCGTGTATGAAGTCAGGCAAAAGTGTCGCAATATCGAAGGTGAGTGTGACCTTTGACCCCTGGACGTTTGCTCTTTTTAAACAAAACTGACCTGAAACATAACATCCAGTTTAGTGACACTGTTTAGTAGGGATGCTCCGATTGATCGGATGCCGATCATGATCGGCCGATATTGGCTAAAAATAGATTGATCGGCATACCCCAAAAGCGCCGATCACGTGACGTAAATTACTCGCGCGACTTTTTCCCACCTGCATGCGTGGCGCACGGGCACACAACAGCAGAGTGGAGCTTGGCAGTGGCAACATGAATTCTCCTTCACCGGAACGAATAGGGAGTCTCCTAACGGATTGAAGCGCGCGTCCGAGTGAAGACCGTGCACCGCGCGAGCCACAACAGAACGCGGTATCCGCACCACTGATCGCTGCGGCAACGAGCACTTTGATCACTTGATAAAAAAATAAATAAAAAAAATTCAGCGCTAGATCGCCTCTTATTTAACAAATGAACAAAATGAATGCTCTGAGTTAACTGGAGATGTTTTTATTTATTTGTATTGGTACATTCGTGCCGCGAGATGTTTCAAAAGTGGTGGTGGTATTTTATTTTTTTTGATCTGACGTAGTTGGTTCCTCAACTACATCAGATTCAGATTCAGATTATTTTATTTAATGCCATGTCAGCATTCAAAGCTATTTTCATGGCAAAATTTCAATTATAAAAATACAAATATCATATAAATACAATAAAACAAAACAAATATAAACAAGAAGTCATTTTATACAAAATATATTTTTAAATGAACATATGATAAAAAAATCCAAAACCTTTTCAGGCATAATCTCATTAAATATGTCCTTTAATGAAGTAACTTCATAAAAGAGCATTCTGCTCAACTACATCAGACGTTCATAATAATAACAGAAAAAAACTTGCCATAGTTTTGTCCTTTTATCAGTAGCCTGTTTTGGTGTAACAAGTTGTACGTTTTGTTGCCAATTAGTAAATGTAGTGGGTGTATTAAGAGGCTACAATTTCCAAATATGCCTAAGTGTAACTTGATCCCCTCCCATTAGGCTGATCTGATGTGTTTTGGTCTGCCTGACCCCTCTTTGTTTGGAATAATTTAATGTTACTCTGCCTTATTTGGGAAAGCTGGCCTACAGTAGCCTTAAGACATCTCATTTTCTAAATACAATTAAATAAACACATTTCTACAAATGTTGCAAACTCTGCTAGATTATAGATAAAAGATTCCCATTCCCCTGCCATTCTGTGATCGGCAATCGGCAGATCATGATTTTGGTGATCGGCCCCAAAAATGCTGATCGGAGCATCTCTACTGTTTAGCATAGATTTGGGCATCATCAATACTTTGCTTCTACATCAAAATAATTCTCTATGCAAAGAATATTCACAAGTTTGTGTGCTAGAAGTACTACTTATGCATATTCATGAGTATGTAGTAAACCACCAGTATTAAGACATTAGAACTGCATTTTGACACCACGAACCTCCTTTCGGGAATACACACGGGCTAGTGGTCAATATTACCATTACAAGTATATGCATGAGTGTGAATATATGTATTTCCAAAAGTTAAGAAATGTAATAAAATATCTTAACTCCTGGAAGTCAGTCAGGAAAGAAATCCTGATTGATATTACTTTTGGTTCATTTATCACATTAGAAACAGAAAGTCAAGTTGAGCACATTGCATTGTGGGATACAATATATATATATATATATATATATATATATATATATATATATATATATATATACACTCACCTAAAAGATTATTAGGAACACCTGTTCAATTTCTCATTAATGCAATTATCTAATCAACCAATCACATGGCAGTTGCTTCAATGCATTTAGGGGTGTGGTCCTGGTCAAGACAATCTCCTGAACTCCAAACTGAATGTCAGAATGGGAAAGAAAGGTGATTTAAGCAATTTTGAGCGTGGCATGGTTGTTGGTGCCAGACGGGCCGGTCTGAGTATTTCACAATCTGCTCAGTTACTGGGATTTTCACGCACAACCATTTCTAGAGTTTACAAAGAATGGTGTGAAAAGGGAAAAACATCCAGTATGCGGCAGTCCTGTGGGCGAAAATGCCTTGTTGATGCTAGAGGTCAGAGGAGAATGGGCCGACTGATTCAAGCTGATAGAAGAGCAACTTTGACTGAAATAACCACTCGTTACAACCGAGGTATGCAGCAAAGCATTTGTGAAGCCACAACACGCACAACCTTGAGGCGGATGGGCTACAACAGCAGAAGACCCCACCGGGTACCCCTCATCTCCACTACAAATAGGAAAAAGAGGCTACAATTTGCAAGAGCTCACCAAAATTGGTCAGTTGAAGACTGGAAAAATGTTGCCTGGTCTGATGAGTCCCGATTTCTGTTGTGACATTCAGATGGTAGAGTCAGAATTTGGCGTAAACAGAATGAGAACATGGATCCATCATGCCTTGTTACCACTGTGCAGGCTGGTGGTGGTGGTGTAATGGTGTGGGGGATGTTTTCTTGGCACACTTTAGGCCCCTTAGTGCCAATTGGGCATCGTTTAAATGCCACGGCCTACCTGAGCATTGTTTCTGACCATGTCCATCCCTTTATGGCCACCATGTACCCATCCTCTGATGGCTACTTCCAGCAGGATAATGCACCATGTCACAAAGCTCGAATCATTTCAAATTGGTTTCTTGAACATGACAATGAGTTCACTGTACTAAAATGGCCCCCACAGTCACCAGATCTCAACCCAATAGACCATCTTTGGGATGTGGTGGAACGGGAGCTTCGTGCCCTGGATGTGCATCCCACAAATCTCCATCAACTGCAAGATGCTATCCTATCAATATGGGCCAACATTTCTAAAGAATGCTTTCAGCACCTTGTTGAATCAATGCCACATAGAATTAAGGCAGTTCTGAAGGTGAAAGGGGGTCAAACACAGTATTAGTATGGTGTTCCTAATAATCCTTTAGGTGAGTGTTTATATTAAGGGTGGCACGGTACATGAAAAAACATCCGAACCATTCTTGCTGTATCAAAATCTCACCTAGCTTTCCTCGGAGATGGTCCCAATAATGTGCTTAAAGTCAAGTCAAATTCAGTCTGTGCATGATTGCATGATGTAACATTGTTTTTAATACTGTATCCTAAATTGTGGATAATTAAGCTATATATCATATGCTGAAGTACATTTCTGGAGTGTTAATGATTAAAAGAAAAAATAACAACAAGAACCGTACAGAACCGAAAACCGTGACCCTAAAACCGTGATACAAACCGAACCGTGGGTTTTGTGAACCGTCCCACCCCTAATATATATATATATATATATATATATATATATATATATTGGCAATTGTAGTAGGTCAGAGTGTCATAGGACAAAATGTGCATGTATACAGCATAAATAATATAGTACAGTACAGTAGCGTGCTATTCCAAACATCATCATGGAGTCTTTTTGTGTGCAGATATCTGTATTTCCTGTGGAAGTCAGAACGTATCTCTTGAACATCCTCTGTTTATTGGAGCCATGTGCCAGAACTGCAAGGTACACATGCACACATTTCCACCTGTCAATCAAGCTCATTCTGACTTCTGATTGGTTCTGAGGTGGTTTTCTGTTCCACTGCAGAATTGTTTCCTGGAGTGTGCGTATCAGTACGACGATGACGGTTATCAGTCGTACTGCACCATCTGCTGTGGAGGAAGAGAAGTGCTCATGTGCGGGAACAACAACTGCTGCAGGTGTGTATGTGTGGCTTTTTTAGGGATCTTCTCTATCCACACTAGCGTTAAAGCTGCAGTCTGCAGTTTTTCCTCTTTGTCGCCATCTCTGTTCGAAATCTGCAATTGCAGTCATTCGCGGAATTGTCCACTTTACGTGAGTTTCACTTCGACACCCTCGACACGGCACAGCGCGGATGAACACAGTGTTTGAGGAGACTGTGAGGCTGTCAGTCACCGCGCCGGTGTGGATACTGGCATTCAGAATCACAGATTATTCTTTTTGGAAGTATGACCAACATAATAATTTTCACCGGAAAATGTCCTCTGAACTAGTAAGAAACATCCACTTTTATTCTGGTTTTGACATTGCAGTAAATCGTGCTGATTAAATCTAACAATCGCTTATAAGTTATCATATCACGCAAAACCGTGCAAATTATACTTTGTTTATACTTTTGTAAAAGGCTATAAATCTCCACCTCCAGCATCCTCACACGCAATACAGCCTACTAGCCGAGACTCCTTCTTTATGTGTACTGATGTGTGTGAACAGATGTGTGTGTGTACAGATGTGACGTAATGACGCAAAGACATGCTTGAATCTCCCGCTGAAATCCACCAGTCCCACTGGAATTAAAAACATTATTACAAGCTTACCGTTTTGAATCGAGCTGAGGCAAGCAGAGAGTTTTGAACACTGGCTGGTTATGTATTTTCTCAAATATGTATTTTGGATCATTTTTAACCCCAAAAAAGCTACGGACTGCAGCTTTAAAGTCGGCATGAAACAGAAGTTTCCATCTTCAATAATCTCGCTGGACAAAAATGCCGTCTCAGTGTGGAAGAAAGTTTCAAACGTAGAGAAACGTGTGTTTTAAAATCTATCCGGGTTCATGTAGACCACCTGAGAGAGATCTGTGTGAATCAATTTTGTGTGTGTGTGTAGGTGTTTCTGTGTGGAGTGTGTGGATCTGCTGGTCGGGGCCGGTTCGGCACAGGCCGCTATCCGTGAAGACCCCTGGAACTGCTACATGTGTTGCAGCAGGAACGTGTCCGGGCTTCTGAGGCGCAGAGACGACTGGACCAAACGACTGCAGATGTTCTTCGCCAACAACCACGACCAGGACTTCGTGAGTTCAGCTAGTTTGGAGCAGTTTGGCAACTTTGATAAACAGGAAAATATCAGAATCAATGATGCAAACTTCATCAGATATGAGACCTATTCAAATTCTGCTGTAAAAAGACAGTAGTGTCATTATTCAGCTCAAGTCAATTGTGTGTTGCTGTTACCAAAATTAATCAAATATGAAACTAATTCTACATAAGACTATGATGTCATTATTCAGCTCATTTTAGTTCAAGTTTTGTTCTATTTATTCATTCAAATGTATAATATTACTGACTACAGATTGTCTTTTAAATAACTTTAAAATAACTAATAATGGAAGTTAAAAAAGCTAAATCTGTTCATCTCCCCCCTCTCAGGAACCAACTAGGTTGTATTCTCCAGTAGCGGCAGAGAAGAGGCAGCCAATCAGAGTGCTCTCTTTGTTTGATGGCATCGCTACAGGTGAGATCACACCTGAAGACCTTGAAGGGATAGTTCACCCAAAAATGAATGTTCTGTCATCATTTACTCTTTCTCATGTTGTTCCAAACCTGTAAAGGGCCGTACACACCGGGACGTTAGCCTTTTAGACGAAAGAGTTATTTCTCCGATGTTTGCGCTGTTCTGGATTAGTGGGAGTGGCTTGCGGAGCTGTGCAATGTGGTGCATTGTGGGAGTTGTTGTCTTACATACAAATGCGCCCTAAAGTTATTTTCTGTCTTTTCTCGGTCAAGAGGGCACCAAATTCAAAAATTCTTTTACATTTCGACTACATATATGACCCACTTTCAATAAAGATTAATGTTGAAATGGGTGAAGTGTTCCTTTAAACGTCTGCGATCGTCCCGGTGTGAACAGGCCTTAAGACTTTCGTTCAAGCGAACATGCTTGAGCTTCGGTTTACCACAGCTGATGTGTGAGCTGATGAATGTTTATATGCTAATAAAAGCCTAAATGAAATCTGTTCATCAAAAATAAAGCGAACGAGTCTCTTCAGAAAATTTGGACTGAACCTCTCGATTCATATGGATTAGTTTTACGATCGCTTTATGAATTTTTGAAGCGTCAAAGTTTCAGTTGCGTAGCTGTCAATGGAGGGACAGAAAGCTCTCGGATTTCATCAAAAAGATCTTCATTTGTGTTCCGAAGATGAACGAAAGTCAGACAGTTTTGGAACGACATGAGAAAGAGTAAATAATGATCATTTTTGGGCGAGCTATCCCTTTAAGTGTTAACTAAATATAAAAATGAAAACTTGTACTAGAACCTAAAATTAACTGACATAAATAAATAAATGTTTTGAGTCATCTATGTAAATAGAAAGTGAAATTTAAAGTCAATTCACAACAATTAAAATATAACAACATTGCACAGATTTTAATTTTCAGTGAGCTATCCGTTGAATCAAACACACGTGTTAGTGTGAATATGTGTGTTTTTGCTGTCAGGGCTGCTGGTGCTGAAGGATCTGGGTATTCATGTGGAGCGGTATGTGGCGTCAGAGGTGTGTGAAGACTCCATCACGGTGGGGATTGTGCGACACCATGGATACATCACATATGTGGGCGATGTCAGGAGCGTCACACGCAAGCATGTGAGCATGTGTGTTTCTCTCTGTCTCGCACTCTTTTCTCCAGACGCTCTTCTGATGTCCCTCTCTGTTTGCCGTCGCATGTCTCTGTAGATTCAGGAGTGGGGGCCTTTTGATCTTGTGATCGGTGGAAGCCCCTGTAACGATCTGTCCATCGTCAACCCTGCCAGGAAAGGCCTTTTCGGTACGACACCCAGTTTGAGATCCATTTCCTGCATCAAAACCACAATATTTGTGTGTGTGTGTGTGTGTGTGTGTGTGTATTAGAGCTGCACTATTAATCTTTAAAAGATTCAAACGACCATCGATCTTCTTCATAAATGATAACGATTTGGCTATGTCTATTAAACCTTTGACAAGCATGATCACCGCAAACATTCAAATCTGCGTTTGAGCATTTATAGGTATGAAACGGCTTCACAAACAGTCTTTTCAACCACATAGTATCATTATTTCTGTCTTACAATAATTCAAATGATCACAGAAGTAGGATAAAAGGTTATAGTTCGGTCATAAACACTGATATTTAAGGCAGCGATTAAATAAAATCAAATCTGTTTTTTAACAGTCACTTGTCTCCACCTACTGGTGTCACGATGTAATGATACAATCTTTATTTGAAGTTGCTTTCAAAAGGTGACTTTTTTGAAAGCAACTTGATGCTGCAAATAAAGATTGTATCAATTACATCGTAACACCAGTAGTGTGTATTGATGCATTTGTGTTGTAGTAAGTGTTTGTCTGTGTGTGTGTGTTGTGCAGAGGGCACTGGGCGTCTGTTTTTTGAGTTCTACCGCCTGCTTCACGAAGCGCGACCCAAAAACGGAGACGACCGACCGTTCTTCTGGCTGTTTGAAAATGTCGTTGCCATGGGAGTCAGTGACAAAAGAGACATTTCACGCTTTCTGGAGGTGTGTTTACACACACACACACACACACACACACACACACACACACATACATTCATGCCTAAAGTGAATCATGTGTGCTATTCATCAGCGCTGCCCTCTTGTGGGTGTGCATGTTACAGTCTTTATGTACAGTGAGCACAAAATGGATTTGGACAATGAAAAAATGTCTGAATTTCACGTTTGATGAACACAAAGTACTAGTAAATACTTTTTAATCGTAATTTTCAACATTAATCTATTGTTTGTAATCTATTGTAACTGACTTATTTGTATTGAAGTGGGATGTGGGTGATTTTAGGGACAGGTTTGATGGGAAAGGGGGAATCAACAGTCTGATTATACATGTAATTACAGAAAATTTTTTATCACATGCAGGGATTTTTAAAATACGAGTACAATGTAAAAACGTGTGTACAATATAAGTGCATTGTATCAAACAGTTAATTTAAATGTCAGTTCATAGTAGTTAAAGACACTTAATTTAATGTGGGACATAATATGATCATGTGACTACAAAATGATAATTTATTTTAAAATTACGTATTAATTTGTGTCAGTTAACAAAATAGTTTTTAAATCAATCTTTATTTAAATTAAAATGTCATGTTAATATTTTATTTGACATTTAGGCAAGTATCCAAATGCATTTTTGAGTCACAGTATATATATTTTCAACATTGATAATAATCAGAAATGTTTCTCGAGCAGCAAATCATCATATTAGAATGATTTCTGAAGGATCATGTGACACTGAAGACTGGAGTAATGATGCTGAAAATTCAGGAATAACTTACATTTTAAAATATATTCACACTGAAGCCAGTTATTTAAATTGTGATCATATTTCACAATATTGCTGTTTTTATTGTATTTGTGATCAAATAAATGCAGCCTTTGTGAGCAGAAGAGACTTTCAAAAACATCATTCACAGAGTCATTTTGTAAAGAATGAATGTACTTTTCTGAAATTCCTCATATAAAATATATATATATATTCATTCATTCATTCATATTTTTTTATTTCATTCTTTTGAAAAGAAATGAAAAGGAGCAAAAAGAAGATAAACTTATAATATCTGCCCCTTATCAACACAAATCAAATTACAATTCCAAGGAGGCACACTTACAACACACATCTACTTTGCAGCACCTATGCAAAGTCATAAATAAATTATCACATTTTCCTACTAAATAGATGCATTCTATTTTTCTATTAGTAATGCTTTTACACTTTTCTTAGAAACAAAAAAAATTATATTGAAGTTTTAATTTCACTAGTTAGATTGTTCCACAGACTGACACCCTGTATTGAGACACATCTTTCCTTTAATTTTGTTCTAAACTCAGGTTTCTGAAAGACTTCAGTTCCTCTTAAATTAAATTTACTAACTCTCTTGATGAATCTATTTAGCAATTTTTCAGGTAATGTTTTCAAATGAGCTTTATATATGATGTTTAGAAGACTATATTCTAATAAGTCATTAAATTTTAAAGTTTTTAACTTTATAAATATTGAATTTGTGTGGGCCCTATATTCGCTTCCATTTACAACGCGAATGACACGTTTTTGTAATTTAAAGACAGGTTCTATATAAGTCTTGTTTGCACTTCCCCATGCCTCAATGCAATAGGTCAGATGTGGAACAATCAATGAATTATATAACAAAATTAAGGCACATTTATTAACAGATTCTTTTACTTTATGTAACACAGATATAATTTGGGATACCCTAGATTTAACATAGTCAATATGGAATTTCCATGTCAACTGTTCATCAATAACAACACCTAAAAACTTAAATTCATGAGTCCTTGCAATCTGTACTCCTTGTACTGTCAATGCTGCATTTAAATCCACATTTATACAACCAAAAATCATAAATTGTGTCTTACTGATATTTAAAGAAAGTCTATTGGTGTTAAACCATCTTGTAATTTTCCCAAATTCGTACTCTACAGCTTGTAATACCTCACTTATATTTTTGCCAGCATAAAAAAAGTAGTATCATCCGCAAACAAAATACATTTTAGTAACCATTTTTTAGTAAACATTTACTATATCATTCACATAAAGAAGAAAAAGTACTGGACCTAGTACCGATCCCTGGGGTACATCACAATTTATTGGACAATTTATTGATTTTATGCTATTGATTTCAACAAACTGCTCTCTGTTTTTTAAATAACTTTTGACCCACTGATGAGCTATACCTCTTATACCATATTTATATAATTTAATCAATAATATTTCGTGGTCTACAGGGTCGAACGCTTTTTGCAAGTCCACGAAAACACTTACAGTAACATATTTCTTATCCATAGCATTGGTTATTTCTTCTACAAGTTCCAAAATTGCTGTTGCAGTTGAATGATTTGAACGAAATCCATATTGACTATTTGTTAACAATTCGTTTTTATCCAAAAAATTTTTTAGTGTATTCACAAATAATTTTTCTAAGATTTTAGATAACTGTGGTAACAGAGATATGGGTCTATAATTCAAAACATCGTTTTTATTTCCTTTTTTTAAAAGTGGAACCACTTTAGCTATCTTCATACTTTCTGGAAATTTCCCTGTAGTGAATGACAAGTTACAAATATAAGTAAAAGGCTCAACAGTAACGTCTATAATTTGCTTAATCAGTGACATATTCATATCTATATAATCATTTGACTTTTTATTTGCTAATCCATACACAATTTCCAAAATTTCACTCGCTTGTACCCTCTCAAGAAAAATGCTGTTTACACTATGTGGAATAATACTACCATCAATATTTTCATCTGGGATGTATTGTACTAAATTTGAGCCAATATTTGCTAAATAATTATTAAATTCGTTTACAATTTCTTCTGTCGCATATTTATCTGAGTTATTCTTGGTTATAAAATCAGAAGTAATCATTTTAGGCCTGCCTCTATGCATGACTGTATTTATTACACCCCATGTATTTTTGATATTGCCTTTACTTTTGTCTATCAGATTGGTATAATAATCCTTTTTTTGTCGTCTTATAATTGATACGAGTTTGTTTTTATATCTGCACTCTGCATCTTCTGTTCTTTTTTTAAGAAACATTCTATACAGATAATTCTTTTTTTTATACAAGCATTTTTCAACCCATTTGTCATCCAAGGGTTATCAAATGAATTCTTCACAGTTTGAGCACAAATTTTAATTTGTTTACAATTTTGATCATATAAATTAATTAGTGTAGTCATGAAAGCATTATAAGCATTATTTAAGTCATTCGTTTATACTTGATCCCAGTTTTGTCTCTTAAGATCTTCTTTAAAATCCTCAATAGCTTTACTAGAATTGTCCCTTATGACAACGAAAGAGTTATCTTGCTTGGTCTTAATACAGAAATTGTCATAAATTATACATACAGGGAGATGATCACTCACATCAGTTGTGAAAATATCATTTATAATTTCACCGTGTATATTTGTGTATATATTATCAATAATCGTAGCACTATGAGTTGTGATTCTAGTTGGTTTGGTTATCATTGGGCATAAACCTGCAATTTCCATATAATGCTTAAAATCATTAGTTGCTATGTTACTACCCAAATCTATATTGAAATCACCACATACAATTACTGATTTATTCTTTACATCGTCAAACAATTCTATTATTTTTTTGTATTTGTAAACAAATCAGTAGCAGGCCCAGGTGGTCTATAAACACAAGTAATTAACACATTTTTACCTTTGTCATTCATAATTTCTATCGTTAATGCTTCCATCATATCAGTCACAGCTATGGTTTTATGCTCAACAACTTTACATTTCAGTTTGGCATCAACATAGAGGGCAACACCTCCTCCGCCTTTCCCCATCCTGTTTACATAAAACAGTTTGTAACCGTTGATCTGTACACTGTCAACTTGCATTTCCTTCAACCGGGTTTCTGTTACAGCAATCACTTTAAATGTCCGTTTTAATTCGCTAAGAAAGTTGTTAATCTTTAATAATTTACATTTCAAACTTTGGCTATTAAAGTGTATGATGGAAAATGCGTCATCAGAAAGCCTTTGTGTAGTCCCATTAAACTCTTGTGTTGTAAAGTAGTGACATTCCCCAGGTGCTAGTATATTATGTGCGAAGACAGTTTCCATATCAAATATTTTGTCACTGTTTATATCAACATTTGGGACCATGATTGATAAAGAGTACTTTGGATGTCGAATGGATATTCTAACAAAACCATACAGGCCCAGTTCAACAACAAAATGTATCCATTGGTCTGACCACAATTCCCATTTTAACACGATTATATTCATTCCCACAGGGTTCAACATCGGCATATCTTGAGATGTATCAAGATTGCAAAGAGGAATATATCCCATTATTTAAATTGTTCTAGATCTATCAAATCTCTTAACAGCACAACTTTAGCTTGTTCCGGATTTGACCCATTAAGTTGAATGAATATATATCTCTGTTCTTCCAGTGTAATCCAGTAATGATCGACGCTAAGGAGGTGTCGGCCGCACACAGAGCTCGGTACTTCTGGGGAAACTTACCTGGAATGAACCGGTAAAATCTACAATATGAGTGAGATTAGCTGTTATTGGTAGTGTTTCAATGAAAAAGAATATCAGAACAAACTTTCTCTCTCTTTCAGGCCACTGACTGCCATGGTAAATGATAAACTCGACCTGCAAGACTGTCTGGAACATGGACGCACAGCTAAGGTGTGTGTGCTCAGTTTGTTTGTTTTAATATAGCCGAGTCACCCTTTATTTATATAGCGCTTTATACAATACAGAGTGTTTCAAAGCAGCTTTACAGTGATGACAGGAAACAGCCGAGTTCATTTCGGCTGGACAGCAGCTCTAGAAGATAATGGTGTCATTGTTCAGCTCAAGTCAGTTCAGTGTTGATTCAGTTTCATTTTGAAGATCATCAATTATTCAATTAGTTCATTTCATCTATAAAGCAGTTATGCAGAAAACAGAGATGTCATCGTCCAGCTCATACAGCAGCGTCAGTACAGTCAGATCAATAATATTGTTGAATATTAAGTGTCCCCAACTAAGCAAGCCAGAGGCGACAGTGGCAAGGAACCGAAACTCCCATCAGGTGACAGAATGGAGACAAAACCTTGGGAGAAACCAGGCTCGGTCGGAGGGCCAGTTCTCCTCTGGCCAACGAACAAACACGGTGTGATTATGATTATTATACATGAAACGATCATGATTTCAATATGAATTGTTCAGGATAGTTTGTAACTATACAAATCATCATATTATTGACTGTATCTAGACATGATTTCACATGGAGGGCTTGTTTAAGGCACACATGATTGACGTCGCATAAACACAAAGCAGACAGTGATTGGTTATTGTCCATGTCAATCAGACATTCTCTCCGCCTGTGAGTGGGTTGTTCTTGGCCCAGGACAGTTACGTGACACTAGGTTTGGGTGGCCAACAGGGAAGTGATTTACTCGTGTACTGGCTTTGTTTTTCAGTTCGGCAAAGTGCGAACCATCACGACCCGTTCCAACTCAATAAAACAAGGAAAAGACCAGCACTACCCCGTCTATATGAACAATAAAGAGGATATCCTGTGGTGCACAGAGATGGAGAGGTGAGGGCTGTCACATGACCTGTGCTTCCAATATTATTTCATCCCAAAGTCGAAATATCCATCCATATTAATTGTAGAATACGTACAATACTTAAAAGTACTGTTTTTATTTGTTGAAGTTAATAATAATTTTTTTTTTAAATTAACAATACTAAAAAAAAAAAATCATGCATAATTTATCATTGATAATAATGTGGAACTTTATTTACATTTTTTTATTATTTTAGTAGATTTAAGTATTTAAATAATTAGTAATTGAATAATAAAATATAATAATGATGGTAGTAATAATAATAGTAATAACAAAAATGAAGTCTTGTGTAAGTGTGCATTTTGGAGTCACTGTACATATTTATATCAATATGATTTTTTTTTAAAGAAATAACTTTCTTCAGCAAAGACACATTAGATAGATTAAAAGTGACAGTAAAGATATTTATAATGTTACAAAATGTTTCTTTTGAACGTTCTATTTATCAAAGAATCCTGAAAAAAACTTTAAATTGATCAAATATTCGTAAATAATTTTTGCATTGTTGTACTTTCTTTTTAATGATAAAAAATGTCATGTAAATATTACAATACAGTAAAAAAAAAACACTATTACACTTTCAATGAGAAATAAAACGAATTATTTTAAATTAATAATTGTAGTCATTTAAATAATTAATAATTTAATAATAAAATGGATATAAAATATTCAACCTGGCATAATAATAATGCACAAATGTGCTTAATTGCCCGAAAATAATAATATAATTATCTAATTACTCTATATAAAAATATGATTATGAATAAAGAGGATATCCTGTGGTGCACAGAGACGGAGTTTTATATATATAATTAAAAGTCATAAAAATGTCACAATACAAAAAATGTTAATAGTCCTAAAAATAGGCTTAATTTGTGGGTCAAATCCACTGCTTTGTGCATTTCAGAGTGTTCGGCTTCCCTGTCCATTACACTGACGTGTCCAACATGAGTCGTCTCGCCAGGCAAAGGCTTCTGGGAAGGTCATGGAGCGTGCCTGTGATTCGCCACCTCTTCGCTCCGCTGAAGGAATACTTCGCCTGTTTCTGAAGCTCCGCCCACCACACGTCATGATGGCGTCGTGACGTCTCTCTTCTTCCTTTCCTTTCCAATGAGCTCCACCTTCTTGTGTTCTTCGTGTTTGCTCGTGGCCTGTGACTGGCTGGTGCTATCCTAAGATTAATATTCAACCCACTAGACAGCCACACGTATTTATTTGAAAACATAACTCCAAATTTTTTATTTTATTGTTTTTTATTGTCCGTCGCTTCAATTTTTGTTTGTCATGTTCCAACTGTGACAACTCTTACTCACTCACATTTTGTCTCTGTCAGTTGTGTGAGAGAGTTTGCAAGTGTATGTTTGTCCGAGCATGAAAAACTAGAGCACAAACCGCTGCTTAACTAGTGTGAAACAGAAGCAGACGCTCTCTGACTGCTCGAGAGTCCTGTTCCCCGACCACTAATCTGATGTTGCAGCGTGAACTAACTAGGAAAGATGTGGCAACTTTGAAGCGTCGAGTCATTGTTCTGTTCCCACTGGAAGCCAAATGCTGCAGTGATACATATTTGATGTTTTATATATATCGCGGAAAATATGTGCAGGGCACGTTTCACCCCAATATCAAAAAGAAAAAAATTGAAATGATATACTGCATCATGATTTTTATGACAATTAAACGTCCCCCCCCCCCTCTCAAATTTTATTATATATAAATGAAATTTTTTATTTTTATTCATTATTTCCAAAAGAATTTACCCACATTTCATTATTGTACTGCAATATATATATATAAATTATATATATAAAGCATTTTTTTTAGTTACTCACTAATGAGAGTCACCATTGAGAATAAGAATTATTTAACAAAAATCCAGATTTTGGGGGGGGATATGAAAATTAAATACAATTTTTCTTTTTTGATTTTTGGACGAAACTTTACCTCAGACATATTTACATGAGATTGATTAAGCAGTGCTGCCTATTATTTCTACCAGTACATGTGTAGAAATCAGGCGAATCGCAGCTCGTTTGGACAAACTGTCATATTACTGTAATATTATCACTTGACGCTTTATCATATCATCCCTGGTTAGGACACGTGTAACATCTACACAAACATCATTTTCACACATAAACACACTTTTCCTGTGAGAGAGAAGATGTGCTTGAAGAATCAACAATACACTGTTTACAGGATACGCTCTTAATAGGTACTACTAAACTACAGTAACTATTCACCACTAACTCGACTATGGTGCTCTCTCTCTCTCTCTCTGTGTGTCTCCCTGTCTCTCTCTCAGCAATACAAACGCAGCACACAGTCCCGTATGATGCCTTTCTGCTGGAGCCTATAGGGCACATACAGTGAGAGAGCCGTCACATCACACACACACACACACGCGCGCATGCTGAGAGCTGTTACACACTCAGACACATTAATGTAGTTCAAAATGATATTACTCACCCTCAGCGAAGAGAGAAAGTCGCTCAGGTTTGAAATGACACGAGGGTGAGTAAAGATGACAGTTTCTTACTCCTTTGTGAGAGAAGTTTATTTACTATTTTTTCTGTTGTGTCTGATGCAATATTCCTCCAGCAGACAGAAGCTGAACTTCCGCATGGACTTATTTGCATCCGATTCTGCCAGATCTTGCCGTTGTCACTCAGCACGTGTCCAGACCCCGCCACTCTTACTGTGTCTAGTGTGTGTGTGTGTGTGTTCAGGTATCAGGGATGTTGTGTAGTTTTAGCTCCTGCATGTGTTTGGGTGCAGGAACTCCCATGGTGCAGCTTCATGGTGCTTCGTTCTCACTCTCTCCTGACTTGCGTTCTGGTTCAGCTCTGCCACGTTCACACCGCAGTTGCATGTGTTTTGAAGGTAGTGTGTGAGTAAAAATGACATTTTCATCTTCCAACTGAGACACTTTCTTAGGTGGGATTTTAATTTTTTGCACTGTGATTTCAGTGTGAACAGACTGGTTCATGCAATTTTTAACAAACACTACTGGTCAAAAGTTTGGGGTCAGCAAGTTGTTGTTTTTTTAATTAGTAAATTAATACTTTTCTTCAGCAAGGATGCATTTAATAGGTGAATAGTGACAGTAAAGAGACGTTTATAATGTTACAAAAGATTATATTTCAAATAAACGCTGTTCTTTTGAACGTTCTATTAAGGAAATTCTGGAGAGAAAAAAAATGCATCGCGGTTTACATAAAAATATGAAGCAGCACAACTCGGCATAATCAGAAATGTTTCTTGAGCAGCAAATCAGCATATTAAAATGATTTCTGAAGGATCATGAGACTTCATGAGATTCAGGAATAATTTACATATTCAATTCAATTCAATTTTAAAAACATATTCAAATAGAAAACAGTTCTTTTAAATCGTAATAATATTTCACAATATTAGTCTTTTTGATCAAATAAATGAAGCCTGACTTCCCTAAAACTTTTGAATGGTAGTGTAGTTGCACGCTTAATTTAAATTGCCATAAATTAAAATGTTTTGTAAATTATACTATATAAAGTGTTAAAAAGGAAATTGTAATATTTACAATATTACAATAATTCAGTATCTTTTGAATTTCTTAAAGTCTGAGGCCAAATTGGATTGAAATTGTAATTTAAACATTTAGAATTTCAAATATTGACAAAATGAATGAACAAAAAATGTCTCGATTGTGAATCAGGCTCCTGCGGTGTGAACGTGCTGAACTGCGAACGGATCAGCCCACGTGCTAATCTACAGGCTGACTAGCATAGTGTTTCTACCGTTCTGGTTTTTGATAGTCTGATACTATCCGTGCTCCTTGCTCGGGATTCTGGGAAAGTGACCCATCTGTGTGATGTCATAAAAGCTGGTCACATGGTGCTCCCAGAATCCAGAGTCCTATTTTGGTGCAATCGGAGAGTTCACACTTGGATTACGTGCGAAACTGGATTACTGTACAACTCTACAACGTGTGCTGTTTTATAATCCTGTTTCAGACCTGAAGTAAACAGGACTCTGGTGCTCACAGAGATGTGCTTCGAAACCGAGGATTTTTGTACGAATTTAATGAATTACATTGGCCCTCGCTGGAGGGTAGAGTTTATACAGATCACATTTCAACCCGGAAAGGAAACTTTTTTTGGTTTCTCTAATCAAACTAGCACATTAGACTACTTGTTATGTGAGGGTTGCTCATTTCTTTGAACTTTTGGCTGACATGTTGAAAGCAAGTCAACCAACTCATTACCTGAAAGACAGTTTTATTTTTTGCAGTTTAAATTCAGATTCAAACCTGAATGGTTATATCACAGTTGATGTTTAAATACGCTTATGGCCCACAGGTTATAGTAAACTTCTGCTTTAGCTCATGCTCAGAAACCGATCCTAAAGGAAAACATCCTGCCATTTAGACGTTTGAAGTTACTGGATTGTTGTTTGATGAGAATGATAATTTACTTTGGGCAAATGTGATTCAAAACACTTTGTTATTTCAGTCCATTTTTGTCGTAACTTGAGAGAATAAGTGTCTAGTACTCTCATTTTACCATGTTTAAATACTGGAAATGCCTCGCAGAGATAACGCAGACCATTTTAGTTGCCAAAAAGGTTTTTATGAAAACTCTCTCCAGCAAGCATTTCCATATCATGGAAAATGGCATGATGTCTTTTGTTGGGTTTTGAAGAGGAATTTCATCCCAACCCCCTTTAAACTAGCCTGGTTAAAACCAGGCCATTCTCAGTTGTAACTGAGTTATGGCTTGGCAAAGCGTCACAGACAAATCATTTCCAGAGGGGCGTCACCAACAGACGTCGCAGATAGACCTAAAACCAATCAGAGCGATGAAGGAGATGACGTATGCAGAGCGGCGGAGAAACATCTCCGAGTGTTGTTCTTTGCTCGGTTTTTAACAAAAAGGAAACGTTCAAATCGCTTAAAACAGACGCGATAGCTGATTCGAACGAGTGATGTTCGACGGCGGCATCCATCTTTGTAATGTAGGCTACAAAATCTGCTTCAAAATCCCAGCGCTGACGTCATCGTGTAAAGCCCGCCCCAACGTTTCTGATTGGTGCCTCAATTTCGACGGATTGGAAATGGGCTTGAATGAGCTCTTTGCCAGACTAAGTTTCAGAGCAAATCTAAATTTGCCCGAAGTTGTCTGGGTTTTCCCAGCCTACCTTTAAACCATTTTCGGACATATTTTGCTCCAATATCATTTAGCGTGTTTACACTTGTAGTTCGGTTCTCTCGGTTCTTTTGGTCCAAAAGAGAAAATTATGTATTTATTCCTGGTTCACATAGCATTCACAATGTAATTTTTAAGACCGAACCTAAAGACTCAAAACAAAAAGACGTCTTTTATGACGTATATTTTGCGAACTTACCGAACATCCAAAACAATGCCGTGCTCTGGGATAAATGCGCTCGTTCCATCTCCATATGATGGTATTTTGACCTGCTGAGAACTCGTGGAGAGCTTATAAAATGTGTAAAGAAGTCAAAACAGCGTCAGGAATCCCTCCGTCACACACACAAACCAAGATCTGCTGCGAGGAGACGCGGTTCTGATGTCTGTACTGAACTGTGATGGACAACATCGCGACTATGACGAGTAAAAACAGGCATGCTTGAGCATTCTGTCCTTTTTATGGTCGCATCTTGTGACATTATGTCCAGGTTTTGGTTCGTTTACATGTCTTTGGTCCGTGTTGTGTTCATATTTCAGTCGAACCGCACCAGAGTTCGTTTGGAAGCGAACGAGTCCCATCTTTTCAGCGTCTCGGTCCGCTTGTTTGGTGCACCAGTGTTCAGATGGCAGCGCTCACACTTATTCAAATGAACCGCACTAACAGAGCAATCACACCAGGGTTCGTTTTAATCAAACCAAACTTAACAAGTGTGAGAGTTTTAAGGGTTCAAGACGTTAAATGCGAACATCTAAAATGCAGGATGTTCTCCTTTAAAGGTTCGCTTGGTAGGATCCAACTCCTTTAGCAGGATCTTTGTGGCACTGTGCTGGGTCGAACCGCTCGTAGCCTTAGAGTCTGTTTGTGTTCGTTTGGTGAAGGCTGGTGAATCTCGTAACGCAACGTGAGGTTTGATTGTTATTAGTCGAGACTTCAGTGGTAAATGAATTGTACATAGATAAGTTTGCCTCTTTTTTCTTTTCTTTTTTTTTTAAATTTATTACATTTTGTGTGCTGGGTGTTTTTGAATTCTTTTAGAGTAAATCTACCGTGATTATTGGCAAGTGTATGATTATTTGCATGGCTGTTATAATAAAGGGGTGGAGCTGTGAGTCAGAGATGGCCGTGTCCAATAAATGCAATGACCAGAGAATTCTTTTCTATTTATGAACCCCGTGTGGGAAAGATGATTGACAGGTGATGCGTTCGAGAGCCGACCAGTAAGCCTGTTGTCAGCTTTAAAGAAGGCAGGGGGCTTGCGTGAGGTTATTTTAGGAATAATATTTCGAAGCAGAGAGACAGTGAGGAGGGTTGTTTCAAAAAGGTGCTATACATTATTCTTAAATGATAATCTAGAAAAGAATGACGTGAAACTATATCGTTGAGAAGTGACTTGGTCTTGACAATGACTGTTTTTATGTTGTGTAGTCTTGAAAAAGCACTATTATTTTACTCTTTTATGAATATATTAACAAAAGGCATTTTAACTTTGTACTTGATGAAAATGTAAAAGTAAAAAAGTAAGACGAATAAAAATGTACAGATTCATGTGTTTTAGCCTAGACATTACTGTAGTATGTGCCTCTCAGTAAAAAAAAAAAAAACATGAATTCATACTGTATTCACATGCTGCCTTCAGGTCCCGTAGGAACGATCGTATTTACGAGTCGAATGCCGTAAAATAACCGGTGGGAAACTGATTTTTTGAGGTTCGTGTCAGGTAATCATTCTTATTGGTCATAATTTGGTTTTCATTGCGATTGTTGGCCGCATTTAGTCCAATTAACTGAACTGTCGGAGAAAACTAGCCATTAAATGCGTTGGTTTATGGGGAAACAAAATCCAATTTTCCATCATTATCTGCACTTGATGCACATCTTTTACCCTTCATTTTCTGCTAAAAAGCTTCTTGTGTTTGTTAGGAAGTTAAATATGAAATACATTTTATTCCGATCACTTAAAAGCATTTCAAATTGACTTTCGAACTCGTAAGTAGGAGCTTCCCCGGAAGACTTGAAGGCAGCATTACTGTACACTGTTACCTAACTGCTTGGAAGTGATGGCAAAACTACATTACCCAACATTCCCTTCTACAAACTCCCTCCATGTACTCTTGCTAAGGTCAGACTATAATGTTTTTTTTTTTATGATTGTTGTTGCCTCAATATTTATTGCCCTACAGCCTCGTCCATCTGATCAGTCCACAGGTCTCTCTCTCTCTCTCTCTCTCTCTCTCTCTCTCACACTCACTTCCTTTCTTCATCCGCTGTAACACTCATGTAGCTTCACTCTCCCTCTCTCTCTCGGTGTGGCTGTAGTTCTGTTGTGTTTCGATGGTCTTTGGAGTGTTCTAGTAGCATCCTTCCATAATTCTCTCTGTACACAGTGAAAGGCGAGACTTGTGCTGGGGAACACTTGAATTAAATGTACTGTTTTTGTGCTAAAATCACCCTTGTCGTGTCTTTCTTATGGTGTGAGTGAAGATCATTAACATCACACTAATTAACTTGAAACAACTTAAGTTTGGTCAGGGATATATCACACTTATCGACTGTTTTTGGTCATATATACATATCTAACAAACATAAATCTACATAGGCTACTCAAGTATTTGTACATATGTATTTTAATACCTTCCACGTCCCTATACGATTAATTCAGATGTGCAAGTAAAAGTGAAAGACTTTGCTAGATGCATGATGTTAATAGCCTAATTGTGGGAATGCATATCACGGTCTTCGAAATGTGTCCATAACAACAGGGATTTTTTTATCAATTCACTGCGGGTCAGTGTGTTATCACACAGCACTGTGATGTTCACCACCTTCCCGAGGAACCTGCTTATCTTGAGTTTTGTTTCTCACAAACAGACAGTCATTCCACTTTCACTATCAGAGGATCACAGTCATCATCAAAATGTGGATGGAGATCCTCTTGGTGATTTGGATTATTTGTTTCGTGGATGGTAAACAATTTAGGCCTACATTTGCAATAGTAATTTATTTATAGTTATTGTTAGTTCTTAATTAAACAACTGGAACCTTATTTGTTACTGAAATTGCATTTCCACCTTTCATAATTAGGCCTACATAGTAATAGCTATATCTACTTATTAGGCCTATTACACATTTTCGGTTACACTTTATTTTAAGGTGTCGTTGTTACAGTACTACATGTAGCCTACTTACAGGTTTGAAGTAGATTATTTGGATGTTTACTGTTATTACTATGGAAGGCTAAACATGTAGGCTAACGTGTAACAAGGGCACTGTAAAATAAAGTGTAACCACATTTTCTGATTTTTGTCATTCACAGGAAAAGCAATTAACGAGTGTCGTTTGTTTCTTCAAACTTTGGCTACCGCGACGTGTCAGCTGTACCTGGCGCTCTTGCCTCTACGTCACGCCGCTCAACACTTCGCCAAAGCTGCCCGGAATATTTTAATCGAGCCATGTGTTAATGACTCTGAAAACATGTTATCGACTACCAACGATGAAGAGCGCCTATTGTACCTTTTGCCGTATGTAGGTAAAGCGGCTGTGCATTGCCTGGAGGGAGTGTGTTTGCTGTGGGAGTCTCTCTCTCAGTTGCTGGCAGTCGTGACGACTGTGTGTGTCGCTGTCAGACACGCCCTGCAGGGGGCGCTGTTTCTCGTCGTGTCCACGGCGCGCTGGCTGCAACAGATGATGCTTCTTAAAGTCCCCATGAATTCAAAATTGACCATACTTACTTTGTTTGCCTAAATTGGTCGTTTTGTGGTGAACAATTCATCCATGCAAGTGAATCCACACAAAAAAATTTTTTGGCTTCATAATCTTTAATCAAAATTTGAAATGTCCCCTCCCCTCTGCATTGGAGGACCTTCCCTGATGATGTAGGTTTGACGGTTTAGGTGTCTGCTTAACATCCGTAACCACTCCCCTCCAACTGACAGTAGACAGGCTGAATGAAAACACCTACTTTTCTAGATCCAATCAGGTGCTAGTTGGAAGAAAAGCCACGCCCACTAGTTTGCCTCATTTTGTATTCCGTTTCTCTCGGAAATACGTCACAACACTGGAGAACAGTCCTTTGCAACTTCCGGTTCACGGGGACTTTAAAGGCGACGTGAATGAATGGGGGAAAGAGCAGAATCAACAGAGAGAGCGAATAGAGAAACAAAGAAGACAAGTGGAGGAATACCTCCACGCTGTTGATCCATTATCAGGAAAAGGGAGGAAAAGGTGGGGGCGGACAAAAGTTGACAATTTCTTGAAAGGATAGTTCACCCAGAAATTGCATTTCTGTCTTAATTTACTCACACTCGAGACTTGTTTTCTTCTTCTATGGGACATAAAGCGATTTAAAATATAACCTAATTAACTGGATCAAAAAAAAAAATCGTTCATAAGTACAGTTTGCCAGTTTTGATAAACTTATTTTAAAGGTGCTGTAAACGATTTACCTGTTGCTAACTACACATCTTCGTAAAGGGATATTCACCCAAAAATGTTGTTTCAAACCTGTATGAGTTTCTTTCTTCTGTTGAACACAAAAGAAGCTATTTTAAATAATGTTGGTAACCAGCCAGTTGACGGCACCCTTTGACCTCCATAGTGTTTTTTGTTCCTACTATGGAGGTCAATGGCATTGGCTACCGTCAAATGTTTGATGACCAACATTCTTCAAAGTATCTTCTTTTGTGTTCACCAGAAGAAACTCAAACAGGTTTGGAACAACATGAGGGTGATTTTCATTTTTGGGTGAGCTATCCCTTAAACATATGCGTTTAAACGACTTATGGTTGACTTTCTGACTTTTCTTTGCAGATAGTTTATTTCATGTTTCTTTGTGTTGCATCAATCAACGAAGGAATGTACATAATCAAGTAATCAAGATTTTATTACAATGATATCATAGAAAAATAAAAGTATTTCATTAATGCAATTATTTGATTATCAAATTTAATTAAATTGCTTGATAAACATACTTAAAAGATAAGAATATCTTCAAATGTATATTTTGCTGTTAAATACCATTATTGTCTGTATGATTTTCACAAAGTTAAATCATATGTATTGCCATTACAGGCCAAAATTGCTGAAGTTCTACATCTAGAGCTTCTACTGCAGGTTTACTCTGTGTTTGACACTAAAAACACATATGATACTAATACTTATTAGCACTTCTACAATAAAAGATTCAAGAGTTGCTGTTGTCCGATTCTTCTCATCACAGTCTGGCGTCTACACTGATTCGAGGGGTCCATCCATTATCTGTCATGAAGAAGATAAAGTACAACACATTACACTACTCAACAGAGCAGATATACCCTTTAGTTTCCAACTAAGGCTGCATTTACACTGCAGGTTTTGATGTCCAAATCCGATTTTCAGACTATATACGATTTTTTTGACGACCCGCTTACATCATCTTTTAAAAGTGACCCGTATCCGATTTTTGCATTTACACTATACACTGCTGAAAATACCAAATGTATACGTTCTGACCCGGAAAAGTAAGTAAAACAGCACGAAATACAATGGATGCAGATGCGAATAAAATTATCCAAAAAATTATCCATGTTTTGCTTTCCACAATATTTTTAAAAGTCATTAAGCTTTTTATCTTACGGTGGCACTGTAGCCACGAGCGCTTAAAACCGTGCCTCCCCATATCTCGTGAAATGTCTTCAAACACGAATTTATTTCTGTAACAACCCTACATTTTTGCCTGCACTGTCTCTTCGCCCCAAACACTCAAAAGACATGAAACCTCCGCATTGCTCCACTGTGTATCCTTCGTAATCGTCCTCCATCGCGCCTATAATAAGTCATGTGATCTCAGTTGGTGGTGTCCACCTGAGTTGACGTCACTTTTTTAATGACGTACGACTCGCATTTACTGGGGAATATCCGATTTGTCTGCTTACATGGCACACGCAAATGTATCCGATTCATATCCGATTTATTACGTGAGTGAGGCCTGAATCCGATCTGAGAAAATCGTAATCCATGCGTTTTTTTCCTGCTTACTCGTTCATGGGTCATATCCGATCTGTGCCACATGAGAGGACAAAATCAGATTTGGGTCACTTGAACCATGCAGTGTAAATGGGGCCTAAAAATACTGCAAAACTTAAAGATTGTAGATCAGAACAAAAATCAATTAATCTTACTCAGCATGTCCCATATTCTCTTCACTGCAGATTTATTCACTCTAAACTCATTCTGGTCCTCGCTGAAATACAGAGAGATATGTCATTGTTTTTAACTTAATTTCTGTGCTCATAAATCCATTTCATTTTTAAAGTTCATTTCTTAGATGTGTGTGTTGTATCTGTTTACACTTTAATTTTGGTCACAGCAGCCATTCTGAGCAAAGCTGAGAGAACATTCCTCTGTAGGTCGGATGATAAACCCTCATACGACTGAACTTCACCTGAGACAGAGACGTAACTTTACCTGAGAGACTGTAACATAATCATCAAGGTTATTTCACAAAAGTCTTCAACTGAAAATGACCCACACCTGAAATAAGGAGCTTCATAATGAAACTGCGGATGCTGGTTGAAAACATCTTCTCTCTGAATGTCTGCGAGCTCTCTTCACACATGTACCTAAACACCACCTAAACACACTGATATCAGTGCTGACGTGTTCAACATCCTGTTACTCACCAATCGACATGGTGGACTGCCTGGACAATAGTGTAGATGACTACAATCACCTGGTAACTCTCAATAAAAGGCTGCAGAATGGCTCTGAGGAAGACGATGGTTTCCTGGCCGTTGTCTCTCACATAGACCTTTTCATCAGAGCGGCCGATCACACCAGACTGCTGTAGCAAAGAGCAGCCCTCCTCATAGTCCTGAGAGAGAGGCAGATGTTTAGATGGATGTCCTGTGTTCAACAGCTGCATTTAGACAATCAGACTCACCTGAACCGCTTGATCAGGAATGAAGACAAACTCATTGGAAAAGAGCTCCAGAAGGAACTTAAAATGATGAAAGACGTCATCTGGAAAGGAAACAAAATGGTAAAGGATCAGTTTAGCTAAAAAATAACAATTCATCATTTATTTACCCTCATGTCGTTCCAAACCTGATTTCTTTCTTGTGTGGAACACAAAACATTAGTAGAATGTACATGCTACTTTTTTCACAGTAAAAGTGAATGGGAGAGAAAATGTAAAAAAAAAGTGCCATAAAAGTCATGTTTTCGAGTCATACAATAGCTTTGTGTGAGTAACAGACTAATATTTAAAGCCCCACTAAAACACGCAGCATTATTCAATATGGTGACATAATTGCCACTTAGAAAGACAGGGTGGGACATATCGATCAGCTCCTCCCCAATAGCGTTTCCTTTATATCACAGCTCGTCCAGAGCCGTTGAGCATTTGACAGCTCTACAGTCTAATAGATTACCATTTTAGATTTAATATGAAACTGTTACTAAAGCAAAATAGTGAACAGTGCTGCTTCTAATGCCGAGTTTGTAACCGTTTCTCCTCATGATCTCCTACAGAATGCTCTAAAATAGCACATATGATTCGCTCTGTGTGTATGATGATTCGCTCTGTGTGTATCGTGTTTCTGGGCCGGAGCTGCGGCGGTTCACGTGACGCTAACGTGAAACCAGATTTCATTTGCCCAGAAGGAAAGCATATCTGAATGGTTCCCTTTCCCCTATATATTGCACCATATGTGCCATTCACCATGTAGAAAATAGTGATTGTGAACAAGTAATCGATTTCACCCGCAGCTTCAGCATCTATTTATAGTGTAGGGGCGGGACGATTCTAGAGAGCATTTGATTGGACAGAAAATCTGAAAAGAAACTGAAGTGCAGAGCGATGTCATCAAATTGATTCATTTTGGTGGAAATTTGATCCATATTGGTGGAAGTGAGAGACTATAAGTTTTGAACGCTTTTATCTTCTAAATGTACATTTTGTCATTGTTTTGGAGCACACTAACTCAGTGGTTCTCAACTCCAGTCCTCGCGACCCACTGCTCTGCATATTGTGTATGTCTCCCTTATTTAACACACCTGATTCAGATCCTCAGCTCGTTAGGATAGATGGTGCGTCCCAATTCGCATACTATCCGTCCTAAATAGTATTCGAAAATAGAATTAGTACGTCCCAAATCGTAGTATGTTGAAATGAGTGTCCCAAAGAGACCCGGATGGTCTATTATATCCGGTCAGAATCCGAAGTGCAGATCGTTGCACACTCTAACGGCTGTTATTGCCCACAACCCATCGCGCGCTGGACGAGGATTCGGTTAGAACTACAAACACGACTGAAAAGTGTTCAAAAACTACAGGTATGGAGGACGCGCGAGTCCGACGGTTATGTAGAGAGGTTTAGATAAAGGGGTTTGAGTGATTAATTATCAGTATCTAACCTGACGAAAATGTATTTATTCAATGTTGTCCACATTATATTGCATCTGCAGCATTGTGAACTTTTGCAAAGATACGTTTAGCCATTAACTTTTAAATGCATTATTATATTCAAATTCCAAACACATGAGGAGAGTCTTGGCATGAAAGACCCATGACTGGCAGATGAACGTGCGACAACAATTCTCTCCGAAATGGTAAGAAGTTATATTAGATTGAATGGAGGATTTTAACTGTGACGAGATGATTGACAGGGCAGTTTAGACAGATCTGTCCGTTAAAGATGACGAAGTAGTATGTCCCAAAGCTTGCCTACTCTTTTGCTACACACTTAAAAGTATGTACTTTTTCTTCACAAAAAGAGTACATACTTTTAGGGCGTAGTATAAGTAGGCGAATTGGGACGCAGCAAGAGTCTAGAGTCTATCCTAACGAGCTGAGGATCTGAATCAGGTGTGTTAAATAAGGGAGACATACACAATATGCAGAGCAGTGGGTCGCGAGGACTGGAGTTGAGAACCACTGCACTAACTTATAGATAACCTTAAGGCTAATAACATAGTCATACTAAAAGCCAAAAAAACTTACATTTTAATTTCATGGGGACTTTAAGTAGTTTATTCTCTGAAAATCATCCCTTACAAGTTTGCATAGTTATTGACCCCTTTTGCGCCGACGTCACAGTTACGTCACGGCGTTAGCTGGAGGCAAAACAAACGGACAACTGGAGGCGGCCAATACAAACCAGCACAGATTCGGCTACATAATAGGGAGCTTAAATTATTTGTATTATTATTAAATGTCATTTTGTTGTGTTGTTGGGTGCAAGAACCAATGAAACATGAATATGCTGTATCTGGAATTTTTATTTCTAGAAAATATTCACATCATTAAAATTGCACCGTAATGTCACTCTTTACATTGTCGTCTTCTCGGCGCTGGCTAGGCAGAACTGCGGATCGTACCACACAAGTCTTGTACATGACCATTCAGCACATAGTTATAGGCATCTAAAGATTTATATGCCCTCAGTTTCTCTTTACGCTCGGTTTCTCTATCGGATAGGTGTAAAAGTCAGGCCACTCAACCGGAGGTAGCGTTAACGTTAATCATGTCAGATTGTCCATGTATTGAGTGAGCGTGTACGGGTCAGCCGTAAAATGTTTTTTTTTACGTCTGGTTGCGTCCGTTAAAATGAACTTTTGCAAATAACAATCGCGGTCCTGGACAGTGAGTGACCTTGCACATTAAGATAAAATCGGATTTTCTCCAGTCATTGTTAAAAAACAAGCTAACAAAACTTGCAAACTAACGTTAGTGAAGCGGCCAGAGGGATCGTTCTGCCTCCACCTAAGCTCCGCCCACAGAAAAACGTCACCATGTTTACCAACTGAAAAGGGGTCTATATGAAATACATTTTAAAACTTAAAGTTTAAAATCAGTTCTTGGAAATTCCTTAAAACATCAATGTTCCACAGAAGAAAACAATTTTTGCAATGAATAACATGAGGGTGAGTAAAACCTATGAAAACTTCCTGTGACATACTACTCACCGGTCCTGCTGCTTACAGCTGTTGTGATTGCTACTGCCACCATAGCTGGCCGTGTGAATACATGTACTGCTTGATTCCTGTAGGAGGCGCACATGAGCACAGCAGCAGCACGTCTGAACACGCCCTCCTCTTGAATGACAGGTCCTGGACCCGCCTCCTCCACTAAATAGACACGCCCCCTCTCACAGCGCACTACTGAGTGATGCAGGGTCATGCTCGATGACATCACTTCAGAATCCAAAACATGCTCTTCAAAACAAAAAGAGGGGGAGAAGGGTATGTTTTTCCACTACGCAGTTGCTAGGGTGGTCAAGTCTGAAGTTTCCAAACTTTTCCATTCAAAATATTGATTTGACAATAAAATCATTATTTTTGCTATGAAGAAGTTATTATTGTAATTAACAGGGCTTAAACAAGCATCTTTTCTTTCCTCAAGACTCAACACACAAATTTAAGACCTTCTATCCTGTTTATCCTGTGTGATTGCCATAGGAACAGCCCTGAATGGGGGTTTTGTTGTTTACTGTTGATCCCAGTCACATGTTTGGCTTTAGTCCCAGAATTAAAGAACTGTCCCAAGTTGTTCACAATACCTAGAAAGCTAAACTAGTAAGAGAACCCTGGAAAGAGCTCATGAATATTCTAACCATACAGAAGTACAGAGCTCAAACTATTATTGTGTAAGTGTTTTCTCTATGAACAGCATCTGCTGTTGATTTTATGGCAAAAAAATAATCAAATTGTCCCTCAGTTTGTAAAAAGCCAAAATTGAGTTTAGAGTAATGTACTTAATGTACCACTGAAGTATATGGGGCATTCCAGAGGGTATATTGTTGTCCTCCTTACAAATATGTGTGTTTTTGTGATGTAAAGTTGTCTAAACTATGCTTTTAGTATTGGGACAACTGTTTAAAACAGATGAAGTTCTGGTTATGTGCTACTCTGTACTTTGCAGAAATTTTTTCAAACTTTTCTGGTATTTGCAGAAATTACTGCATTAACATGGCCAGAACAGTAGATGAAATATGAGATATCATTTTGCAGCACAGAAGTCTCACATGTTTATGTGTAATGTTTACTTTTGGCAGGCTTCCCCTGTAAGTGCCTTTTTTTTTTAAACCTGACAAATATGCCAAAATGACTTACTATACTCATTGACTGCATGCCACAGAAGCTGTCTGTAGAATGTATCTGGCACTGAACAAACGATCTTCCTTTAAAGGAGCTGATTGTATGTTCTATTCAGGTTTTATTTATTGAATGTCATCTCTACACGTATACTTACTGGGCCATCTGATGTGGGCTCCAAACTGCAGGGCGATTCTCCTCACCCAGAGGGTTTTATTGGTCAGCAGGTCCAAATCAATGCCCTGGAGGTTCTGGAGGAGAACCACGACCATCAAGTTCCAGGCGGTCAGTACCACATTTCTCTCCTGCAAACGGATGATCATGTGGGCTAGACCAGATACAAACTCCTGTGTCTCCTTATTGGGCTTCATGGGCAGGTCTCTGTTAATGAGACAGAAGAAAAAAAAGAGTATATCCCACAATGCAATGCAGTCCACTTGATCTTGCATTTTACACTGTGGGGGCCTGAATAGCAACCATGATTTTTAAAATCGTATTATTTCACAAGACTGCCAAAAGTAAAGACATTTTTAGACAAAAATATAAATATTAAGCATAACAAAATAAAAATAAATAAAAATTAATTAAAAATGTATTATAATTCAGTGTAATTTTGTTTTGTTTTATTTAATAAATGTTAAATTTAACTACATTATTCATAATAAATACCCCAGCAGCACTGATTTAAAGGGATCATGACATGTTTTTTATTATTTATTTTTTAAAGGTTCTTTTAGGTTTATTTATATTTACTGTATGCAGAAAAAAATATTTTTTTAATCCTCATTCTGACCCTCTGTCTGAAATGATCAATTTTTAAGGGGCGGCTCCTTTAAGGCTTGTCAGTAAATGGTCACTGTTATGATTGGCTGACGTCATTGCATAGGAAACAGTACCAACACAAAGTAAGTGTTTTGAAAACATTATATAAAACTATAATTTACAGACAAAGCATTATGAAATTAGTGATGCAGCTGTTAGATCCAATACAGTCGGCTGCTTCATCTTTCAACAAGTTTCTTTGCTACTCTCCATTACACTGTGACGGTGCCAGGTTTACAAAACAATCCACAGTCAAATGCTCCAAACAAACATGATCCTCTGATGCGATTTGGGATGCCATTAGAAATAAACCATCCACTTGTTTCCGATGCTAGGATCCTTGTGAAGTCTGTACAGAGACGCAAATGAGCTGATTTAAACTGGATGTGTCAATGCGAACGTTCTTTCACTCTTCCGTTTGTCCTGTTGTGACAGACGACAGAGTGTGGAGTACATAAGAAACTGAACGCACATCTGTATACTGTATCAGTGTAGACAGCATCAGTCATTATAATCTAATCGCTTTTGACGCGACTCTCGCATGCGCTGTTGACAGGTGTCAGCCGTTAAGCGACTGAATGCCAGTGGGCGTTGGTGGGGCCTATGGTGCGATGATTAATAGCTATTCGCTGTTGTCTTGCTCTGGAGGCAGGCATATGCAAATGTATTTTGCCTGTGTGATGTCACAGATTACACAATATCTAAACAAGCTGTTTTTGGAGCTTGATTAAATAAATGCTTTGTTTATAATGAGGACATTTTAAGCTATAAAACTTGCAGGAAGTTTTAATGAAACAAAGACCTCATATGTCAAATGCACAGAGCCGATCCTCCCTATACGCACACTACGCAAGTTGCGTAGGGCCCCGCAAATAACTCAAGGCCCCGCCTCCCCCTCGTGTCAAAGCGCGTCAATCAAAGTTTACAACATCGATGAGATAACTAAGCGGAACTATCCTTCTGGTCACGAAAAGAGACTGAGAAAAACACCATGTGAGTGAATTGAAAGCGCGTATCTATACCACGAATTTAATTTCTTGTGCCATTTGTACACCAAAAATAGTTTTTGCGTGCATGATACGCACTTTTTGGCGTATAATATGCACGCACTCCCTACCCAAGAAATTTACAGTGCGTAGCTTATGCACGCAAAAAAACATTTTTGGCGTATAAATAGCACGAGAAATTAAATTCGTGGTATAGATACGCACTTTCATGAGATTACGTTTGATAATACAAAGGGCAACGGACAACGTTATTTGTTTATAAACTGCAGCTCGGAAAAGATAACCGCGTCGTGCGTTAACATGAGTTCATATGCGCGTGCAGGAAATGAAACGCGCACTTTCCAGTGAAACATATGGGGACCAGTTACCAGTACAATATGGGCGTGATGGCACTCCTCATTAGGCGCTCATACTTTTAAAACAAGACAATTGATTATCTAGTCTCCAAGTCAGTTTAGTTACAACTCTGCAATAAAGCAAGATGGAAAGCAATCTATTGACATTGACTATATTGCATTTAAAATGTTGATTGGCTGGACATACTGGTCAATATGGATGCACATCCCTCAGTAAATAATAACCATCAAGTATCAATTATTGCTTTTATCATTTAAAACACAGTGACATGCAATGGCAAGCCATTTTAGCTTTTATTAATTCACAGGATCCATTTTTGATATCAATAATTAAATTTGTACAATTTAAAATGTGAATTATTGATATTAATATAAAATATGTCTATTTGTGATATCAGGAATTACATTTTCATTAGTACTAACTAAACTAGGGAGGATTGTAGTGGGAGAACTGGGTGGGGTGTCAGGTGTGACTGTGTGGCAATGGCAAATGGTTTACATGGCTCATGGGTCAGGTAGGGGCCCCTTAACAGATTTTTGCTTAGGGCCCCAGGGAGGTCAGGATCGGCTCTGCAAATGCACAAGGACATTTTGATTCCTCATGTCATGATCTCTTTTAGTAATTTATCACTGCATAATGCAGACTATTTCACATATTATTTTTTTTTTTAATTGTCACGTGTGTATATATTACCTGGGTACCAGATTGTACTGCCTGCGGTTTATCTTTCCTTTGACCAGGTCTCTAAAAGACACAGGGTTTCCAAAGCACACATGCATGCAGCCGTAATCCTCCTTCAGAACCGTCCTGGCCTTCAGCAAACCCTGCAGGTCACAGCAAGAGCTCAGCACCAAGTTCATTCCTTCATATTTTGCAATGCATGAGACTTTGGCTCGCTTTAACAGCTGTACCCCTGTGGTCTCTCTTGGTTTAGGCACACCCAGCAGCTCATGAGCGAGAAGCGACTCCTCCAACACACGCTCGTAACTGATGCTGATGGGGACCAGACTGATGTCAAACACCTCTCCTTTAAAAAAGGGCTCCAACACCATGTGCATCATTCCTGTGAGGATGCAAACAGAACTCAAGGACCAAGAACATGAAGAGCCTCACATTTCCAACTTACTATCTTAAATGTAATCTTACCTAGTTTTGGTGTGAGAGATTTCAGCGTTCTACTCCGTAATCCTTCAACATAAAACTCTAATGGAGCATAACCTGTCTGTAGAAAAACTGCTACTGTGAGTATCAGTGCTAACAAATACTTGGGGTTCAGTAAGATATTTTTGATCTTTTATTCAGCAAGGATGCATTCAATTGATGAAAAGTGACGGTAAAGACAATAATAATGTTACAAAAGATGCTGTTCTTTCGAACTTTCTAGTCATCAAAGAATCCTGGAAAAATGTATCCCGGTATCCTATATATATATATATATATATATATATATATATATATATATATATATATCACGCAGCACAACGGTTTTCAACATTGATGATATTAAGAAATGTTTCTTGAGCATCAAATCATCATATTAGAATGATTTTTGAAGGATCATGTGACACTGAAGACTGGAGTAATGATGCTGAAAATTCAGCTTTCATCACTGGAATAAATTACATTTTAAAATATATTCAAATATAAAACAATTCTATTAAGGTTCAATAATATTTCACAATATTACTGTTTATACTGTATTTTTTGTTAAAATAAATTCACTTTTAAAATCATTAAAAATCTTACCGACCCTAAACTTTTGAATGGTTGTGTTCAAGAAATGAAATGGGGGGGGGGAATAATAAAGCATGCACTAAATTCTCACCCGCACAATCGTTTTGACATACTCAGACAGCACCGCCCAGTACAGCTTGTCTGATCCAATGGCACGACGGATAAAGAACGCGCCTGACCGTCGAAAGATCTCACCAATCAGCTTCATCCCCATCAGAGCTGTTAAAGAAATAAAGGTGGAGATTTGGAAGGTGAGCAGAGAAATATTTTACTACCACAGCCTGAATACAAGTTCTTAAATCCATCTTTAATGATGCACTAAGCAGATTTGTGTTTGTGTTTTGACATGACAGCATTTAGTGGCCACTGTGAGGGGATGGCCACCTTACAGCTTTAAGTGTTAGTCATTTCAAACATTTGTCTAAAGTGTTGGGCATTACTTGGTGCAGCTTTAAAGGAACACGCCGACTTTTTGGGACTTTAGCTTATTCACCGTATCCCCCAGAGTTAGATAAGTCCATACATACCCTACGTATGTGCTGCGAGCAAATCACTCCGCCCAAGTAGCAGTGCTTCGCCTTCTGAGAATATAGTTCCCAGTATGTATACGGCTAGAAGATGGCTCTCATGTGACCTTGTTATTTGTACACGCTGTGACTATACAAATCACAACATATACATAGGAAAATGTTGGCGTTATTTTGTCACTTATTTGGAGCAGTAGGCTAGATGGAGCCGTTTACCTCCAGTATTTGTGCTAAGCTAGGAGTTACGGCACATACGGAGATGAGAAGGATATGTATGGACTTATCTAACTCTGGGGGATACGGTGAATAAGCTAAAGTCAGCTTGTTCCTTTAAAATGAAAAAAATACATGATGTGACTGTGAGATTTGTCCACCAACAACTACAACAAAAATCTGTAGATACTTGCGAATTCCGGCTGCAATGACGGGGATAGAGAGGTCATAAGTGAACATGATGTAGGACAGAACAAGGAAGTCCATGTAGCTCCTGTGATTGGGCATTAGGATGACGGGATGCTCTTGAATGGCCTGCTGGAGCTAAATGATAACAGAATTCGCATTTTTTAGTGAAGCATTCCTTTTTAAAAAATATACTTAATTTTTAAAGGGTTAGTTCACCGAAAAATGAAAACTATGTCATTAATGACTCGCCCTCATGTCGTTCCAAGCCCGTAAGACCTCCGTTCATCTTCGGAACACAGTTTAAGATATTTTAGATTTAGTCCGAGAGCTTTCTGTCCCTCCATTGAAAATGTGTGTACGGTATACTGTCCTTGTCCAGAACGGAAATACAGACATCATCAAAGTAGTCCATGTGACATCAGTGGGTTAGTTAGACTGTTTTGAAGCATCGAAAATACATTTTGGTCCATAAATAACAAAAACTACGACTTTATTCAGCATTGTATTGTCTTCCGGTTCTGTTGTCAAGCCGCAATCACGAGTCAATACAATGCTGAATAAAGTCTTAGTTTTTGTTATTTTTGGACCAAAATATATTTTCGATGCTTCAAAACAGTCTAACTAACCCACTGATGTCACATGGACTACTTTGATGATGTTTGTATTTCCTTTCTGGACAAGGACAGTATACCGTACATACATTTTCAATGGAAGGACAGAAAGCTCTCGGACTAAATCTAAAATATCTTAAACTGTGTTCCGAAGATGAACGGAGGTCTTACGGGCTTGGAACGACATGAGGGCGAGTCATTAATGACATAATTTTCATTTTTGGGTGAACTAACCCTTTAATAGGACAGAAAAACACTAACACGTGTGAGTCCCTCCTCGTTGACATGTATAGAGCTGAACACGCTTTTAACAACTTTGGTCATTGCGAAGCCCAGCAGTCGAATGAATCCCAGCTGAAGGTTTTGACTCATCTCGTCCAGTAACGCAGACGCTTCCTCTTGAACTGCCTCACGCGGTTCATCGCACTCAACCACGATCTGTGAGCGTGAGCAAGAAACAGTGAACAAAAACTGCTATGACATCTTCCTTTCATAACTACTGTATCTCACTCTTTCTCTCTCACCTCCTGTATGATGTAGCTCAGGTACTGGGATTCAAGCACCATCCTGTTGAGAGCGGCAGCTGAAATGGGTGTGGCTCCACGGTACGGCTGAGGGTTAAAGGTCCGCAGGGCGTGGCTTAAGTCATTGCTCCGCCTCCTTTCCTCCAAAATGTCAAAGAAGTCATCAGGTTCTGCACTCAGTGCTTCAGCACTCTAATACACACAATATTGCTTGTTCAATCAACAAGAAAGCTAAATATTGTATTTATATATTGTTTTGTATATTGTATTTTGGTTATGTGCAGTTTACGTACTTGAGCGGCTAAAAATGAACATTATTTTGATAAAAATGACCTAAATGTAAGTAAATTGACTCGGAACATCAACAGAACGCCTTTTTTATACGAAGACAAAACCATTTGAATAAGTGTTTTCAAAAATGTTTGTGGGGCGTTATTTGTCTACTTTTTTTTAACCCTTGTGCATCGATTTTAAAAAGTTACTCTGAGGTCCTTAGGGGACAAAAATATCCATGTCAGAAAACTCTTTTAAAGCAGACATATAAAAAACAAAAGTTAGAAAAGTGACACAAAAAGCTATAGAGGTTTAAGTTTATGAAATTTATTTATGAACAATATTTTATATAAAACATTTAATGTGACCGTGGATCACAAAACCAGTCACAAGTCGCACTGGTACATTTGTGGCAATAGCCAACAATACATTGTACGGGTCAAAATTATCGATTTTTCTTTTATGCCAAAAATCATTAGGATATTAAGTAAAGATCATGTTCCATGAAGATATTTTGTAAATTTCCTACCGTAAATATATAAAACATTTATTTTTGTGAGTGAATGCAGCACAATCGCGAACATTAAGGACCCCTTTGAAAACGAGATGATGCATCTCAAGGGGTTTATCCTAATAAAAATAAATTTAAATATAATATTAATGGACAACTTTAAAGGTGATTTTCTCAATGTTTCGGGTTTTTTTGCACCCTCAGATTCCAGATTTTAAAATAGTTGTATCTCGGCCAAATATTGTCCTATCCTAACAAACCATACATCAATGGGAAGCTTATTTATTCAGCTTTCAGATGGTGTATAAATCTCAATTTAAAAAAATTGACCCATGTGACTGGTTTTGTGGTCCAGGGTCAGATATTTAATAAAACATGTTGAACTCAAAAACTGCAAGCACATCAAAGCCATAAAGTTGTGTTCCAAATTTGAGGTTGATATCTCTTTCAGTAAGATTTTGTTTGGGCGCAGTACAAAATTTTCCCCATTAGATGCCAGCAAAGCTCCAGCAAAGCTGAGTGGTTGGATTTATGATTTGCAGTTTTTTTCCAACACACATCTGGTTTACTATCTTTGTGGGGACTCTCCATAGACGTAATGGTTTTTATACTGTACAAACTGTATTTCTCTCCCCTTACACTAACCCTACCCCTAAACCTACCCATCACAGAAAACTGCATTTTTAAATTTTCAAAAAAAAAAAACAAAAAAAAACAACAACATAAAACTCGTTCTGTATGATTTATAATCGTGTTTCCTCATGGGGACCTCAATTTAGGGCCCCAAGGTGACAGTCCCCATGAGTCAGTGTATAGGTTTCAATGGGGACATTAAGGTCCCAAGTGTAGCTAATTTTGTGTACCTACTAGTGTAAAATAGATTTATTAAAGGAAATGGGGGTTAAATAGTAAAATTTCCAATAAAATACACGTGTGCCAAAATGTATGCAGTTGGCAATTGGCATTAACACAGGCGAAATGATCACAAAAAAACTAAAATGTCCACAGGGGTAATAAAAACAAAATAATAATAATAAAATTGTGATTATTCTCACTATTTTAACTTTGTGAATAGGCTCATGAGACACGAGCTTATAAAAATATCTCACGTGCGAAAAACCGTTAAACTGACTTGAGCAGCGCGATTTTCTGAAGTAAATCACGACAAATTATAACAATATTAACCTCTAAAAGATTTACCTAACCTAAATGATATTGGTTATTTTCAATTGAGGCCAATTATTTTGAAAAAGCGCGTACTGCGTAATTTTGCTAACGTTAAGTTTTTAACGTTTACCGTTACTGTGTTGTTTTGCTGCTCGTTTTCCGTGTCTTTCAATAAAGAAAGCGAAACAAAAACACTTGTCACACCGAGTTCATACAGCAAAGCAACAAAAACATAATTAGATGGCTATTGTAATCACCGAAGATGTAACGTTAACGTTACGCTCCAAGCGTTCCTCGTTGATTATAATGAGTGACTGTGAGAGCGGTAACGTTATAGTTCTGTTGCGTTGTGTCGCTCTCAGTGTGTACACAGTATTCTAATGCACGTCCGGACCAAATAAATACACAAACAAACTGACATATCATATTCATACCAAGCGCTCCATGTCCCACGCAGAAGCAGATGTTCTTCTCCCCATCCTCTGAAATCAGAGTCCGTTACTGAACCCACCGACCGACACTCGGACCGGAGCCCAGAACCAATGAGCGCGCGCACCGCGGGAACGCCTCCTGTCGCGTGACCTGTTACCCGCAATAATCTCCAGCTTTAAGCAATCTCTCAAAGATAATCAGTTTTTATTACACAAATGAACGAAATAATACAATGAATGAATGAACGAACGAATGAATGAATGAACTATTATTTTATATTTAGTGAGCTTTAGGCAAGGCACATTTATTTATATAGCACATTTCATACACTATGGTAATTCAAAGTGCTTTACACAGAAAATAATTACAAAATCACAAAATAAAAGCGATATAAAAGGGATATAAAACACTTGAAAACTTGTACTTTGGCAGATCACACATGCCATTGTGTTTTGACCTGGTTTAAGCTCATTCTGATCTTATGGTGAAGAATTTCAGCACCTGTATAAACTGGAAGGTAATAAACATTTACTGTTCAAACCTCAGATATATTCATTTATCAAAAAATTGAATAAACCGAGGCATTAAATGATGAATGACACGGTGTATTTCCTGCAGTATTTTATTGAAGATCGAAACAAATAGATTTTCCTTCAAAGAAGAATCACCTGAAAATCTGAACAACTGCTCTTTCACTGAAAGAAAATCTGGAAAAAAAACCCCATAAACTCTATAGTTCTATAGTTGGAACTAATAACTGAAATAAATTTCAATAAAGGGGCAAAAACTAGTTATATCAACAGCATCATGCTACATTTCATATATTTAAATAGTCTGTCTCATAAACTAAATATCTAAATCGTTAAACCTCACTGAAACCATAATAAAATGGAAGAAACCCAAGCAGGGTTATGATTATTAATTCATAAGAAAATATAACGTCTCGGTTACGGATGTAACCCTCGTTCCCTGAGTAGGGAACGGAGACGTTCCGTCGGATGACGACGAATGGGGTTTCGCTTAGAAAGCCAATCGACTACGAGTACTACAAAACGAGCCAATGGCAAAGAAATGCCATGGGTCTGCGGAATTTGCATAGCGTAACTCCGCCTCACCTCGTGAGTATTTAAGGAGCGCGCTCATAGCAAATAGGCATGTTTTTCTCGCTGAGGAGCCAAGGCTGAGCTCAGGCGATCCCCGCGGCACAGCGGAAAGTGGCAGGAAGACGGAACGTCTCCGTTCCCTACTCAGGGAACGAGGGTTACATCCGTAACCGAGACGTTCCCTTTCGTTGTCACTCCGAGTTCCGTCGGATGACGACGAATGGGGATACCAGTCTAATCACGCCACCTTCTCAGCTGTCTTCCAGTGCCCTGCGTAATCTGAGATCCCTGTCGTGAGATAGCACGGACGAAGGACTCCTATTAGCACAGGAATACCAAGGTACACTGGGGAGCATATCCCAAGGTCTTTAAGGGAAGTATGCAATTACTGCCAACCCAGAGGGGGGGACTTAGAGAATACACATATGACCCGAGGGATGCATATGGGGATTCACTGGGGTGTCCAGCCGCAGGTGGAATATTTCAACCCCAGGGGTGGCAAGGTGGCTTGCCAAGGGAAAGACACATGCTCAAAGAGGCTTACAGTGGAAATACACATGTGGGGGTAGCTCAGAGGAGGTACCATGCACACGGGAGGCACCTAGCCGACGCGCAGGCAAAAGACACTGGCGCCAGCATCAGGAGTGCTGGAGGAACTCAGGGCTTTCGGGGAAGCTCACCTGAGGAAATATCGCACGCATCCAGTCCGTGGAGTGGAATGGCGAGCAAGCGAAGACACCTAACGGGTCCCATGTTAGCTTGAAAAAGACAGTACATGGGAGGAGACTGGCTCCACTCGGAGATTGTAAAATCTGGCGAATGTGTTGGGTGTCACCCAGCCTGCAGCTCTGCAGATGTCTGTTAGCGAGGCGCCATGCGCTAGGGCCCAAGAGGATGCCACACTCCGGGTGGAGTGGGCGGTCACACCAAGGGGGCACGGTCGGCCTTGCTGCTGGTATGCCAAAGCAATGGCGTCCACTATCCAGTGAGACAACCTTTGTTTGGAGAGAGCCTTTCCCTTCAGCTTCCCACCATAACAGACAAAGAGCTGGTCTGAGGTCCTGAAACACTGCGTTCTGTCTACATAGGTGCGGAGAGCACGTACTGGACAGAGCAGTGCCAAGGCTGGGTCTGCCTCCTCCGGGGGCAGCGCTTGCAGGTTCACCACCTGGTCCCGAAAGGGAGTGGTGGGAACCTTGGGCACATATCCAGGCCGGGGTCTCAGGATCACGTGAGAGTCACCCGGCCCGAATTCCAAGCACGCTTCGTCAACGGAGAATGCGTGCAGGTCCCCTACCCTCTTGATGGAGGCCAATGCAGTCAGGAGCGCTGTCTTCATAGACAGGAAGTTAAGCTCGACTGACTGCAAAGGCTCAAAGGGAGCGCTGCGCAGGGCAGTTAAGACCACTGCGAGGTCCCAAGAGGGTACGAGAGGAGGGCGAGGAGGATTCAGTCTCCTCGCTCCCCTCAGGAACCTGGTGATCAGGTCATGCTTTCCCACGGACTTACCTTCTATCGGGTCATGATGTGCGGCAATAGCGGCGACATAGACCTTGAGGGTGGAGGGAGACAGCCTTCGCTCCAACGCCTCTTGAAGAAAGGAAAGCAGGACACTGACCGGACATCTCCGGGGGTCTTCTCGGTGAGAAGAGCACCAGTTGACGAAGAGGTTCCACTTCAACGCATAGACGTGTCTCGTGGACGACGCTCTAGCGGAAGTGATGGTAGCCACCACCGCTGGTGGTAGGGTACTCAAACCTGCCTCGTCCCGTCCAGGAGCCACACGTGGAGGTTCCAAAGATCGGGACGAGGGTGCCATAGGGTGCCCCGTCCCTGAGAAAGGAGGTCCTTCCTCAGAGGAATCGGCCAAGGAGGTGCTGTCGCGAGGAGTACAAGTTCGGGGAACCAGGTCCTGGCGGGCCAGTACGGCGCGACCAAAATGACCTGCTCCTCGTCCTCCCTGACCTTGCGCAGGGTCTGCGCGAGAAGGCTCACTGGGGGAAACGCATATTTGCAGCCCCGCGGCCAGCTGTGCGCCAGAGCATCCGTGCCGAGCGTGCCCTCGGTCAGGGAATAATACTGGGCGCAATGGGTCGAGTCGTGAGAGGCAAACAGATCTATCTGTGCGTCCCCGAACTGGTCCCAAATCAGCTGGACCGACTGGGGATGGAGTCGCCATTCTCCAGGGAGGGGCTGAAACCGTGAGAGCTCGTCGGCTGCACAGTTCAGGGCTCCGGGGATATAAATGGCACGAAGCGACCTCAGATGCTTCTGACTCCATAAGAGGAGGTGGCGGGCGAGTTGCGACATACGGCGGGAGCGCAGACCACCTTGATGGTTGATGTACGCTACAGTTGCGGTATTGTCTGAACGGACTAGTACGTGCTGGCCCTTGAGCACGGCTCAGAAGCGGCGCAGGGCGAGCTGTACTGCCAGCAACTCGAGGCAATTGATGTGCCATAAGCGGTGGGGTCCTGTCCAGGAGCCCGCGGCAGCACGTCCATTGCACATGGCACCCCAGCCCATGGTAGAGGCATCTGTCGTTACAACAACATGCCGCGAAGCTCGTTCCAGGGGCACTCCGGCCCGTAGAAAACTGAGGTCCGACCACGGGGTGAAGGTCTGACGGCAGGTCGGAGTAACTGGTACTCGGAGAGTGCCGTGTTGCCATGCCCACCTCGGGACTCGGTCGCGAAGCCAAAGCTGAAGCGGTCTCATATGGAGTAATCCGAGCGGTGTTGCCACGGCTGCGGACGCCATATGCCCCAGGAGCCTCTGAAAAAGTTTCAGTGGAACCGCACTCTTGCCCTGGAACTGTGACAGGCAAGTCAGCAGTGACTGCGCGCGCTCGCTCGTAAGCTGCGCGGACATGGCGACCGAGTCGATCTCCATACCGAGAAAAGAGATCCTCTGCACGGGGCAAAGTTTGCTCTTTTCCCAGTTGACCCGAAGGCCCAGACGGGCTACATGGCGGAGCACCAAATCCCTGTGTTCGCAAAGCTGATCTCGAGAGTGAGCTAGGATTAGCCAGTCGTCGAGGTAGTTCAGAATGCGAACCCCGTGTTCCCGGAGGGGAACAAGGGCTGCCTCGACGACCTTCGTAAAGACGCGAGGAGACAGGGCTAGCCCGAATGGGAGAACTGCGTACTGATATGCCTGCCCCTCGAAAGCAAACCGTAGGAACGGTCTGTGTCGAGGGAGAATGGAGACATGAAAGTAGGCGTCCTTCAGGTCGATCGCTGCAACCAATCCTGGTGCCGCACACATTCGAAAACGCGTTTGGCGGTGAGCATCTTGAACGGCAGCCTGTGAAGGGAGCGGTTCAGAACGCGCAGGTCCAGGATTGGCCGTAACCCACCGGCTTTCTTCGGGACAATGAAATACGGGCTGTAGAAGCCGGTCTTCATTTCGGCTGGAGGGACAGTCTCGATCGCACCCTTCGCCAGCAAGGTTGCAACCTCCGCTCTCATGATAGGGGCATTGCCACCGACCATAGTGGAGCGGACTCCCCTGAAGCGGGGAGGAGACCGCGCGAACTGAATCGCGTAGCCGAGCCTGATCGTTCGTGCGACCCAGCGGGACAGGTTGGGAAGCTCTAGCCAGGCTCCCAACGACTGAACCAGCGGGGTCATGCAAACTACAGACTTCCCGTCGGTGGGGCAGCGAGGCGGTATGGCTGACCCAGACGTGGACGGCATAGCGGCCCGGTGTGGGGGTGCAGCCATAGACCGCGTCCTGACAGAGCAGACCAGGGAAGGACGAACGTTCCACGGGGGTCTGCTCTGCCAGGGGTCTGGCGTCAGAGGGGGATGAGAGTGGTACGGTCCGGGGACGGCGCGCACTGTCATCCGGCTCTGGAACAGAGGAGGACGAGGGGTGCACGGCCCGGGGGCGGCGCACCGTGTCGTCCGAGAACTCTGTGCGCTCAGAAACGGGAGAGTCAGTTCTTTCTAAATAAGGATTCTTCCCCAGCCCTCCACCAGGGAAAGGAGTGGCCCTGCTACCAGCTCCTGGAAAGAACTGAGTCCCATCTCTGAGGAGCCCATCTCAAGAGCGCCGCTTAACCCGGCGTATAGCGGGGGGCGGGGCTGGAGAGGGCTGTGGCGTCCCCCTGCGGCTTCCAGAGCCAGCCCGGGTGAACGGGCGGGGTGGGAGCCGCAGGAGGGCGCCTTCGGCGGTGGGCAGACTGAGGGATCAGCTCGGACGGCGGGGCCGTCGGGGCAGATAAGCCTCAGTCTGCTCGTGGGCGGTTGAGAACTGTTGGGCCAAGCCCTGAACCGCACCGCCGAAGAGGCCGACCTGGGATATGGGGGTGTCAAGCAGATGGGTCCGCCCGACATCCTGCACATCGAACAGGTTCAGCCACAGACTGGTATACATCACCTGACCCAGGGAACGCACGGCCACTTTCGTCGCTCGGAGAGCAAGGTCAGTGGCGGCGCGCAGCTCATTGAAGAGCCCTGGGTCAGTCCCACCCTCGTGCATGTCCGTGAGCATCTGGGCCTGGTAGACCAGCAGAATGGCCATGGCATGCAGTGAGGCGGCTGCCTGTCCTGTAGCGCTATAGGAATTCGCCACAAGTGTAGACGAAAAACTACAGGCTTAGGACGGGTGCTTAGGATCGCGCCGAGAGGAAGCACTCTGAGGACACAGTAGCATCGCAACAGAGCGTTCAACCGGGGGACCCCAGTGTACCCATGGGCAGCGGCCCCGTCGAGGGAAGGAAGGGCGAAGGAGATCAACGAGGGATCGCTGGAAGACACGGGGGTCTTCGAGGATTTCGAGATCTCCTAATGCACATCCGGGAAAAAAGGTATTGGAGTGGACGCTGACAGGAGTCAGCGGCCACGCCCAAAAACCAATCGCCCGGGAAAGCATGGCCGTCATCTCAGGATCTGACTCGACAATGCCATATGCACACCCGAAAGTGGCAGCACTGTCAAATCTTCACTTCCTGAAAATTCTAGCCCACCCTGTGATGCTGCGATGGACAACAGATCAGATTCTGGAGCGTCAAGGGAAACCCGCGGGGCATCCGAAAATAGACCCGGGGAATCCCCTGAACACTCGCGGGTTGCGTCACTGAAGAGGGGGGCGTGGTCCACGGACAAAGAGTCGGCGGATTTGTTCCACGCACACACCCTCAGGTCACCCTGGCCACCAGCCGAAGTAGCACCTCACGTGGAGAGTGTTAGATCGGGGTGTGGATGAGGGGACTCTCTCTCTAACGAGATCATTGAGTCTCGACCGTAATGACGCGATGATCACGTTCCCGCGGGGAGAACGTGAATCATCCACAAACGCTGCTCTAGCGTGATGAAGCCCAAGCACGCAGAGCAGAGAATGTGCCCATCAAAATCGGAAATGAGTCGACCGCAACCAGAAATGCACGGGCGAGCCGTCTTTAAAAAGACGTGCCGCGTGCGAGCTCTTTTGTGAGAGGAGGAAGAAACTCCGCGATGTTGAAGCGAGCAGGGAGAAACACACTCATTGGCAGATCACTGCACAGATCAGCAGGCAATGTGAACTCGCTGCAGATCGCCGTCACACCAACACCGGAGAGAGTGGCTCGTCTCGTAGAGTGAAGTCAGAAATGGCTGTGGAGCGAAGAGATACTCTTGGCTCCGAAGCGAAAACAAAACATGCCTATTTGCTATGAGCGCGCTCCTTAAATACTCACGAGGTGAGGCGGAGTTACGCTATGCAAATTCCGCAGACCCATGGCATTTCTTTGCCATTGGCTCGTTTTGTAGTACTCGTAGTCGATTGGCTTTCTAAGCGAAACCCCATTCGTCGTCATCCGACGGAACTCGGAGTGACAACGAAAGGGAACAGCATATCTTTCTTAATTTAACACATAAAGTGCTGGTTAAAACCATATGAAGGCAGGAATATCAGAATACGGCTGTGATATGACCGCAGAAAAACGTTAAATAATCTGACAGATAAAATATTACTAAGTAGGCTACATTAACAAAAAGGTACCATGTAAGAGTTCAATGATATCCATTAAAAAAATAAAGAAATGTAACATATCCTATATTCTGTCTTTCGCTGTTTTTTAATTTCTCAGAGAATAAAATTGTCAATCTCACAGAAACTTTCAAGAAACGTCTGGGACCATCCTCTTTTTGGACCATTAACCTTATAGTAAATAAATAGGTGGTTAATTGCCACAAATGCTATATATACTGTATATATATAATTTTTACTTTATTTTTTGCAAAATAATGATTTTGGAGTGAAATTTGACCTGGATATTTCAAATAATGTAACATTATTCAGTTTCATTCATATATTAACAGATGCTTTTCAAACACAAAGCTTGTGATCACAAGCAAAACTGAAAAGGTACATTTAAAAAAAGTTCAGTACAATAATATTATAAATCACACATGACATGTAATGAGGCCCAGACCCACACATGAATTTTGCAGGTGATTTTTCATATGTTTGCACTGATTTGAGTATGTTCAGTTTTGGTTATTAGCCTGTGTCTGTTGTATTTGTATTTCTGCGTCCTGTGCCGTTTATGTGAGCGTCCACACGCGATGTCGTGAGCAGATCCGTGCAGCTGCTCAGTGAGTGGTGTTGATAGTGCTCGCTATCTGCCCGTCCATGAGAGGGAGCTGTTCTCTCCAGAAGGTGAACTGGCTGAAGGTGTCACTGCAGGGGAAGTCACACGAACTACTGCGCTTCAGGAGCGGGAAGACGTGATCCACCACCTCCCCCAGACGCACGTACCTGCACAGGTAAACCACAGCTGACACACTTATTCATATAAAGCATTTAATCACACAGACAGTAGCAGTGCTAACTGAGGAAGTAACTAATGAAAGCAGTAGGGGAGCGTGTGGCACAACGTAACGCGGGGATAGTTGTAACACCCTTGTTTTAAATACTTCCACACATGCCAGCATGACGAAACTTGGTGTATTTACTAGTTGCCATTTCAACACTATATAGAGAACAGATTGCGCCAAAATTCAGAAATCTTTGAAATTCAGAAATAAATCACTGAACATTTATTTAACCATAGCAAAAGTACATTTCTTACTTAAGTTAATTTTTCATCTGTATTTTTTGTGTTTATTTAAAATTAGACAAATCTGATATTATTTTAATCTCCAATCTGTTGTTTAACAGTTGATATAGTTCTTTAATGCTTCGCTAACTAGCAGAAGACACTAGCAGGGTTTAAACCCCAGTTGTGCAGTTGGGACATGTTGTAACACTGCAGTTACAATGTTCCCCTATTAGAAATATGCTATTATATTCCATACTTTTATGAATTCTATTGAGAAAACATGAGAAACATGTAAATAAAGACTGAGAGTCAATGTTCAGAACTTATTCATTATTATTTTGTTTTGAACTATGCTGTATAGCGGTGTTTTCCGGTGTGTTTATATTCAAATTAATTAACCAATCATACCATTGATCTACCAAATTTGGATGTCTTTTTTTCCAGTAATAAACACACATTAAGTTGTTTTGATTGATACTGTGAAGCTGCTTTGATACAATCTGTATTGTGAAAAGCGCTATATAAATATATTTGACTTGACTTGACTTGTTTGTAGTCAAACTCAAAAATTTGTTTATTTTTAATTATTAAAAAATTCCATTATTTTATATGAAAAAGTCAATAATTGTATTTTATAAAGAAAATATTTTGGTTTGAATTTTTTATTAGATCAGATAGCATTTTAAGCTGTCATATGGTGATGTTACAATGTGCCCCTCACATGTTACAATGTACCCCACCTATGGGGCATGTTGTCACATTTCACTTCCATTCTTTCGGGGTAAATTAAGAAAAAAGTTACACTGTATTAATAAAACAAAACCACATAATTGTACTAGACATGTGGGAAATTAATGTGGGAAAAAATAAATACTCTAAACCCTAAGTAGATTTACTCAAACTAAGAAAGTCAAAAAGCGTTACATTGTGCCCCGCTCTTCCCTAACACACACTGGCTTTCTCACTAGTGTGACTACTGTAGTTCAGCTGTTTTCATAACGAAGTAGTTTTTCCAGAAATAGCAGTGGTGGTGTGTGTGCTACAATGTTGATTTTAGTCACAGTGTATTGTGCGCACAGCTTTACAAACCAGCAAAATGAGGTAATAATCAAACATCTCATCTTAAGCGCTCTCTCTCATATCAAGCATCGATTCTTTTTAGTGAATTGGTTTGTTTGGATGCCTAATTTACTGTAAATGAATCACTTCAAATAACATTTCACTGATTTATTTTCTGGCAACGCAATGTATGCTAAATTCTATTCATTTATATTTGCATAATTTCCAACATTTTTGTGGACAGGATTTTATGCTGCGTTCACGCCATGTCGTAATTACGGTATTTTTTTACGTAAAGTTTTGTAAAGTAAAGTAAAGTAAAGTAAAGTAAAGTAAAGTAAAGTAAAGTAAAGTAAAAACGGTAAGTTTTACTCTGTGCTGTTATGTGTTTATATGACAACACTATCAACACCTGAACGAATCTGCAGAGGTCAGGTGGTACAAGTAGGAGCTTTCGGAAAATTCCCAGCTTAAAAGTTGTAATTACGATCTCTATGAGGATGTGAACACTTTTTACAAGTTGAAATATCGTAATCACGGTAACTTTACATAATTTCCCCAGTATTACGCCAAAATAAAAGCTAGAGGATTTAAAAATGTTGTAAGAGCAAGGGTTTAAGCATTTGAAAGTAAAGAATTAAAGACATAAACTTTAGTATTGTAACTTGTAGTGTAAAATAAAGTTATTGTTATAATCATTATAAAATATACATTTTTACTTTGCAAAAACTTGCACGTTTTTTTATAATATATAATTGTTTTAATTAGTTAAAAACTACTAATAGTAATTTCATTTAAACATTTTTAAAAATAAAACAAAAAAATTACAAAACAAGATTAACATTTTTTTATGCTTACTTGAATGTCATGTGACCATCATCAAAGAACCGTGAATATCCAGAAGTGTCGTTAAATTGAAACTTAACTTAAAAACTCTGGGGTACTTTAAGTAAATATTTTACGTCTGAGGGGTTGAGCTGACAAAATCCTCTGGGATCCCCTGTGCTAAGGATAAAAAGCTATAACATCAGCATTCCCTCCCCAGTGAGACAGTTTACTAATTTTTGTTATTAGCTTCTAGTATAGATAACTATTTTTTATTTTATTTTTAAAGTAGCCTTTCTTATAAGTAGGCCGTATCTTGACAAACGACAGTTTTAAAGGAGCTTCCCCAACACTGGTCACTCAGTAGTGTGTACTCACGATGAGATGTTGGTCTTGGCATGTTCCTGGATCAGTTCTCCTTTAGGATTGACAGTGAAGATTCTGTTTAAGGGAACACCCACCTCCTTATAGGAAAACACATCCTACAGACACGTTACAAAACACAGATTACAAAACTACACATGTCACAGATCACCTACAGGCAGAGGCGTAGCCACCATTTCAAAAGTGAGGGGGACAGAATGTCAAGTGTAATACCATTTTTTTTTTCTTCAGACTTTTGTTGAGGTTTTTGCTTAATTAGCTTAATATGCTATTTATTTTTAAAGCAATAAACCAGAAAGAAAGTTGTCCAGTTCTTTATATTGCACATGCAGGGGTTTTCCTGCCTTAAAATGAGGCGGAGGTGGTAAAATCGTGATCATGTATTTTAATAAGATAATAAAATGTGTATTTTTCGTAGACCGTCATATAATCTGCTGTGGCACAGTATTTTTGTAGGTGGATCTCGGTACCTCTAGGGGGGTCCGGGGGCATGCCCTCCCGTGAGAAAATTTTGTACATTTTAAAGATAAATTCATTAATCTGGTGCACTTTGAGTCCCCCGAATCCACTGTTAAAAATAAATAATCCAACTGCCCAAACATGATATTCTCTGATTTAGATATCTGATCATCGCATTACAATTATTCAAATTATCAGTGTTAAGCATGATAATATGGTTAAATATCACACTGAAGCTGATTTAAAAATAACATTTACTTAAAATTAAAGTTATTTTCTTGGCAAAATTACATTTCCTTACTAGCCTAAACAAAGTCTGTCTTACTAAACTAAAACTTTCCAATTGAAAACCTTCAAACTTTCTAGTTAGGCTTTTTCAAGAGAACTTAAAGTTTGTCTACAAACTTTTTTATCTAATTGTAAAGTGTTACCAAATTATGATAAACATCATGTACACGTTACACGCTGCCTGATTCAAGCAGATCGTGGCTGTTGATGCATGAAAATACAAATTCAGCATTAACATTTAGCATGTGTATTCTAATTTGAAGGGCTTTGATAACATATCTGTGAAAATAAAATGCATTACGAGTAAAATAGATTGAAAATATTGCATGTTTGTTCGGGTAGTGAATTTAGCTACAACAAAACCTGTTAAATATTCAACAAGAGAAATAGGCGGAGTTATTCATCATTGTGCAACACAATTCGGATACTACATGACAACTTACTTACAGTGCTTGACTTTTTCGTGAAAAAGGAGTGAAGAGTTTTTTGCCATTTTGAACTCTATGAAACTGATGGATTCGGCGCGGGTGCGCGCATGGGCGTGTCGTAGGCTAATGCACGAGTGACTGATTATGGAAACGTGAAAGTCACGTATGTAGATAGACTATCCTTGACTCTTTGAAATTTTAAATCTCGATGTAGGGTATACACACCCGCGAAAACCTCAGCTTGTCGTAAACACACTTGCCATATGAAAAAGTGCGGGGGACGAATTTACATTGTATAAAAAGTGGGGGGGACACGTCCCCCGCGTAATCTACGCCTATGCCTACAGGCATCTTTATTGGGTATGCAAACCATTTTGACTGATAAGTTAGCTAATAATTATGTTTATTATGGCTGATATGATGACCAATGAACCAATTTATTGCTAATTTCTTGCGTTCTCATTGTCTCTCGTGTTCACTCACTGTGTCTCTGTTTCCGAACGCTGCGTAGAAGGGCTCTGTGTTTGGGAGGAACAGATTCCTAATATCTGTCAAGCACGCCACCTTAAACTTCTCCGGCCTCTTCTCGATCACCTCCCTGAAAAGCAGAGAGAGAGAGTGTGTGTGTGCATATGTTTTTGTTGAGAGGAACATTTCAAACACCCTGCAGTGTCACTTAAATTTGCTATGGAGAGGTCCTTTATTTGGGTTTGAGTTTCAGACCTGCATAAATATAATCAATACTGTATGTCCATGCAGAACAAATCCATACAATCTCAAAGTAAATCATGTATCGCAGGTTCTTTTGCTTAATTAAATAGGCTGAGGTTATTATCATTAACTAAAATATTAAAACTATTAAAAAACATTTCGGTTAATTGACATAAAGCTGAAATAAAATGTAATATAAATATTATTTGAAAAATTTAAATTAGAAATGTTTCCTTGGCAATAAGCTAAAATAAGTTTAAGTTGAAACACTAAAATTATGAACTGGAAATTAATAAAAAAATAAAACTAACTAAAACTAAAACTGAAATTAAATAAAATATAAAAAAGCCATAAAAAAAGCCATATTTTAAAAATAAATAAAAAACATACAAACTAATCAACAACAAAATGACAAAAATTCAACTAAAATGAACATAAATAAATAAAAGCTAATTCAAAATAAAATTGTAATAAAACTAAAATAACACTGAAACAGGGTAACTGCATTCTTCTTCAATTTATACATGCATTGAAACTAGTTTATGTACAATTATATCCATACATATAAATTATTGATATTGAATTTTGCTGATATAATTATAATGCGTTTATAGAAAGGCATTAAAAAAAGATTATTGTGCCAATACTAGTAAAATATATATGTTGAATGTGTTAAATGCAAGATGCAGTATTACCAAAATACAGATAATATCCAGAAATAATCTTTTATGCATAATGCGTTACTTTTGATTATAAATAATCCCCAAAATATACTGGGGCCCTTATTTTGAAATGTATATGCTTAAGTTTACTACTTCAGCTGCTCAAAAAGATGAGGGAGATGCTGGCTGCTTCGAAAGCTTAAAAATGCTTCCTTCAAATTCAAAGCACGCCCGAATCCAATGTAAGTGTCACTTCCTGTCTCCTGAGATACCTTCATATGATCGATTTTTGAAGGCAGCATAGATCCCTCGCTGCCTTTGATATCCCACAATCCTGTGCGTTCCATTCTGTGACAGTTAAGATGAAAAATAAAGATGGCGTCTGAAAGTTGCGGTTGTTGGTCAGTTTGTGTGTAAATGTACGTTTTTGACCAACGTTTTACTGTTGTAGTAATTAAATATGTGCTTAGTTTTCACTAAATCTCTCTATTTTGCTGTAGATCATTAAACCGTTACTCTGCCTCAGAAGTTAGTATCGTGAGGTAACTTAAGGTAAACGCTGTCTACAAAGTCATTGCCTGATGAGGCAACAAGTCAGCTACCAAAGTTCAGACGCAGCCGAAATATGCACTCTTACAAACATCTACAACATATTACAAAATAAAAACCATAAATTAAACATTGTCATGAGCAGAGAATGAACTGTATTCATTGATTGCATACTGATCTGAAGCCAGAACAGTGTCGTGTGACAGTGACTTTGAACGAAATGAAATTAAATGAAATCAGTGCCTTTTTAAGTTTAATAATCATATTAGGCCATGTCGTGATTCCTGTTTTTCTATCCCCAAAATTAAAAAAAGATATTTAAGACATTTTTTTATACTATTTAAGATATTTAAAACTGTTTATGACCTTAAATTTGATCAAAGTGAATTTAAGACATTTTAAGACTTCTAACTCTGTAAAGAAAGAATTTTAGTTTTAAGTGTTTTATTTTTAATTGAATACATGAAGATGGAATAAGCTTAATGTAAAAGCAAAAGAAGTCAATGGGATGTCGTCAGATATATAGTGAACGAAGCAGTGTGTGTGAGTGTGTGTAATCACCTGTGCAGAGCTGAAAACAGGCTGCTGGGACTCAGTAAAACGGGTCCCTGTGGTAACATGGTTCCTCTCTCATTGACCCAGTGCAGGTAACCCCGTGTCATGTTCGCCATACCGATCGCCCTCGCTGAGCAATACAGAAACTTATAACCATTCCTGTAAAACATACACAAGTATTTCAATCTTCATCCTGATGATATAGCAGAGAATCAGGGAAACAGTTGTGGTCTCTTACTGGCTGACGTTATGATACAGACGTGCGATGCCCTGATGGGTCCAGTCTTTACCCAGTGTGGGCAAAATATGCCCCAACTTATCTGACCTATGAAAGAAGAACATTAACGTAAAGCGATTCGATGTATTATTGTGTAAGATTACGATTATGTTCATGATTATGCACCTGGTGATTGTGCCATCGATGTCTGAGATGATGATTTTATCATCCCAGTTCCACAGGTAGATGGTTCCCTCACAGCGGCATGTGCCCTGATACTGAGTCGTCACACTGAACACCACGTCATTAAGGCCGTCCTTTAGCTGCAGACTGACCTACAGCAGACAAACACACTCTGTCACAATCAGTGTTGGGGTGTGAGTGTGTGCAATTCTATGGAAGCGTATTGCATTCACTTGAAGAAAAGAAATCTACTCTGTTTTTCTGAATTAACGAGTTAATTATCTCAGAATTACGAGAATTTTTTTATGGGAAAAAAGTTTTTGCTGTTTTTCTGAATTAACGAGTTAATTACGGTATCTCAGAATTACGAGATAATTTTTCGCTCTGTTTTTCTGAATTAACGAGTTAATTATCTCAGAATTACGAGATCATTTTTCATGGAAAAAAAGTTTATGCTCTGTTTTTCTGAATTAACGAGTTAATTATCTCAGAATTACGAGATCATTTTTCGCTCTGTTTTTCTGAATTAACGAGTTAATTATCTCAGAATTACGAGATCATTTTCATGGAAAAAAGTTTTTGCTCTGTTTTTCTGAATTAACGTTAATTATCTCAGAATTACGAGATCATTTTTCGCTCTGTTTTTCTGAATTAATGAGTTAATTATCTCAGAATTACGAGATAATTTTCATGGAAAAAAGTTTTTGCTCTGTTTTTCTGAATTAACGTTAATTATCTCAGAATTACGAGATAATTTTTCGCTCTGGTTTTCTGAATTAACGAGTTAATTATCTCAGAATTACGAGATAATTTTTCATGGAAAAAAAGCTTTTGCTCTGTTTTTCTGAATTAACGAGTTAATTATCTCAGAATTATGAGATACATTTTTCTTGCAAAATTTTTTTTCACTCTGTTTTTATGAATGAATGAGTTACTCATAATTTTGAGATAATTAAGTCACTGATTCATAAAAACAGAGCAAAAACTTTTTCCCATGAAAAATTATCTCGTAATTCTGAGATAGTTAACTCGTTAATTCAGAAAAACAGAATAGATTTTTTTTCTTCAAGTGAATGCAATACGCTTCCATATACCATCTACTAAACTGCCATTTTCTCATATGTAGTTTTGAAAAGTCTGATTCATTCTACTGAATTGGTTCATTCGAATGAGTCACTCATTCAAATTCTGCATGAAATTCCAAGTCTTCTGTTTTATGGGAAAATACTGCTGTTTATTATTGTTTTGGACTTAAATTTAATCGTTTTTTAGTAGTATTTACAGGGCTCTCAAGTTTTAAAGACAGGCAAGAGTGACATCTCTACACTCTACATTCTCAAACATTCTCTAACAGTAGTCAAGTTGTCATTGTTTGTGTCAAACAAGTTGTGAATTTTTGTAACATTAAAACAGGAGATCAATACCCAGATACAATAGTCCTATTTTCTGATTGGCTATTGTGTAGCCCCTTTCTTTTTTTTGATTGGCTGATAAGTGGCAGGCTCGACTAAGAACTGCAAGGGAGACACGCTTGATTCCTGCCGGTTCCATAGCGAGAGCGGTGCGGCCAGAGAAATTTTGGGCGCTGCGGCATATTAAATATATCATAAATAGTTTTTCAGCTTGAGAAATACAATGTGTGGCGGGAGTGCGTGACCCAAGACCGAAATGAGTGACTGTCACGCTCAATGCGTGACACTTGAGAGCCCTGTATTTAGTGTGGCATTAAATCTGTTCAAATTTACCAATAGATAATTAATTTATTCTAAACACTCATTTCGAAGAATGTAAAAAGTCTTATTAAATACTTTTTTTTTTTTAAATCTTATTGTAAAAAATCTTATTAAATTATAAAATAAATAATCATATGATTATTTTTTTCACCTGAAGTCCACATATAATGTTAGTTTGTTTCTTAAAGGGATAGTTCACCTAAAAATAAAAATGATCTCATCATTTACTCACACTCATGCCACCCGATGTATACGACTTTCTTTCTTCTATTTTTTAGGAAAAAAATCAGTCTCTGTGAGTCTATATAATGCTAGTGAAGGGGTGCTGTTCGGTTGACGCTTGAAAAACCATACACAGCAATCATGACAGTAATCCATACGACCCCAGTGGATATAATGATAGGTGTGTGTAAGAAAAATACTTATATTTTTTACTTGTTTAACTATAAATCACGTTACTTCTCTTGCAAACTTCACAACGCACTTATGTCACGCATCACAACGCACCCCTCGTGATCGTATGACAATAGACAATAGTAAAAAGTGATGAATTACTCTCACAATTACTGTGTGTGGTTTTTCAAGCATCATCTGAGCAGCACCCATTCACTTGTATTATTATGGAGAGAATGATTATTTTCCTAAAAATATTTGTTTGTGTATATCTGGAGAAAGAAAGTCATATACATCGTGACGGCATGAGTTTGAGAGTAAATTATGAGAGATTTGTGAATTATCCCTTTAATTAAATTCAATAATCTTACGAGTTGTTCTGAAGAAAGGCGGAGAGTTTTCTGATAGGACACGCCTCCTCCAGAGGGGACGGAGTCTGTGTGAACAGGTACAGGGGTTTGTTTGGCAGATAAGTGATCTTCATCGCTGGAAGAGGACTCGTCTTTCCGTCTGTCAACAAACACATGGTTAAACGTATGAATAATTACAGACTGCAACATAATTTCAGATGAAATCATATCTGATCTGAACCTGTTCTTGATGGTCTCGTCTCCTGCAGCACAGGCTGAACCGCTTGACACTGAATCCTGCAAACACAAAGACATGAGCAGAAGTCAACATCCAGTGCGTCACTTTAAACAAAGCCCGTGGTGATGGTGTGTGTACAAATTTGACTGAGTACCGGTTTGGCACTGTTTGGTCTTCCTCGCCATGAAAACCACCATCTTCCTCGGTTTCTGGGCATCTTCTCCTTCATAAGTCTCTCTACGGTGGCCTGTGAGGGACATGCACACAAGCGTAATGCTAAACAACCGAAAAACTCTAAATAAACTCAGAAACTGAAGGCACAAAGACTCAAACACATGCTGGACTCATGCAGGGAAGATGATTGATAAAAACTAGTGCAACGAACTGAGGAACGAAAGAAATTAAGCAGGTGACAGAAAACAAACTCCAGCAAAGAACAGACATGACTGAGCCCTGCAAACTAAAACACACACACACACACACACACACACACACACGCACAGGGAGGTGATACACAGGACAAGAGAACATGGTAAAACTTGATAATAGCGTCATTGCGAGTCATCTTACATATGTGATTGTCAAACTATAAGTGTCATTTGCAGTGGCAATATACTCTTCAAAAGTTTGGGGTTGGTAAGATTTTTTAATGTTTTTGAAAGAAGTCTCTTATGCTCGCCAATGCTCCATTTATTTGATCAAAAATACAGTAAAAACATCACATGATCCTTCAGAAATCATTCTAATTTGCTGCTCAAGAAACATGTCTTACTATTATCAACGTTGAAAACTTGTGGTGCTTAATATTTTTACCTTTTATTTTATTTGTATATACGTTATTGGACAATATTAAAGGAGCTGTATGTAAGAAATTTATTTCAATTAATCATAAAAAGGCCCTGATATGTCAATAGACATTAAGAAATCATGTTTATTTCAAATACTTATATCACTGACAACAGTAGTATGGCTAGGATATTGTCATTTAAAAAGTGGACTTGCAGCCCTCAACTGATGTTGATGTTGTCATGTTGTGTTTTGGTCTGATGCGCCACCCTCCACCTATCCACCAATCACAAAGTCAGTAGTGTTTCAGGATCCGGGTTGCCAGCTTTGCTCTAATCTACCCTAACTGTAGTCGGATAAAGATGTCTAAATCAAAAAGACCTCGTTATGATTCAGAAATTCGTCGTGACAAAGTCAGAAATAAAACCAGAATTTGCATTGGAGATGCTTTTGAAAGATGGAGACGGCTGAAAACGGAGAAGAATTTGAACACCGACGCCAACGTTGCTAATTTTCTCCTGGACAGGTAAGATTCATCTATGCTTGGCTAACTTGTACTTGATGTCAATGGACATTTCATATATTCATGACAGTCGAACAAAGTTATACATGTTCGTGCAAAGTAACGTAACGTAAGCTCACGTATGCTAACATTAGCAATGTATTATAGGAGCCAGTTTCTCTGTCCTTATGCTGAGACGCAGAGGAAAACAACATTAGCATTCCCATTATGGCAATTTGAAGCGTAATTGAGACAGAAGCCTAACTTTACCTCAGAAAAAATGATTCGTCATTCGTTCTTAGCGTATATCGTGGACTAAGTTACACATGCTGCAAGTTGACCTGTATGAACATTGCTAATCAAGTTTAGTTACTCTAACAATATTTTATGATGAAACTGAAAACAACCCTGTGATAGCCATTGGTGATATTGAATTTGTCCGGCGTTATAATTGCTGTGGTAAGTTAAATGTTTTTGGTTATTTCTTAGCCCGGTTATGACAAAAACTTTAGCACTTGTAAATCGATTTTTTTTTTCGTCTTTAAAAATAAGGAAGTTTTATTTTGTGGTTATATGTTTTTTGTTTTGTTTTACTATTATACATTTATTTTTCCACAGACTTTTTTTTAAAATTGTAATTGTATTTATATGTTCAAAATAACGAAATAAAATCAAATTAAATATCAAATCAAAAACGCTTATCTCTTCAGCTATTATGGCCCCAGCACCTCAACACCCAGCTCAACACCTCAACAAACCAAAAACTTACTGTGAACGTCTCGTCGTCACTTGCCATTGGAAGCAGCCTACGTTTCTGCAGCTAATCTGGCAACCTCGAGTCAGGGGGTAGGGGGAGGGGATACAGCGCTTTATGGTATTTTTAAAGTGATTGCAGTACCAGTTTTGCCCACAATCCTACATACGGCTCCTTTAAATATTTAATAGTGCATGCTCGTTTCCCATATTTTGAATACTTGGAACATATCAAAATAACTTTAAAAATCATGTCATGGCTTTTAAATGTTATTCTTATAGAAAAATCTCAAAATGAATATCCATTTTCATTTAATTTTTTTATTTATTGCATTAAAATAATCAGTTTATCTGTATGGTCCATCATTTTATATGTGATTAAATAATTTATATAAGTGATACCAGTATTAAGTAAATATTTATTTCAATACAAAAACAGTCATAAAATGCTGCACAGGGACTTCTGGGAGAACTATTGTGTGGGTCAAATTAATCACCGAATCAGTTGTTTGAACAAGTTCGCTGAAATAAAACATCTGAATTAATTGATTTGCTAAAATGAATCGGACTTCCAGATGTTACTGGAGAAAGAGAGACTCTATATAGTGTGTGTCTGTGTGTGTGTGTACCTTAGGCAATGGTTTCTGGAAGGCTTGCATAGCCAGCATAATAGGAGCAGCAGTGCTCCAGTTATAATACCTGCAAAAATAACAGCTGTTATTTTCAGTCCAAGACAAATGAGATGAGAATCGATTACAGTAATGTGAACCTCACTTAGAGCCGATCTTCACCACCAGATTAGGGTCATCAATGATGGATGGATTATCAGCAAACTGCTGAAAAGACACGGACTTCTGCTTGAAATGCTCTGAATGAGAGAGAGAGAGGACAGTAAATCAATAGGAATGCATACATATGTATTAGTTTGAGTGAATGTAAGATTAAGGCCAGGAAGATACTCTACGCACGTACGCAAATGCTTAATGAATGCATGTCAACCAAGTAGTCCTGACTGCTGTTGTACATAATTAATGTGCAGTGCTGTTTGTGAGCGAGTCTGTGCACCTTTAGTGATCTCTCTGTTTTCTGTGAGGCCTCCACAGAGAGAGATGGCCATAGTGGGAAGGTCGTAACTGTCCACTCCGCTGTCTGCTCCTGAGCCGCACATAGACTGAGGAGACGCGGTCACACTGCGCACACCATTCTCACCCAAGCGCTCTGAACCACTGAGAAAACACAAAAACAAGCAGAACAGTGTTACATTGTTGATATAAGCAGCCAACCTAGCATACAAATATTTGATAAAGCCGACTCTATCAAATTCTATCAGTCTCTCAATCATCATTATGTTGCATTGCATTATGTTTTGCCCACATAATATAAAAACATAACTTTGATCATAAAACTAAGCATATAAATATCATCTTACTAAGACATTATTAGGAGATATAGAGTAACAGCTGATACTTATATGCAACTCTATACAGTTATAAAGATCTCATTGAATTGCATTACACGCTATCCAAATTTCATCTTACTTTTTGGCCATAAAAATATGCACCAAGTTCTTTCTCAGATTGGGGCGTCTGAATAAAATGTTCCTCCTTGAGTATGAGCTCCATTTTCTAATTACATCATACTATGTGAACTATAAAAGCCTGATGCATTAAATATGATACTCAAAACTTACATTATACAAAAAATGTACTTTTTAAAAATATTTTGTCAAAGGTTCCATACTGTTCCATTTAAAAATATATATTTTTCTAACTATTATTTCTAACGTCAAGCACCACCTTTTAGAGAGGTGAAATTGGGATGACAAACCTTTTAGGGAAGTAAAGTGCCGCCACCTCCGGCTTCAAATCCTTTATATCATCCAAATACACGCCATCAGAACCCAGATGGCGACTTTTCTTATCTGCACGAGTACACACAAAACACCGTAAGTTAAGTAATACACAAAAACAAGGCTAACTGAATTTTTAAACCCAAAATGATGCACTATAACCTTTTCTTTTAGTCTTATTTTGTGGGCGGGGTCCAGTATTTGCTCCTCCCTCCTCAACCTCAGACATCACGCAAGCTGCTGGTGTCACATCCTGCTTTTCAAACTCTTTCGCTCTGTTTGATTGGCCATCAGCATGTAATGTCCTGTTGCTGTCATGGTGATGGGCAGCAGTCTCAGGGATGACTCTGAAATGTGTGTTGTCAGAGACTGGGATTGACAGTGAGGCAGAAGCAGGCAGGACGTTTGGTTTCGCTGACAGAAACGATGGCTGTAGATAAATTTTTATTATGAGGTAAGTATGAGTTTAATAAATGAGGGGTCTTTCGAGTCACATTGACGGTATAGTTACTGTTAGTTGGGTTAATGTGTCAGTGAGTTGGATTTTAGGATAATTCTGACCTTGGCAACTTGTGGTAACTCCCCCCAGGACCACAACATGTCCGAATCGTCCTGCTGACCTTGACAAAGCAGTTCAGAGTCACTCTTAGGGGTGCAGGGACGAGACACATTAGGACTGGAGAGAAAAAGAAAGGACATAATAAGAAAAAATATATTCCTTTACTGCACAAACTAGAGTTTTGCATACATTTTACGTATATGAAAAACTCATCAATACTATGCAACTAAAGATTAAAAAAAGAGAGCACTGACAGAGGTTATTTTGCAATATTTTTATAATTGTGAATAAGGGTGTGTGAGCGAGTCTCTGTGTTCGGGCTCTTCCTTTATATCTATACCTTTATATTAGAAATCATTCTAATATGCTGATTTGCTGCTCAAGAAACATTTGTGATTATTATTAATGTTGAAATCAGTTGTGCTGCGTAACTTTGTGTTCAAACAGTGATACATTTTTTCAGGATACTTTGATGAATAGAAAGTTCAAAAGCATTTATTTTGAATAGAAATCTTTTTTTAATTATTATATTATTATTAAATATTATAAATGTCTTAACGGACACTTTTAATCAATTTAATGCATCCTTTCAAAAAAAAAATATATACAGTATATATTGTACAGACCCCAAACTTTTGAATGGATATCTTTTTTATATATGATGCAGAAATATGTTTTTTAAATTAATAGATTTTTTAATTTATTTTTAATCTGCCAATATTATAAATATATTTTTAGCACTAATAATTTAATAACACTGTTAAATCTAATCTTGAACAAAACATTTTTCATACTGTACATGATAATGTTGCGATGCCTAAATTAACTTGAGGGATTTAAAACTCAATTTTAGTGTGTGTGTGTGTGGGTGTTTGGGCTCTACCTGTGAACAGGAGTCAACTCTCCATCTGAGCGAGCATAAGTTGTGTTTTGCTTGTTTCCAGTGGATGAACCTCCATTCGGCAGGTCTCTACACACATAGAAACATACATAAGATACAGGTGTTGGTATTCTTAAAATAGTAGCTACTACATTTTGAGATTTATGTATTTGCTCTAAAAAGGCTTAAAAAGATCAGCCGACCTGTTCTGGGAGGGCTGCTCGCTGTCATTGATGTCGATGTTGAACAGTTCCTCCTCTGAGAACTCCACACTCTCCTCCCTCTTCACATCCTCCGACCTACACTTCCTTCTCCTCTTTCTTCTCTTCTTAATCATTCCATTCTCAGTGCAGGAGCCCATCAGAAAACCCCCGTCGGACGGAATGGGAGATGTGGCCAGGTAAGAAGGAATCACTTCCTGTAGGGAATCATCAGAAAAGAAAGTTAATCTGAGATCTGATCAAACAAGTGTGTACTGTAAGCTCAGCTGTGAGCTATCAACAGACATCAATAATACATTTGTTTTGGCTCTGAATGAGGTCACATAATATTGTTAAATGCGAATGTAAGGTGTGCAGTGTAATAATCAGAAGTATTAGATGAGAACGATAGAGATGAAATGATGAAAATAAGATTGTGGGCATAAAAACAGGATGTTCCCTCAGCTTATCTCAGAACCACAAATTCTGATTCTCAAAAACAAGTTTCACATTTACAGTGGTCTTACCACACTTCCTATATTTACTTCCTGTATTTCTTTCGACATGATCCGATCAGAACACTAATCTGTTCCAAAATGCTCTTCTATTCTACAATAATGCTTCGTTCTAAAATCCTTGTGCTGTTCTAGAACTGTTCTGTTACTTTTTAGAATTTTCTCAATTCTAAAAATTGTTCATTTTCTGTTCCAGAATGCTAGCCTGACTTCGTCATACTCATATTCTAGAAAGAGTGTGAGTCTGATACTGCTCCATAGGGCTTTGATTATGAGGCGTGTCTTAACCGAACCAGGAAAAAAAAACTCTGCACTCAATTGGATAGACCTACAACCAATCAGAGCAACGCAGTAAGTGACGTATGTTACGCATACTTGTCAACAGAACTCAACTGCACGCACACTGGAAGAAGTAGTAAAATAATGAGTGTTGCTTCTTTTACATGGTCGGTCCTCCATGAGTGCGACCAAAGGAGAAACCACAACGACCACAGGGTTTTCATTGCGTCCCATCTTCTTAGCGACCATCAGAGCCAGCTGATAAATTAAACTTTTGCAGAATCCCGTAGGAAGGACGGCAAACGCATCTTTCCCATCGACAAATGCCTTGATTGCAGTTCTCTGTTCGTCTTTTAAAATTAATGACACACGCGGTAGCGGAATCTATACATCTCAATTCTCCAGCTGTAGTCAACTTTGAGCGAAACCAGTTCAACCCAAGCGCTCTTTGGTGACGTGATGATTACGTAACTGCAGATCATCTGTCCATCATCGTATAAAGCCCGCCCTGGCAATTTGATTGGTCAGAACATTTTTTGACTGATCATAATTACTCCTCAATGGATCGAGTCCAGACCGAACTTCCCGACCAAAAACTGTTGTGGGCGGGGTTCTGGCTGGCAGCCAGGCTACCAGAATGCAGTTCCGTTCTAGAAAGCTGGATTAAGATCACAGCATGGTCATGCAAAATGACTTCAGAGCCTACAGCACTGAAAACCATGCAGCTTTATGTTTATGGTTCTCTGATAGATCTTCTACTGATCAAATATCTTTGCTCTATGTGAATTCACAGGTCAGAGGTCACCAAACTTGAGCTTGCATTTACTGGTCTCCGGCGCTCACTATGAATAGAAGTGAATGATCACAAAGTCTAGTGTGACCAAAGCTTTAAAAAGGAAACAAGCTTGAATATTGGTGAGCAAAGGGTGAGCGTTTGCATGATTCTCTGTTGTTCTGCACCTGATTGTCTTTCGTCTCCTTGACAAAAAACGCTTCTCCGTTCTCGCCTAACTTCATGTGCAAATTCACAGGTTCTCCATTGATCTCAATGTCCACCTAATTGACAGAAAGAGAGAAGATAAAGTCAACACATTATGGACCAACCAGATATCTATCATAGGGAGGTCAGACAACATATCCTTGTTACCTCAAATGTATCCTGGTACCACTCACCACTTTCTCTCGTGATCTCAGGACACCCATCTTTCCAAAGCGCACGTGAAATGGAGAGCAGATCAGAGCTCCATCCGGCTGTCGGACAACGATGACATCGATGCAGCCGGACAGCGTGGCGGGATTCAGACCCCTGTAGAGTTCCTTCACCTGCACGAACACCTGGCCTGCCAACTGACCCACGTAATTCATGGTCTGAGCCTACATGGAGAAAGGACGAGAAATGTCATTAATGGAACCTGTACAAGTATGGGCATTATGGAATATACAGTGCAATTTTCTTATATTAAAGTACTTTCACTCAGAATTACATTGAAGAAGAGAACAGAATGTCATAGACATTTAAGGTGGACGTTTTTGCCATGAACCAGTATGCAACCACCCAAAACATCCTAGCAATCACATAGCAATGCTTTTTCGAAAGGCGTTTTCGAAACACTGCTTTGTGAAGCTTTGAAACCTTTGCGAATCCTTATCTTTTTCTGAACCAGTGATTCGACTGTCAAACTACCAAAGTGATGCGATTTCAGTAAATGAGGCTTCTGTACGTCATTTGAGATCTTTTCGAAATTTCAATGATCTCTGTGAACCCATTAACTATAGGGTTCAAGACAAGCCTATATCAAGGCTGGGCAACTCTGGCCCTCGAAATCCACTTTCCTGCAGAGTTTCAACCATGGTGAATTTCACCTGCCTTTCTAGTAATCTTGAAGACCTTAATTTGCTTGTTCGGGTGTGTTTGTTCATGGTTGAATCATCTCAAATAAATTTTATAAATTTGTAAACATGTAATGACACATTTGTATAATAAAAAGGAAGAATTGTAGTTAATAGTCTCTTACTGGTCTGAATAACCAAACCCACTATATAAAACAAACAAAACAAGCCCTAATTTAATCAAATAGGCTACTACATAGTATAAATGCACTTTATATTTAATGGTATTAGATGATTTGTTAATTGCATTTAATAAAACATTTGGAATTGGTTTGTAAAAGGTGTTTTTATGCTGGTGTTTTTTCGATGCATTTACACTTTTTTGAATTCTAGAAAAATTTGTGTCTGCTCAATTGTGCTCCTTCCTTATCTATGAAACATTTCAGTCAAGATTCAGGCCCCATCTACGTTAACGTCAGTTATAAAAGTTATGGAGTACCTCACGGGTCTGTTTTAGGCCCTCTTCTATTTTCAACATGCAGCCCCTTGGTAATATTATTGGAAAATATAGAATTAGTTTCCACTGTTTTACCATTTCTGATGCAGAAAAGCTCATGAATTCATGAGCTCTAGACTAGATTACTGTAAGTAATGCATTATAGCTGGTTGTCCTGTATCCTCAATGAACAATCTACAATTAGTCCAAAATGCAGCTGCTAGAGTTCTCACCAGGTCAAGAAAATGCGATCATATAACACCAATTTTATCATCTCTACACTATTTACCCATTAAGTTCTGTATCAATTATAAAATCTTGCTACTGACCTATAAGGCCCTGAACGGGTTAGCTCCTGTGTATTTAACCGATCTTCTATCGCCTTACAATCCATCACACTCTTTGAGATCACAAAACTCTGGTCTTTTGGCAGTACCTAGGATATCTAAGTCCACTAAAGGAGGGAATAGCCTAAACTCCTAAACTCTGGAATAGCCTTCCTGATAATGTTCGGGGCTCAGACTCACTCTCCCAGTTTAAATCTAGATTAAAGACATATTTTTATCCAAAGATTCACATAATGCATCTCATAGCAACAGTAATGCTATTTTCCATTTGTTTTTATTTTCTGTATACAAATAAATGTACATTTAATTGCATTAATGAATGACGTTTGTCAACGTCAATTTCTCTGTGCATCCATTTGTCAGTCAAACAAAGTGACTTTTGACACAAACACGTCTTTTTTTTGGAATTGCAATCCAGTTGTTTTTCCATTCTGGTCAATTTGATACCATCACTAGCAGTAATGAATTATTGATTTTCTGTCAGAAGCTCTTGTGAGTTTATCACTTTACAAGCAGGAATTCTGTCACCAGTTACTTCCATCCTTGATCAAACACACATGATGCTTTTATCAAAGACTCTCTGGGCGATATAAAACGTTTAGTCCTCAGCTGATCACAAAGGTCAATGATCTAATCATAACAACTATACACACTTACAGACACTAATAATGAACATACGTATGTCTGTCAAACGCCACAGGAGGATCAGATGTCAGAATCTGTTCTGTACTAGACACACAGTCTCAGTGTGATTATCGCTGCAGTACTTCTGGTTTCATATTCCTCCGTAAGTGAATAATGTCAGCCCCAGACATGCTAGCTGAGTTAACAGAACAGATTATTTTTCCGGAAATACACAGAGAAGAAGAGGACCTTAAAGCCATCAGTTTCTCACTGAAGCTCTAAGTGGAGTCAATCCAGAAGTGAACCATTTGAGCCCTAGGCTGAGAATTCGCCACATTACTCTTAAATGATCCTTCACATGCAAAAAGGTCAGACTCAGAGGACAGACACAGAGAGAGAAAGAGAGAGAGTATGATCTGTCTTATAATCTCCTCAGCAGCACAGAGCAGTTATTTATATTCAATAATTTCATATTACTGAATTATATTTTACCAGTGTAAAGTCCAGGTTCAGAAAGTAAAAGTCCTTCTCAGTATTTTGTTCCAAGCACCTGGATTTGCTAGTTAGGAGTTTTTCAGGCAGGAGAGAGAACTAATAGTGAAATTGCTGGCTGAGTTCGGGTGGAATAAACATATGGCAGACTTTTACTTTCTGTTCCCTGGACTTTACACCTCTGTATTTTAATAATAATGATGCATTTATCTATAAAGCGCCTTTCCCAAGCTCAAGGTCGCTGTCCAAGAAGATAACAAAAACACAGCATCAAGCATTATAGTAATATTATAACACTATTTTATAATTATAATATACAATTATGATTTTATTATTTATAGGCTACTTGTTTATTATTTAATAGATATACATTATAAAATGATTTCTTTAAATGTTATTCAATTGTATTGTAGCTTGTTATCATATCTTATAGCAGATATGAGCCACCAGTATAGTAATAAATGTGATAAAATATAATTTAAGTGTAAAGGAAAATAATGACTCCTCAACAGCTGTCATTATATCAGTTATGTAATCAGAGTGAATACGAAAACAATGTTTAAAGACATCACTTAAGAATGTCAACATCACAATTTCAGTTTCATAAAACATCCCAAAACATCAATAACTTGATGTAGGGTGACATATTACACACATACAGAATGAATTAGATGACAGTATGTATAAAGTCTCTCTCACCTCCAGTAAAGCTCCGTTCAGCTCATCGTGTTTACAGAAGAGTGAAGGACAAACACAGTAACATTCATGAGTTCATATTCTCTCTGTCATATTCATATTCCATGTGTTAGCGGATCGATGTGAGTGACGTCACATAGGCTGAAATAAACCCTGCTGCAAAAAGACGACAAACAGCCAATCGGTGAAAATGACTTCTCATCAGGTTAATTTTATATTCATTAACGCTCGGAAGTCGCCTCCCACGTTTCCATGATATTAGACCGCATTTAGTAAAGGAATATTTTTGAATGATCCGGCTGTTAAAAGAAACTGAAAGAGAGCCGATAAGTTGTGGGCGGGCGCTGATAGTTTGTTTTATTTTTGGGATCTTGCGGGTACCGCTTTGAGTGACAGCTGTGAGGTGATCCTTCTGACCAATCAGCGCTCAGCATTCATGACGCATAGTCGCTCCTGTAAGGTGATCCTCTTGTCCAATCAGTGAGCAGCGTTCACTGACATTCGATGTCTGCTGTTTTTAGCACTTTGCATGTCGAAAGATTGTCATAAATGCAAGTTAAAATAAAATAATAATAAAACTTTTACTTTCTACAATAATGAAAAGGGGTTTTAAAGAAAATTGTGTAGGGCTAGTAAACTATGTGTTTTATGTAAATGTGAAGACATTTGTAGCTATATTATGAACACATAGATCTTTTTTTAATCTTTGTCTTTTGTTATAGGCAAATTATACCTTCATAAACTATCTGTCTGTACACGTCAAATGTTTGGAGCTTGAAGGGTTTTGAGCTCCTCCTTTTCCAGTACATTTCTGCAATAAATAAATGGGAGTCAGTCAAACAGGCCAGAAATATGATAATATGATTAAGAGGTGACAGTTAAAGTCACATAAGCCCCATATTTTGTTGTCTTAACAAATACAAGTGCATAATGTATGTTACAAGGCCGGACCGTTTCTAAACATTATACAGCCAATAGAGAGAGTTGTATTTGTGCATGTGGGTGGAAAGACTATAAAATAGAGTCTACAACCATTTCTGTGCATCAGACAGACCACATGAGGAGATTTGCATGTAGCTAACAAGACTCTTTCAGAGCTGTGATCATGCGTTGAGAACAGCATACAGACAGAGAGGGAAAAAAGGAAACAAGAGATTGGTTTTGAGTCACGCTCGCGTGCTTGCTCCACTAACCACAGTCTGATGGGTAAAACAGCCCAGTTGAGTTGAGTTGTGGCTCTGTTCATGCATGCGTCTTTTCAATCTGTCTACTTTGTTACTTTAATTATTCAGTGGGTCTCAGCTAGTTTTCATCTTTTACATTTGACGTGTACCAAAATTGTGTAAAAATGTCTTTAGAATTATCAAAAACATTTTACATTTATTTAAACACCTTGAAGTGTATATAGAGCCAACAACCTGCAGCATGCTTTACGTGACTATAGGCAGAATAGGAAAAATGACAATTTTGTAAATGCATCAACAACAGCAGTTATGGCTTATTCTTTTAATTAGGTAATTATTGAATTCAACCAAACCTCTAAACTACCGATCACTTTATAGAGACATTAATCAATGCTCACTCTGATTCTCATTGCCCAAAATGCCAACACCGACTACAGCTTTTTTTATATACAGTATGTCAGATCATTAATATGCCAGTGAATAGTTCGGACACACCTGATATAATATATCAGTTAATATAAATGTTGTTTCTAATCCTATGCTTTATTGATTTATTTTACATGTATAATCACAATAATATAGTCATCACTGAATTGACTTCAGCTGAACAAGGACACTGTTTTCTTTTAGAGCTGCAAATGAACTCTGAATTATTTTCCTGTTAATACTGTGAAGCTGCTTTGAAACAGTCTGTATTGTTTTGTTTGTACTTGACTCGACCTTTTTTTAATGCAAAGTGTTGGAGTAGAGATTGGAAGAAAAACATCAAGTGTTCAGCATGCATGTGCAACATTTGCTCAAAGTGTGGCGACTTCTGCTGAAGCTAAAATATATAATCCTGAGTGTGACATTTATTTATTTACTTAAAAAATTCCCAGAGTCATAGAAAACCTGGAAATAACAGATTTTTTTTATTTCCATGCCTGAAAAAAATGAATACATTAATAAATAATAAAAAAAATCATGGAAATTAATAATATTTTAATTTTGTTTGGTTATTTTAGTTCTGATGACTTTACTATTAGATGTGTCCAGACTTTGAACTGGTGCTAGACACGCTGCCAAACACACACACACACACACACACACCCAGGTTACCCAGGACCAGCTGGCTTTTTCTCTGCTTTTGAATTCCTGGTCACTTCCAGTTTCATTCTCATCCTCCTCATCCTCTCTCTGCATAGCAAGCGCAGTGATCACAGATCTTCTCAGAACCGGTTTAAATCTGATGCAGAGTTATACATACGCAAATGTTGCATAATTCAGTAAAAAAGTTAAAACAATTGCAGATGACCTGGATCAGAGCAGTTCTGCGTTTCAGCTTGTTCATGGATGTCAGAGACAGAGTGTTTCTATATTTACCTGCTACACTGGTGTAAACTGTGTGTTTGTGGTAATGTGAGAGGGTCAAGTTCATGTGAGACCATTCCAACCAAGTTCACAGTCCAAACACACGCACACACAAATTAAAATGACACATTCATAGCACAAAATGAATTTTCAAAGAAAATAAACTGATAAGGAAAAAATAAAAAGACAAGCGAAGATAAACTTAAATAAAGGGAACGGTTTTTGTGTTTATAAGTGTAAATATATTAAGGGAAAAGCTCTTTTGTAGATTCTGAAGATTCCATTTCAATTTGTTTGTTTAAAAACTTATTGTAAGCTTAATCAAATTATAGATAAATTATGGGGAAGTAAAATATCCTGGGTCGAATAAAAAAGACTTTCAAATCAGCAAAATGTTGAATATTGACATTGATATTGAATATTGATAATGTAATTAATAAACCAAATAAAGAAAAACAATAAAAATGAATAATATATATAAAAAAATATCTCTTTAGTTTACATTAGTGTTATTTATTTGTCTTAAAATGTTCTCATTCAATTATATAGTAACTTTTAGTATATACAATGCATATTCGACAATGAAAAAACAATTAAAAATGGATTGGAAAACGACAAGGGGAAAGTGTGTGTGTGTGTGTGTGTGTTTTGATGTAGGCACAAGTGTTTATTAAAATGTTTTTAATGTTTTTAATGAGATTCTGAAGTTTCCAATTTCTTTTATTTTTTATTAATTTTTTTTAACAATTTCTTTGGGCAGATATTAATTTATTTGCAGATATTAAGTTTAATCAAATTATGATAAGTGGTAGGAAAGTAGAATAACTAGAATAAAATCAAAAATACAGAATATTGAATATGTATATTATAAAACCTAATAAATAAAAATAATACAAATATATAATGAACCAAAATAACGGAGAGACTTCTGACCGAGTTTCCCATGTCGATTTCTCCATTTATTTTATTTATTTATTATCCATTCATTATTATCTTCGGCTTTTATTTTGGAAGTATGCGCTGTTTTCGTCGCCGGGTGCGTGTCTTTTATGTCTCGTTGTCCATTTCCGGTGCGGTGTTGTTGTTGTGGCGCTATGATATGTGAGCGCGGCCTCGATCTTTTCCCGTGAGTTTTTGTCGCGTTCTGCGGGTTTGATGTTCCGCGCCGCCGAGATCAAGGGCTTCGGTAAAGCGGGAACCGGCTGGTATGTGTCTCACTGCGGGATTGCATGTGTTTTGCCATCAGTCTTTTTAGAGCCGATCATGATGTGTGTATTTCTGACCCGATCTCACACTCACAATAAACTGCCGTTGTGTTATCATGTAGCTTTTGACAATTTACAATGGTATTCTTCTATACCACAGTTCACTAATATGGTAATAATTCATTACAACTAGTTCCATGGTATTAACTTACCGTCTGGTACAAATACTGGACATTGTATTACTGGGCTAAACTGTGGTGTGCTTTTTAAAGGCATACATAGCTTGAAATCGTCGATCAATTGATTGATTATCGTGACTAATTATGAATCCAGCCTTTATTAAAAAAATGTCACCGTGTTTCTATCATCATTATGTTTGGATGGACACTGTCATAAAGAAGGTAATACTATGGTGTCATCACCACCAAACGTGGAAATTTTTAATCCTGAAATATTGACTTTAAAAATCCCCCCAGTCATTCAAAACCTGGAAATAACAGTAAAAATTGTGATTTCTAGTCCTGAAAAATTTAATAAAATAAATGCATTAATAAAAATCATAGACATTCGTAAAATAAATAATAGGCAAATCTTAAAATTAATAAAATAAATAATAGTAAAGTAGTAGAAATTATTATGTGACATAGAATTTAATATGTGAATATTTATATATCTTTTATATATATTATAATAAATTTGTGTCTGCTATTTAAATTGCTATCTGAGTACAATCTCTATGAAATCCATTATGGACAAAAGGATTTTTTTTTCTTTCATTTTTTCATTTTAACCTAATTTCACTCATTTTGATCAGGCACTTTCATGGATGAGCTCGTGCATGACCTGGTGACAATCCCCAAAAAGCCCTCAAAAATGAATAAAATAAATAAATAAGTAAAAAATAGATAAAAAATTAAAATTGATTTATAATAGAAAAATATAAATGAATAAACCATTACGTGGCAATTACATGATACGGCAATGATTCAAAAATCATGGAATTTTTGTGCAGTTAAGCTCACAAATATTTAATTGACTTAAAACTAATTTCTTTACTATTATATTTTAAAATCCAGTTATCATCTCATTTGTGTTTGTCTTTTCCGAATGTTTCACCTAATTCAACTTGCATCACTCATTCTCATCAGGCACTTTCGGCGGACGATGGACGAGCTGGTTCATGATCTGGTGTCGGCTCTGGAGGAGAGTTCAGAACAAGCCCGTGGAGGGTTTGGCGACGGTGGAGATCACGCCCTGGCCGTCGGTTGCCTGTTGAAACGGCAGGCCCGCAAGCGCCGTGGTCGGAAGCGCCGGTCCGATAACCCTCACCCGCCGTGGGACACCTGCCACCTGAGTGAAGGCTCCGAATCCAGCCTGGAGGAGCAGAAAGACTATCGTTCGTCTACAGCAGGGGGCGCTCACACACGTGACAACAACAACAGCGACTCGGACGAGCAGCTCGGGGCGAAGCGGCGGGCGCCCCTCACCGCGGACTCCGGGAGGGGGAAGAGGCCGATTTGGCTGGACGACTTGAGCGGAGCGGACGGTTTGGGATCCCGAAGTTTACGGAGGCGTCGGAAAGTCAAGCGCATGGCTGTGGATCCGCCACTAGATGTCGCCACCATGCTGGCTCCGCCTCCCAGAGCACCAGCAGTAGGAAGCAGCAGAGGGGCGGGGTTTAGTCCGGAAGCCAAAGGGAGTGACGTGAACAAAAACAGGGTGAAGAAAAGGAAGTTTACGGCGCAGAGACTCGCACAGGACGCGGCGGATGAAGGCGTGGTGGTAGAGAGCGAAGAGGCGGGACATACGGCCAAAGATAAGATGGAATTTGAGGAGCAGAAAGGCTCAGATGAGGACATGAGTGACAGGTGGTTAGTGATCTTCTTTTCTGTGTAGCCCCTCCTCTTCCTGTTTCTGTCTCTCAGAACAACATCAGCAATTTTTGCTTCTTTTCTAGTTCTTAGACTATTTTCTTGATATGTTTCTGATCGTGGCCCTGCAAACATCCTCCGACATCCGGATCAGGACTAGACCTCTAGTTTTGTAGCAGGTCTTTTATATACCGGAAACATTATTAATAACATCCTTTATTAAATCCACTGAATATTATCATTATAGCTAGCTACACACATTAGAATAACATATTCATATGGCTGAATCTCTTGAAATCTGTCAGGAACATGCCCAGGTCAAATTTCAACCTAAAACCAAAATAAGAAAAATATGAAATACTGTTTTGCAGCAAACTTTTTTTTGCATGGTGACATTTTTTTTGACAGTTATACACCCCAATCCCAATTCTCCCAATTACCAAATTGCGCAAAAATGCATAATGCAAAAAAAACAACAATGACATATTATTTAAATTAGCATATTATTTATTATTATATAATGGTCATATTTGACTGCCTTAATATTTTTCTGATATTAATTAAAATATTAATGCAAAACAATTTATTTAAAATGATAAACTAAAATTAATAATTTTTATTACACTAATATATCACTGCAGTACTGAATTGATTTGAAAATAGTCACAGTGCTAATTAACAATCCTAAACGGTTAGTTCACCCAAAAATTAAAATGATCCCATGATTTACTCACCCTCAAGCCATCCTAGGTGTGTATGACTTTCTTCTTTCAGCCGAACACAATCAAGAGTTTTATTGAAAAAATATCCTGGCTCTTCCCAGCTTTATAATGGGAGTGAATGGGAGCCCAAAAAAACGCATTCATCCATCATAAAAGTAATCCATACGACTCCAGGCCTGTATAAAGGCATTTTCTGTAAATAAAATATCCATATTTATAACCTTACAGACTATAACCACTGCGTCGGGTCAAAGGTCACTTGCATGCGTCTGTTACCGAAGTTATAAATATTGATATTTTTCTTACAAAAACGCATCACTTCGCTTCAGAAGGCCTTTATTAACCCACTGCAGTCGTATGGATTATTTTTATGATGGATGAATGTGCTTTTTTGTGCTTCAAAATCTCAGTTACTATTCACTCCCATTATAAAGCTTGGAAAAGGATATTTTTAAATATAACTCAGATTGTGTTCGACGGAAAAAAGAAAGTCATACACACCTAGGATGGCTTGAGGGTGAGTAAATCATGGGATATTTTTGGGTGAACTATCCCTTTAATGGTCTTAAAAATAGGCTTCATATTGTTAGTGCAATTTTTTTTTTTTTGTGACCTTGGACAAGTTTTTGTGAGATTCACTCGTTTACACAAAAGGCTTAAAACGACATGTGGTGTGTGTGATTGCAGTGAGACGAGCAGCGTGAGTAACAGCAGTGATGGGGGTCTGTACACGAATGATGAGGGAAGGCAAGGTGTGTATGTTTATATATTACACTATCACCATATATCATCACGTATAGCATGAACACAGAGCGTATGTCCAGCATGTGTTGTGTTTCAGGTGACGACGAGCAGAGCGATTGGTTCTACGAGGGCGAGCCGGGCGGGGCTTGTGGGATTGCGGGAGTTGTTCCGTGGTGGGAAAGAGATTCCAACGAACTCGACCTCAATGACCCCATGTTCAACAGCATCCTGACCGGAGCGTTCCCGTTAATGTCACAGGGCACTCAAAGAGGTGTCTGTTTAAATGCTCTTAAGCCCTGTTTACAGCTGGCATTAAGATGCGTTTTGGTCGATCGGATCACAAGTAGACGAGGGAGACACGTTCCCGTTTACACCTGGTGTTTAAATCCGTCTTTTTTGTCCACTTTCAAACACTTCTGTCCTGATTTCTTTGAGGGGAGGGTCTATGGGCTGGTGAATGTATGGGCTTTTTCAGATCTTTCGATCTAATGGATGAAATAAGCTCCCGAAATTTACATATGAACTAGTGCTGGGCGGTTTGACCAAAAATTTATATCACGGTTTTTTTCAAAAGTATGCCGGTTTTCCGGTTTATGACGGTTTTTTTTTTTCATGCATAATCAGGTGTTCAAAGCATTTTCTACTTGTTGAGAGATGAATTACTGCAGTAAATTGACTAAGGATTGTCTATTATACTGTCATTAGTGAATATTGTAGAATAGAATAGCGCCCAGTATAACCTAAAATTGTTATTTCTTAACGTCTTCTAATAACCAGGAAATAACGTTAATACAACGTTTATATAACGGGAGAATTGTTCTAATGACGTTTGAATGATGTTCTTATAACCAAGCAAGAACGTTAATACAACGTTTATATAACGGGAGAATTGTTCTAATGACGTTTGAATGATGTTCTTATAACCAAGCAAGAACGTTAATACAACGTTTATATAACTGGAGAATTGAACGTTCTTATAACGTTTTGAATAGAGTTCTTATAACCAAGAAATAACGTTAATACGTCTAAAAAACTGGACATTTTGAATGTTCCTAGAACATTCAGAAATAACGTTATTATAACTTAATGGGAACGTTATGAAAATGTTCTTATAACCTAAAATTGTTAGCTGGGGAAGAGGAGAGATTCGCGATTGCACTTAACACGTTAACAGGTTAAGTGCAGGATTCTCGAGCGAGCCCAGAGAAAATAGACCTATTTTAACAAGAGCAGCGTGTATCTGAGAGCGCGGCACATTATATTCCGTGCGCGAGCAGAGAGATTCGCGCTCGCGCATTATATTAATGTACTTTCGCGCTACAATAATGCGCTCAGCATCCATCGTCCATGTAACGTAACAGAGCACTGCTGTTTGTTTACCCTCACTGGTCGCTGCTTAGAAGTGCAACATAGTAAAGGGTCCGTCTGAAACAGTGTCGCGCAGCGTAAGGTTCGTTCCGAACGTTGTGTAATTAAATACACCGGTATGGCGGTTTATTCAAAATCAATATCGTGACGAAAATATAAACCGGTTTTCGGTTTGAACATTAGGTCAGTAGACGGTCTTTTATGGCTGTTCAAACCCATTCGACCACATGAGCTTTTACACTACAAAAGCAATCCGGTCTAATGCGTTTTCAACTACCTCTGGAAGTGGTCGAAAGTGGACGAGCTCAAAACCTTTTGGACCCCGTTTACAGCTGTATTTAGTGTCGTCCACTTGTGATCCGATCGACCAAAACGGGATAGTTCACCCCAAAATGAAAATTCTGTCAGTTTTTCACTCACCCTCATGTTGTTCCAACCCCGTAAGACTTTCGTTCATCTTCGGAACACAAATTAAGATATTTTTGATTAAATCTGAGAGCTGGATCACTCCTCCATAGGCTTCTTAAGGGATCGAAACTGGCCGGCCCAAAAGTTATGAAAGACATCGTTAAAATAGTCCGAGTGACTACAGTGGCTCAACCTTAAGTTTATCAAGCGACGAGAATACTTTTTGTGCACAAAAAAACAAACAAAAAATATAGCTGCGAGCAGCGATTACGGGCCCAAGCCGGTGGCACCGCAACCCCGGTGCCTTTAGTTACCTAAAGGCACCGGAGTGGCGGTGCCGCCGGCTTTGGCCCTTCATCGCTGCTCGCAGCTATATTCATATATATATATATATATATATATATATATATATATATATATAAACAAGCCGGTGGCACCGCCACCCCGGTGCCTTTATATATATATATATATATATGTCTACATTGTTCAATCACGCCTCACACACACACACACACTTTTGCAGAGCCCACACCAATGCAAGCTCTATAGCACACATCTTCTCAAAGGTCAAAGCGGAGTTACGATATTGCCCGTCATGCACAGTAACCGTAAAGGCACCGGGGTGGCGGTGCCACCGGCTTGTTTATATATATATATATATCGTATTATTCTAACTTGTAAAAAACTATTAACTTTTGTTAATATTCAACCATTTCACAACTAACTTTTTTCCATAGATCAAACACAACATAATTATATGGTGGACTGAAACAAAAATTATTAATTAAATAAAATTATTGTTTTCCTCTGAAATAGCAAAAGCATCACACACTAGCTGTACCTGCTCTAAATAAAAAAGAGTAATTCAATAAAAATACAAAATCGAACTAAATAAAATAAATTATTACAAAAACAAAATCAAACCAAAGAAAATATATCTTCGAAAAAAAAAGCGAGTGTCATGAGGAAAGGCGCCTCAGGAATCGTCAGGATTAACTCCATGTGTAAGGAATTTTGATTGATTTTATTTGTCACTTGAAAATTATTGTTAAATGTGTGCCTGCATAACTTTAATAAGATTTATTTTCTTTGATTTGATTTTGTTTTATATAATTTATTTATTTCGATTTTGTATTTTTATTTAAATACTATTATTTATTTAGAGCAGGTACAGCTAAGTGTGCGATGCTTTTGCTATTTCAGAGGGAAAAAAACACATTTTATTTCAAAAAGGCTTTTCAATTAAATAAAATGTTCAAGCTTTGTTTTCGTTTTATTATTTTGTTTGTTTTAAGCTTTGTTTAATTTATATTGTTAATCATCTGACACAAAACAAATGCATAAAGTATCATTTTAACTTTTAAAAAACTATTAACATTTGTTAATAGTACATTGCCTGTCTTTTGTTAATAGGACAAAACATAGTTATTATATTTTATAATATTTTATAAATATATAAAATAAACATTTGTAATGAAATCGTTCAAAAAAATGATATTAGCATTGTTTTAAACTTTGAAACTAAAGTAGCGCAATGCCTGGCCACTCCCGCGCCGCCTCCTTTTCACAATCCGAGGGAACCATCTCCGGAATATTAACCTCACTCCTAGAAGTCCAATTCTCATTATTCATGCCTCTTACCTGAGATTGATTGCACACACACACACACACACACACACACACGCACGCACGCACTCACACGCACACACACACACACACACACGTGTCAAGTCACTTACATTTTAGATGCAATATTGACTTTTTTTCTGTTTCAGCAGCGAAAATAGTTCAACAAAGATCACAGCAGAACCATCGAGCATCTCACAGCAACGCGTTCTCATTACTGAATGATTCAGCATTTTGAACAAATCGGTTGACTCAAAGATTCAACGACCAATCCATAATCTGTCTCATTCATGAACGACTCAGCCGTTCGAACGAATCGTTTGAACGAATGAATCAATGACTCGCTCATTAAGACGGTCGCCTGGCGACACCTAATGACGGTTTAGTGATATGTTTAAAAGTATCATTCTTTCCAACGATTGTTAATTAACTCATATTTGAAACATAAGCTATATATATATATATATATATATATATATATATATATATATATATATATATATATATACACACATATATATACACAAAAATAAAATAAACACATTTGAAGCGTGTTTGCTTACTAAATTGTGAGCTGAACGAAAGTTGCAGCAAATATCAGCAACAGGAGTCAAATTTCATTAATCACGAGAGTGAAGAGCTGACTGAAAAGATGATGACGGAATAGGCTATTTTATGTAAAAGCGCCTATTTAAGCGAATCTATCATTATACTCTTTTGTTGTTGTGTTTTCCGTGAAAAATAATAGACTATTGAACTCACAATTCAAGCACGCGCTCTGCACGCGCCACCATTATCAATGTCCGTGTGGACGTCCGCGATCGAACAGTGGAAACATTGGCTACTCCGTCATTTTATTCAAGAAGATCATTCAAACTGCAAAGTGTTTACTTATTTTTGGATACTCGCAATCAAACACAACATTGTGATTTTGTAAAATACATTCAAGAAATCCGCCCCCGAAATGGGGCTTCTTTTAAAATGAAACAAAAATGCTCACAGCTGCACGTCTTGTGGAGACGTCCGTTACTTTCGCTTTCAAGTTAGCGATTTTAAAGCCCCCAGCGGAGTCACGGTGGGAAAATATTCCCATAGTAGCATCAATTGGCCTACCTGATTTTGAACACAAGAGGGCAGTAAAGCACTATGAATGATTTTTTTTTTTTTTTTTTTTTTGGCTAAACAACCATTCTGGCTGTTTTTAAACTTAAACATAAATCTTAAATTGAAAAAAAGGAATACAATGGGTTTACTTCTAATATTAGTATAATTTTATAGAAAAATAAATGGTGTATAATTACATTTTAGAAAGATATGAGACATTTCCTGATTCTTTTTTTGACATAATCCCTCGCCATAGCAAAACCGTTTGAGATATTCAATATCCGTTCACAATTTAGCATCTTTAATGTATTTTCATCAAGTTGAAAAAGTTTTGTAACTGTAGATGAAACTAACCCCCCCCCCCCCACACACACTTTTGTCACAAAAGGTGGCGCTACTGAGCCCCTGCACCACGCCCGTTTCTGAAACTTTGCACATGTCTACTGGCTAATAAATGTGATCTGTCTGTCGAGTTTCATGCAATTTTAAGCAATTTCAGGCATGCTAAGAGTCTCAAAAGCATCCAAAAACAATATTAAAGTTTGATGCGTTGCCATGGCAACAGTATCTAAGACATCAATAATCCTTTCACAGGTCTACATCTGGCGAGTGTCTACATTATACACATCAAGTTTGAAGCAAATCGGGTAAAAATAAGAGGGTGATTTCAAAGCATTTTGAAAGTGACACACTTCCTGCTGCCAGTTGGTGGCGCTATAACTTTGACTCATAATAGTCACATCCATGTGATCGGCCTCTTACAGCGAACACACTGTTGAAGTTTCATCAAGATCAGTTAATGTATGCAGAAGTTATAACACACTTCCTGTTTCCATTATTCGCCATAAATTCGTTTCCTCGCCACGGCCAAATCGTTCGAGATATCAAAAATCCCCTGGCAATTTTTCATCCTCAATGTCTTGACTTCATGCTGACCGAGTTTCGTTGCGATTGGTTGAATTCTCTAGGAGGAGTATATCGAATTCCAGGGGCATACGCTTCCAAACAAACCATTATAGCCGACTTCCTGTTGGGCTGGGGTAAAAAGTAAAAGTACAAAGGATATATGAATCGATGAGATCTATATGTCTACCGAGTTTCATATTATTACATGCAAGCGTGTTTGATTTATGGACCAAGTTTTCGCACCCCGTTCCAGGGGGCGCTGTCGAGCCCCCCTGCCACGCCCGGGTACCATCTTCAGCCCGGCCCTGATGGCCGCGGGTTCTGACCTGTGTGCAAAGTTTCAAGAGTTTTCGTGCACGTTAAGGGCCCCCAAAGTGCGCTGAGAGTCTCAAAAGTATCCAAAAAGAATATTAAAGTTTGATGCGTTGTCACGGCAACAGCATCTAAGATATCAACAATCCTTTCACAGGTCTAAATCTGGCGTGTGTCTACATTATACACATCAAGTTTGAAGCAAATCGGGTAAAGCCTGTTTGATTTATGGACCAAGTTTTCGGACCCCATTCCAGGGGGCGCTGTCGAGCCCCCCTGCCACGCCCGGGTACCAGCTTCAGCCCGGCCCTGATGGCCGCGGTTTCTGACCCGTGTGCAAAGTTTCAAGAGTTTTTGAGCACGTTAAGGGCCCCAAAAGTGCGCTAAGAATCTCAAAAGTATCCAAAAAGAATATTAAAGTTTGATGCGTTGTCACGGCAACAGCATCTAAGATATCAACAATCCTTTCACAGGTCTACATCTGGCTTGTGTCTACATTATACACATCAAGTTTGAAGCAAATAGGGTAAAGCGTGTTGGATATATGGACCAAATTGTCTGACCCGTTCAAGGGGGCGCTGTCGAGCCCCCCTGCCACGCCCGGGTACCAGCTTCAGCCTGGCCCTGATGGCCGCGGGTTTTGTCCCGTGTGCAAAGTTTCAAGAGTTTTCGAGCACGTTAAGAACCCCAAAAGTGCCCGAAAGCATAAAAAAGCATGAAAAAGCTTAAAAAAAGGAATATTAATGTTTGATGCATTGCCATGGCAACAGTATCTAAGATATCAATAATCCTTTCACAGGTCTACATCTGGCGTGTGTCTACATTATGCACATGAAGTTTGAAGCAAATCGGGTAAAAATAAGAGGGTGATTTAAAAGCATTTTGAAAGTGACACACTTCCTGCTTCCAGTTGGTGGCGCTATAACTTTGACTCACAATAGTCACATCCATGTGATCGGGCTCTTACAACGAACACACTGCTGAAGTTTCATCAAGATTAGTTAATGTATGCAGTAGTTATAACACACTTCCTGTTTCACGTTTCTCGCCATAATTTCGTTTACTCGCCACGGCCAAACCGTTCGAGATATCAAAAATCCCCTGGCAATTTTTCATCCTCAGTGTCTTGACTTCATGCTGACCGAGTTTCGTGCCGTGTGTTTGAATTCTCTAGGAGGAGTATTTCACATTCCATTGCATGTGTTTTCCAAACAACCCTTAATAGCCGACTTCCTGTTGGGCTGGGGTAAAAAGTAAGAGCATGAAGTATATATGAACCGATGAGATCTATATGTGTACTGAGTTTCATATTATTACATGCAAGCGTGTTTGATTTATGGACCAAGTGTTCAAACCCCGTTCCAGGGGGCGCTGTCGAGCCCCCCTGCCACGCCCGGGTACCAGCTTCAGCCCGGCCCTGATGGCCGCGGGTTCTGAGATGTGTGCAAAGTTTCAAGAGTTTTCGAGCACGTTAAGGCCCCCAAAAGTGCCCAAAAGGTAGTAAAATAATAATAATAATAAATAAATATAGCTGCGAGCAGCGATTACGGGCCCAAGCCGGTGGCACCGCAACCCCGGTGCCTTTAATTACCTAAAGGCACCGGAGTGGCGGTGCCGCCGGCTTTGGCCCTTCATCGCTGCTCGCAGCTATATTTATATATATATATATATATATATATATATATATATATAAACAAGCCGGTGGCACCGCCACCCCGGTGCCTTTAGGGTTACTGTGCGTGACGGGCAATAACGTAACCCCGCTTTGACCTTTGAGAAGATGTGTGCTGTAGAGCTTGCATCAGTGTGGGCTCTGCAAAAGTGTGCATTGAGGGCACATATCAACCACAAAGTATGCGTGAGCAACCTTCTGAAACCTAAAATGAAAAATGAGACACCCTACGGTCTCATGGACTTAATGGACACATGAAATAAGTACACAAGTTTGAAAGTTATATGAAGTGTGCCAAGACAGAATATTTGCCTGATCTGATTAGAAAAATAGTTTTTGTGTGTGTGTGTGTGTGTGAGGCGTGATTGAACAATGTAGACATAAAAACATACTCCGTCCTTTTGTTCATACAGGACATTATTCAAACTACAAAGTGTTTACTTATATTTGTGTACAATCGCAATAAAACACAACATTGTGCTTTTGTCAAACTGTAAACTACAACTGTCACCCAACCAAAATCTCTTACACACACACACACACACACACATAGTTTAAAAGCAAAAAAATCTTTTGGACATTCATCATATTGCATTGGTTTTCATTTCTTGTTCTCGAACAGAGCCCTAATCTGTTTATTTTTTCAGTTACACATTCTACATTGATTAAAAAAGAAAAATCAAATGTGTTTTTATTTTATACATAAATAAATAATCTAGCATTCAGATGAGAGTAAAGTTAGTGTTAGTTCAAATTTTAAGGAAAACAAAAATATGATCTGAAATATCGCACATTCATTTAAAATTCATTCAGGTTCAATTACCAAACATACAAATCTCAATGTAATTTAAAGCAAACAATACATTTAAAATATATGGGTTGTATGCAATTTTTTTATATATAAAAAGATATATATCCAAAAATACAAAGCCTAAACTTTAACAAGGGTTAAACAATCACTGTAACAGACACAATCACACACACACACACACGTCAAATCACTTACATTTTAGATGCAATATTGACTTTTTTTCTGTTTCAGCAGCGAAAATAGTTCAACAAAGATCACAGCAGAACCATCGAGCATCTCACAGCAACGCGTTCTCATTACTGAATGATTCAGCATTTTGAACAAATCGGTTGACTCAAAGATTCAACGACCAATCCATAATCTGTCTCATTCATGAATGACTCAGCCGTTCGAACGAATCGTTTGAACGAATGAATCAATGACTCGCTCATTAAGACGGTCGCCTGGCGACACCTAATGACGGTTTAGTGATATGTTTAAAAGTATCATTCTTTCCAACGATTGTTAATTAACTCATATTTGAAACATAAGCTATATATATATATATATATATATATATATATATACACACATATATATACACAAAAATAAAATAAACACATTTGAAGCGTGTTTGCTTACTAAATTGTGAGCTGAACGAAAGTTGCAGCAAATATCAGCAACAGGAGTCAAATTTCATTAATCACGAGAGTGAAGAGCTGACTGAAAAGATGATGACGGAATAGGCTATTTTATGTAAAAGCGCCTATTTAAGCGAATCTATCATTATACTCTTTTGTTGTTGTGTTTTCCGTGAAAAATAATAGACTATTGAACTCACAATTCAAGCACGCGCTCTGCACGCGCCACCATTATCAATGTCCGTGTGGACGTCCGCGATCGAACAGTGGAAACATTGGCTACTCCGTCATTTTATTCAAGAAGATCATTCAAACTGCAAAGTGTTTACTTATTTTTGGATACTCGCAATCAAACACAACATTGTGATTTTGTAAAATACATTCAAGAAATCCGCCCCCGAAATGGGGCTTCTTTTAAAATGAAACAAAAATGCTCACAGCTGCACGTCTTGTGGAGACGTCCGTTACTTTCGCTTTCAAGTTAGCGATTTTAAAGCCCCCAGCGGAGTCACGGTGGGAAAATATTCCCATAGTAGCATCAATTGGCCTACCTGATTTTGAACACAAGAGGGCAGTAAAGCACTATGAATGATTTTTATTTTTTTTATTTTTTTGGCTAAACAACCATTCTGGCTGTTTTTAAACTTAAACATAAATCTTAAATTGAAAAAAAGGAATACAATGGGTTTACTTCTAATATTAGTATAATTTTATAGAAAAATAAATGGTGTATAATTACATTTTAGAAAGATATGAGACATTTCCTGATTCTTTTTTTGACATAATCCCTCGCCATAGCAAAACCGTTTGAGATATTCAATATCCGTTCACAATTTAGCATCTTTAATGTATTTTCATCAAGTTGAAAAAGTTTTGTAACTGTAGATGAAACTAACCCCCCCCCCACACACACTTTTGTCACAAAAGGTGGCGCTACTGAGCCCCTGCACCACGCCCGTTTCTGAAACTTTGCACATGTCTACTGGCTAATAAATGTGATCTGTCTGTCAAGTTTCATGCAATTTTAAGCAATTTCAGGCATGCTAAGAGTCTCAAAAGCATCCAAAAAGAATATTAAAGTTTGATGCGTTGCCATGGCAACAGTATCTAAGATATCAATAATCCTTTCACAGGTCTACATCTGCCGTGTATTTACATTATACACATCAAGTTTGAAGCAAATCGGGTAAAAATAAGAGGGTGATTTCAAAGTATTTTGAAAGTGACACACTTCCTGCTGCCAGTTGGTGGCGCTATAACTTTGACTCACAATAGTCACATCCATGTGATCGGCCTCTCACAGCGAACACACTGTTGAAGTTTCATCAAGATCAGTTAATGTATGCAGAAGTTATAACACACTTCCTGTTTCCATTATTCGCCATAAATTCGTTTCCTCGTCACGGCCAAACCGTTCGAGATATCAAAAATCCCCTGGCAATTTTTCATCCTCAATGTCTTGACATCATGCTGACCGAGTTTCGTTGCGATTGGTTGAATTCTCTAGGAGGAGTATATCGAATTCCAGGGGCATACGCTTCCAAACAAACCATAATAGCCGACTTCCTGTTGGGCTGGGGTAAAAAGTAAAAGTACAAAGGATATATAAACCGATGAGATCTATATGTGTACCGAGTTTCATATTATTACATGCAAGCGTGTTTGATTTATGGACCAAGTTTTCGGACCTCGTTCCAGGGGGCGCTGTCGAGCCTCCCTGCCACGCCCGGGTACCAGCTTCAGCCCGGCCCTGATGGCCGCGGGTTCTGACCCGTGTGCAAAGTTTCAAGAGTTTTCGTGCACGTTAAGGGCCCCCAAAGTGCGCTGAGAGTCTCAAAAGTATCCAAAAAGAATATTAAAGTTTGATGCGTTGTCACGGCAACAGCATCTAAGATATCAACAATCCTTTCACAGGTCTAAATCTGGCGTGTGTCTACATTATACACATCAAGTTTGAAGCAAATCGGGTAAAGCCTGTTTGATTTATGGACCAAGTTTTCGGACCCCATTCCAGGGGGCGCTGTCGAGCCCCCCTGCCACGCCCGGGTACCAGCTTCAGCCCGGCCCTGATGGCCGCGGTTTCTGACCCGTGTGCAAAGTTTCAAGAGTTTTTGAGCACGTTAAGGGCCCCAAAAGTGCGCTAAGAATCTCAAAAGTATCCAAAAAGAATATTAAAGTTTGATGCGTTGTCACGGCAACAGCATCTAAGATATCAACAATCCTTTCACAGGTCTACATCTGGCTTGTGTCTACATTATACACATCAAGTTTGAAGCAAATAGGGTAAAGCGTGTTGGATATATGGACCAAATTGTCTGACCCGTTCAAGGGGGCGCTGTCGAGCCCCCCTGCCACGCCCGGATACCAGCTTCAGCCTGGCCCTGATGGCCGCGGGTTTTGTCCCGTGTGCAAAGTTTCAAGAGTTTTCGAGCACGTTAAGAACCCCAAAAGTGCCCGAAAGCATAAAAAAGCATGAAAAAGCTTAAAAAAAGGAATATTAATGTTTGATGCATTGCCATGGCAACAGTATCTAAGATATCAATAATCCTTTCACAGGTCTACATCTGGCGTGTGTCTACATTATGCACATGAAGTTTGAAGCAAATCGGGTAAAAATAAGAGGGTGATTTAAAAGCATTTTGAAAGTGACACACTTCCTGCTTCCAGTTGGTGGCGCTATAACTTTGACTCACAATAGTCACATCCATGTGATCGGGCTCTTACAACGAACACACTGCTGAAGTTTCATCAAGATTAGTTAATGTATGCAGTAGTTATAACACACTTCCTGTTTCACGTTTCTCGCCATAATTTCGTTTACTCGCCACGGCCAAACCGTTCGAGATATCAAAAATCCCCTGGCAATTTTTCATCCTCAGTGTCTTGACTTCATGCTGACCGAGTTTCGTGCCGTGTGTTTGAATTCTCTAGGAGGAGTATTTCACATTCCATTGCATGTGTTTTCCAAACAACCCTTAATAGCCGACTTCCTGTTGGGCTGGGGTAAAAAGTAAGAGCATGAAGTATATATGAACCGATGAGATCTATATGTGTACTGAGTTTCATATTATTACATGCAAGCGTGTTTGATTTATGGACCAAGTGTTCAAACCCCGTTCCAGGGGGCGCTGTCGAGCCCCCCTGCCACGCCCGGGTACCAGCTTCAGCCCGGCCCTGATGGCCGCGGGTTCTGAGATGTGTGCAAAGTTTCAAGAGTTTTCGAGCACGTTAAGGCCCCCAAAAGTGCCCAAAAGGTAGTAAAATAATAATAATAAATATAGCTGCGAGCAGCGATTACGGGCCCAAGCCGGTGGCACCGCAACCCCGGTGCCTTTAGTTACCTAAAGGCACCGGAGTGGCGGTGCCGCCGGCTTTGGCCCTTCATCGCTGCTCGCAGCTATATTCATATATATATATATATATATATATATATATATATATATATATATATATATATATATATAAACAAGCCGGTGGCACCGCCACCCCGGTGCCTTTATATATATATATATATATATATGTCTACATTGTTCAATCACGCCTCACACACACACACACACTTTTGCAGAGCCCACACCAATGCAAGCTCTATAGCACACATCTTCTCAAAGGTCAAAGCGGAGTTACGATATTGCCCGTCATGCACAGTAACCGTAAAGGCACCGGGGTGGCGGTGCCACCGGCTTGTTTATATATATATATATATATCGTATTATTCTAACTTGTAAAAAACTATTAACTTTTGTTAATATTCAACCATTTCACAACTAACTTTTTTCCATAGATCAAACACAACATAATTATATGGTGGACTGAAACAAAAATTATTAATTAAATAAAATTATTGTTTTCCTCTGAAATAGCAAAAGCATCACACACTAGCTGTACCTGCTCTAAATAAAAAAGAGTAATTCAATAAAAATACAAAATCGAACTAAATAAAATAAATTATTACAAAAACAAAATCAAACCAAAGAAAATATATCTTCGAAAAAAAAAGCGAGTGTCATGAGGAAAGGCGCCTCAGGAATCGTCAGGATTAACTCCATGTGTAAGGAATTTTGATTGATTTTATTTGTCACTTGAAAATTATTGTTAAATGTGTGCCTGCATAACTTTAATAAGATTTATTTTCTTTGATTTGATTTTGTTTTATATAATTTATTTATTTCGATTTTGTATTTTTATTTAAATACTATTATTTATTTAGAGCAGGTACAGCTAAGTGTGCGATGCTTTTGCTATTTCAGAGGGAAAAAAACACATTTTATTTCAAAAAGGCTTTTCAATTAAATAAAATGTTCAAGCTTTGTTTTCGTTTTATTATTTTGTTTGTTTTAAGCTTTGTTTAATTTATATTGTTAATCATCTGACACAAAACAAATGCATAAAGTATCATTTTAACTTTTAAAAAACTATTAACATTTGTTAATAGTACATTGCCTGTCTTTTGTTAATAGGACAAAACATAGTTATTATATTTTATAATATTTTATAAATATATAAAATAAACATTTGTAATGAAATCGTTCAAAAAAATGATATTAGCATTGTTTTAAACTTTGAAACAGAAGTAGCGCAATGCCTGGCCACTCCCGCGCCGCCTCCTTTTCACAATCCGAGGGAACCATCTCCGGAATATTAACCTCACTCCTAGAAGTCCAATTCTCATTATTCATGCCTCTTACCTGGGATTGATTGCACACACACACACACACACACACACACACGCACGCACGCACTCACACGCACACACACACACACACACACACACACGTGTCAAGTCACTTACATTTTAGATGCAATATTGACTGTTCTTCTGTTTCAGCAGCGAAAATAGTTAAACAAAGATCACAGCAGAACCATTGCATCTCACAGCAACGTGTTTTCTCATTACTGAATGATTCAGCATTTTGAACAAATTGGTTGACTCAAAGATTCAATGACCAATCCATAAACATCTGTCTCATTCATGAATGACTCAGTCGTTCAAACGAATCGTTTGAACGAATGAATCAATGACCCGCTCATTAAGACGGTCGCCTGGCGACACCTAGTGACGGTTTAGTGTTATTTGATTATACACTCAAAATATTCCACAACAAATCCTTTAAATTTAATGATATTCAGAACAGAACACAAATAAAAAAATAACTATAATAAAGCCAAAACGAAATAATTTAAAACAAAAGTAAAAGTAAGTGGTGTTAGGCTCACGTAAATCTCTCTTTAGAATCTAAATGTTGCAACATTTGCGATGTATTTGGATGCTAAACTATTCTTTATTACAGGCTTTGTACTTCACTCACGTTCCAATATCGACGGAAAAAATCATCCTCTTCACTTGTGTAAAAATGTGCTTGGAAAAATCACAGTGGAGCGGTGCTTACTGTGAATGATACAAATTGTACTACTGACTATTTCAACATAGCAGTGTAATTTGTATATGTTAGGTTGAATGTTTTATTATTGTGTGTGTGTGTGTGTGTGTGTTTGTGTGTGTGTGTGTGTGTGTGTGTGTGTGTCAGTGTGTGTGTGGGGGTCTGGGTGGCTCAGCGCGATTGAACAGTGAAACATACTCCGTCATTTTCTTCATACAGGACATCATTCAAACGTCAAAGTGTTTACTTATATTTGTGTACACTCGCAATTAAACACAACATTGTGTTTTTGTTAAATAAATTAAAGTAATACGTCCCCCGAAATGGCGCTAATTTTAAAATGAAACTAAAATGCTCACGGCTGCACGGGCATTCATAACTCTGCGCGCCCACGGTGAGGGACGAGCAGAACAGAGCGAACGTTGTTTAGTTCATTCCTACTTCCATAGGAATTAATTGAAAAAGCTCACTCTACTCTGCACCATTATTAATGAATTGTGCAGACGTCCTTATTTTACTTTCGCTTTTTACCTGATTTTGAACACAAGAGGGCAGTATAACACTATGTATGATTTGGAAAAAAAAATTTTTTGACTAAACAACCATTCTGGCTGTTTTTAAACTTAAACATTATTCTCTAATTGCTCTCACCATGCCCGTTTCTGAAACTCTGCACATGTCTACTGTCTAATAAATGTGATGTGTCTGTCGGGTTTCATGCAATTTCAAGTATGTTAAGAGTCTCAAAAGCATCAACAAAGAATAATAAAGTTTGATGCGTTGCCACGGCAACAGTATCTAAGATATCAATAATCCTTTCTCAGGTCTACATCTGCCGTGTGTCTACATTATACACATAAAGTTTGAAGCAAATTGGGTAAAAATAAGAGGGTGATTTCAAAGCCTTTAGGAAGTGACACACTTCCTGCTGCCAGTTGGTGGCGCTATAACTTTGACTCACAATAGTCACATCCATGTGATCGGACTCTTACAGCGAACACACTGCTGAAGTTTCATCAAGATCAGTTAATGTATGCAGAAGTTATAACACACTTCCTGTTTCCTTTATTCGCCATAAATTCGTTTCCTCGCCACAGCCAAACCGTTCGAGATATCAAAAATCCCCTGGCAACTTTTCATCCTCAATGTCTTGACTTCATGCTGACCGAGTTTCGTGGCGATTGGTTGAATTCTCTAGGAGGAGTATATCGAATTCCAGGGGCATACGCTTCCAAACAAACCATAATAGCCGACTTCCTGTTGGGCTGGGGTAAAAAGTAAAAGTACAAAGGATATATGAATCGATGAGATCTATATGTGTACCGAGTTTCATATTATTACATTCAAGCGTGTTTGATTTATGGACCAAGTTTTCGGACCCCGTTCCAGGGGGCACTGTCGAGCCCCCCTGCCACGCCCGGGTACCAGCTTCAGCCCGGCCCTGATGGCCACGGGTTCTGACCCGTGTGCAAAGTTTCAAGAGTTTTTGAGCACGTTAAGGGCCCCCAAAGTGCGCTGAGAGTCTCAAAAGTATCCAAAAAGAATATTAAAGTTTGATGCGTTGTCACGGCAACAGCATCTAAGATATCAACAATCCTTTCACAGGTCTAAATCTGGCGTGTGTCTACATTATACACATCAAGTTTGAAGCAAATCGGGTAAAGCCTGTTTGATTTATGGACCAAGTTTTCGGACCCCATTCCAGGGGGCGCTGTCGAGCCCCCCTGCCACGCCCGGGTACCAGCTTCAGCCCGGCCCTGATGGCCGCGGTTTCTGACCCGTGTGCAAAGTTTCAAGAGTTTTTGAGCACGTTAAGGGCCCCAAAAGTGCGCTAAGAATCTCAAAAGTATCCAAAAAGAATATTAAAGTTTGATGCGTTGTCACGGCAACAGCATCTAAGATATCAACAATCCTTTCACAGGTCTACATCTGGCTTGTGTCTACATTATACACATCAAGTTTGAAGCAAATAGGGTAAAGCGTGTTGGATATATGGACCAAATTGTCTGACCCGTTCAAGGGGGCGCTGTCGAGCCCCCCTGCCACGCCCGGGTACCAGCTTCAGCCTGGCCCTGATGGCCGCGGGTTTTGTCCCGTGTGCAAAGTTTCAAGAGTTTTCGAGCACGTTAAGAACCCCAAAAGTGCCCGAAAGCATAAAAAAGCATGAAAAAGCTTAAAAAAAGGAATATTAATGTTTGATGCATTGCCATGGCAACAGTATCTAAGATATCAATAATCCTTTCACAGGTCTACATCTGGCGTGTGTCTACATTATGCACATGAAGTTTGAAGCAAATCGGGTAAAAATAAGAGGGTGATTTAAAAGCATTTTGAAAGTGACACACTTCCTGCTTCCAGTTGGTGGCGCTATAACTTTGACTCACAATAGTCACATCCATGTGATCGGGCTCTTACAACGAACACACTGCTGAAGTTTCATCAAGATTAGTTAATGTATGCAGTAGTTATAACACACTTCCTGTTTCACGTTTCTCGCCATAATTTCGTTTACTCGCCACGGCCAAACCGTTCGAGATATCAAAAATCCCCTGGCAATTTTTCATCCTCAGTGTCTTGACTTCATGCTGACCGAGTTTCGTGCCGTGTGTTTGAATTCTCTAGGAGGAGTATTTCACATTCCATTGCATGTGTTTTCCAAACAACCCTTAATAGCCGACTTCCTGTTGGGCTGGGGTAAAAAGTAAGAGCATGAAGTATATATGAACCGATGAGATCTATATGTGTACTGAGTTTCATATTATTACATGCAAGCGTGTTTGATTTATGGACCAAGTGTTCAAACCCCGTTCCAGGGGGCGCTGTCGAGCCCCCCTGCCACGCCCGGGTACCAGCTTCAGCCCGGCCCTGATGGCCGCGGGTTCTGAGATGTGTGCAAAGTTTCAAGAGTTTTCGAGCACGTTAAGGCCCCCAAAAGTGCCCAAAAGGTAGTAAAATAATAATAATAATAAATAAATATAGCTGCGAGCAGCGATTACGGGCCCAAGCCGGTGGCACCGCAACCCCGGTGCCTTTAATTACCTAAAGGCACCGGAGTGGCGGTGCCGCCGGCTTTGGCCCTTCATCGCTGCTCGCAGCTATATTTATATGCACACTTTTGCACACCGGGGTGGCGGTGCCACCGGCTTGTTTATATATATATATATATATATATATATATATATATATATATATATATATATATATATATATATATATATATATATATATATATATAAACAAGCCGGTGGCACCGCCACCCCGGTGCCTTTAGGGTTACTGTGCGTGACGGGCAATAACGTAACCCCGCTTTGACCTTTGAGAAGATGTGTGCTGTAGAGCTTGCATCAGTGTGGGCTCTGCAAAAGTGTGCATTGAGGGCACATATCAACCACAAAGTATGCGTGAGCAACCTTCTGAAACCTAAAATGAAAAATGAGACACCCTACGGTCTCATGGACTTAATGGAAACATGAAATAAGTACACAAGTTTGAAAGTTATATGAAGTGTGCCAAGACAGAATATTTGCCTGATCTGATTAGAAAAATAGTTTTTGTGTGTGTGTGTGTGTGTGTGAGGCGTGATTGAACAATGTAGACATAAAAACATACTCCGTCCTTTTGTTCATACAGGACATTATTCAAACTACAAAGTGTTTACTTATATTTGTGTACAATCGCAATAAAACACAACATTGTGCTTTTGTCAAACTGTAAACTACAACTGTCACCCAACCAAAATCTCTTACACACACACACACACACACACACACACACACACACACAGACACACATAGTTTAAAAGCAAAAAAATCTTTTGGACATTCATCATATTGCATTGGTTTTCATTTCTTGTTCTCGAACAGAGCCCTAATCTGTTTATTTTTTCAGTTACACATTCTACATTGATTAAAAAAGAAAAATCAAATGTGCTTTTATTTTAGACATAAATAAATAATCTATCATTCAGATGAGAGTAAAGTTAGTGTTAGTTCAAATTTTAAGGAAAACAAAAATATGATCTGAAATATCGCACATTCATTTAAAATTCATTCAGGTTCAATTACCAAACATACAAATCTCAATGTAATTTAAAGCAAACAATACATTTAAAATATATGGGTTGTATGCAATTTTTTTATATATAAAAAGATATATATCCAAAAATACAAAGCCTAAACTTTAACAAGGGTTAAACAATCACTGTAACAGACACAATCACACACACACACACACACACACACACACGTCAAATCACTTACATTTTAGATGCAATATTGACTTTTTTTCTGTTTCAGCAGCGAAAATAGTTCGACAAAGATCACAGCAGAACCATCGAGCATCTCACAGCAACGCGTTCTCATTACTGAATGATTCAGCATTTTGAACAAATCGGTTGACTCAAAGATTCAACGACCAATCCATAATCTGTCTCATTCATGAATGACTCAGCCGTTCGAACGAATCGTTTGAACGAATGAATCAATGACTCGCTCATTAAGACGGTCGCCTGGCGACACCTAATGACGGTTTAGTGATATGTTTAAAAGTATCATTCTTTCCAACGATTGTTAATTAACTCATATTTGAAACATAAGCTATATATATATATATATATATATAATATATATATATATATATACACACATATATATACACAAAAATAAAATAAACACATTTGAAGCGTGTTTGCTTACTAAATTGTGAGCTGAACGAAAGTTGCAGCAAATATCAGCAACAGGAGTCAAATTTCATTAATCACGAGAGTGAAGAGCTGACTGAAAAGATGATGACGGAATAGGCTATTTTATGTAAAAGCGCCTATTTAAGCGAATCTATCATTATACTCTTTTGTTGTTGTGTTTTCCGTGAAAAATAATAGACTATTGAACTCACAATTCAAGCACGCGCTCTGCACGCGCCACCATTATCAATGTCCGTGTGGACGTCCGCGATCGAACAGTGGAAACATTGGCTACTCCGTCATTTTATTCAAGAAGATCATTCAAACTGCAAAGTGTTTACTAATTTTTGGATACTCGCAATCAAACACAACATTGTGATTTTGTAAAATACATTCAAGAAATCCGCCCCCGAAATGGGGCTTCTTTTAAAATGAAACGAAAATGCTCACAGCTGCACGTCTTGTGGAGACGTCCGTTACTTTCGCTTTCAAGTTAGCGATTTTAAAGCCCCCAGCGGAGTCACGGTGGGAAAATATTCCCATAGTAGCATCAATTGGCCTACCTGATTTTGAACACAAGAGGGCAGTAAAGCACTATGAATGATTTTATTTTTTTTTATTTTTTTGGCTAAACAACCATTCTGGCTGTTTTTAAACTTAAACATAAATCTTAAATTGAAAAAAAGGAAGACAATGGGTTTAGTTCTAATATTAGTATAATTTTATAGAAAAATAAATGGTGTATAATTACATTTTAGAAAGATATGAGACATTTCCTGATTCTTTTTTTGACATAATCCCTCGCCATAGCAAAACCGTTTGAGATATTCAATATCCGTTCACAATTTAGCATCTTTAAAGTATTTTCATCAAGTTGAAAAAGTTTTGTAACTGTAGATGAAACTAACCCCCCCCCCACACACACACTTTTGTCACAAAAGGTGGCGCTACTGAGCCCCTGCACCACGCCCGTTTCTGAAACTTTGCACATGTCTACTGGCTAATAAATGTGATCTGTCTGTCAAGTTTCATGCAATTTTAAGCAATTTCAGGCATGCTAAGAGTCTCAAAAGCATCCAAAAAGAATATTAAAGTTTGATGCGTTGTCACGGCAACAGTATCTAAGATATCAATAATCCTTTCACAGGTCTACATCTGGCGTGTGTCTACATTATACACATAAAGTTTGAAGCAAATCGGGTAAAAATAAGAGGGTGATTTAAAAGCATTTTGAAAGTTACACACTTCCTGCTGCCAGTTGGTGGCGCTATAACTTTGACTCACAATAGTCACATCCATGTGATCGGCCTCTTACAGCGAACACACTGCTAAAGTTTCATCAAGATCAGTTACTGTATGCTGAAGTTATAACACACTTCCTGTTTCACGTTTCTCGCCATAAATTCGTTTCCTCGCCACGGCCAAACCGTTCGAGATATCAAAAATCCCCTGGCAATTTTTCATGCTCAATGTCTTGACTTCATGCTGACCGAGTTTCGTGGCGATTGGTTGAATTCTCTAGGAGGAGTATATCGAATTCCAGGGGCATACGCTTCCAAACAAACCATAATAGCCGACTTCCTGTTGGGCTGGGGTAAAAAGTAAAAGTACAAAGGATATATGAATCGATGAGATCTATATGTGTACCGAGTTTCATATTATTACATTCAAGCGTGTTTGATTTATGGACCAAGTTTTCGGACCCCGTTCCAGGGGGCACTGTCGAGCCCCCCTGCCACGCCCGGGTACCAGCTTCAGCCCGGCCCTGATGGCCACGGGTTCTGACCCGTGTGCAAAGTTTCAAGAGTTTTTGAGCACGTTAAGGGCCCCCAAAGTGCGCTGAGAGTCTCAAAAGTATCCAAAAAGAATATTAAAGTTTGATGCGTTGTCACGGCAACAGCATCTAAGATATCAACAATCCTTTCACAGGTCTAAATCTGGCGTGTGTCTACATTATACACATCAAGTTTGAAGCAAATCGGGTAAAGCCTGTTTGATTTATGGACCAAGTTTTCGGACCCCATTCCAGGGGGCGCTGTCGAGCCCCCCTGCCACGCCCGGGTACCAGCTTCAGCCCGGCCCTGATGGCCACGGTTTCTGACCCGTGTGCAAAGTTTCAAGAGTTTTTGAGCATGTTAAGGGCCCCAAAAGTGCGCTAAGAATCTCAAAAGTATCCAAAAAGAATATTAAAGTTTGATGCGTTGTCACGGCAACAGCATCTAAGATATCAACAATCCTTTCACAGGTCTACATCTGGCTTGTGTCTACATTATACACATCAAGTTTGAAGCAAATAGGGTAAAGCGTGTTGGATATATGGACCAAATTGTCTGACCCGTTCAAGGGGGCGCTGTCGAGCCCCCCTGCCACGCCCGGGTACCAGCTTCAGCCTGGCCCTGATGGCCGCGGGTTTTGTCCCGTGTGCAAAGTTTCAAGAGTTTTCGAGCACGTTAAGAACCCCAAAAGTGCCCGAAAGCATAAAAAAGCATGAAAAAGCTTAAAAAAAGGAATATTAATGTTTGATGCATTGCCATGGCAACAGTATCTAAGATATCAATAATCCTTTCACAGGTCTACATCTGGCGTGTGTCTACATTATGCACATGAAGTTTGAAGCAAATCGGGTAAAAATAAGAGGGTGATTTAAAAGCATTTTGAAAGTGACACACTTCCTGCTTCCAGTTGGTGGCGCTATAACTTTGACTCACAATAGTCACATCCATGTGATCGGGCTCTTACAACGAACACACTGCTGAAGTTTCATCGAGATTAGTTAATGTATGCAGTAGTTATAACACACTTCCTGTTTCACGTTTCTCGCCATAATTTCGTTTACTCGCCACGGCCAAACCGTTCGAGATATCAAAAATCCCCTGGCAATTTTTCATCCTCAGTGTCTTGACTTCATGCTGACCGAGTTTCGTGCCGTGTGTTTGAATTCTCTAGGAGGAGTATTTCACATTCCATTGCATGTGTTTTCCAAACAACCCTTAATAGCCGACTTCCTGTTGGGCTGGGGTAAAAAGTAAGAGCATGAAGTATATATGAACCGATGAGATCTATATGTGTACTGAGTTTCATATTATTACATGCAAGCGTGTTTGATTTATGGACCAAGTGTTCAAACCCCGTTCCAGGGGGCGCTGTCGAGCCCCCCTGCCATGCCCGGGTACCAGCTTCAGCCCGGCCCTGATGGCCGCGGGTTCTGACCCGTGTGCAAAGTTTCAAGAGTTTTTGAGCACGTTAAGGCCCCCAAAAGTGCCCAAAAGGTAGTAAAATAATAATAATAATAATAAATAATAATCCTTAGGAAAACAATAGGGCCTTCGCCTTTTCAAGGCTTGGGCCCTAATAAATAATAATCCTAAGGAAAACAATAGGGCCTTCGCCTTTTCAAGGCTTGGGCCCTAATAATCCTAAGGAAAACAATAGGGCCTTCGCCTTTTCAAGGCTTGGGCCCTAATAACGACTTTATTCAATTACTCATTTCCTTCGTTGTGGGCCTCGAGTGAGTTCATGTAATGTAACAGCGCAGCGCTTCTGTGTTGTACGTCACACGCATCACACACATGACCAGCGTCGGACAATAGTGAGCCTACGTGTGACGTGCAACCTAGAAGCTTTGCGTAGTTCCACTACGTGAAATCTCAAGGCCCACAGAGAAGGAAATAAATAATTGAATAAAGTCGTTATTTTTGTTTGTTTTTTGCGCACAAAAAGTATTCTCGTCGCTTGATAAACTTAAGGTTGAGCCACTGTAGTCACTCGGACTATTTTAACGATGTCTTTCATAACTTTTGGGCCGGCCAGTTTCGATCCCTTATGAAGCCTATGTAGCAGTGATCCAGCTCTCAGATTTAATCAAAAATATCTTAATTTGTGTTCCGAAGATGAACGAAAGTCTTACGGGGTTGGGACAACATGAGGGGGAGTAATTAATGACAGAATTTTCATTTTGGGGTGAACTATCCCTTTAATATCAGGTGTAAACAGGGCCTCACATGAACTTTAGCATGAGTTGTAGTTCACATATGTGTCCACCAGAGGACAGTGCTATACAACCCATAATGGAGACACAAGGACCACACAACCCATAGATCTTCATCTTACTATCTAAGACAGAACCTGCAGTGCCCACTAGCCTTTCATACTAAACCAAACATAATAAAACAAAAATACACAGTTATACAAGTAAAAAATATTGTGTATGTTCCAAGAAGGTCTACTTTACCAGGAGGAAACTATTTATTCCTGGTCATCTCAAAGAAATTGATCACATACACTGATTGTTAGATCATCTCTCTGAAAGTTTTTATCAAAGGCTTGTTTTTCAGGGTTTCAAGCGCGGCTCGCACGACAGGCCTGTCTTCAGCAGTCACAGGTATGTGTGCTTGTCTAAAATATGAACTCTCAATTTGATATTTATCTATTTAGTTGTGATATTTTTCTTTCTCTTTCCTAACAGGGAACCTCTCAAGGAATTCCTGATAGATTACCCAGATTATCCCAAGTTCCTCAGAAGTAAGTCCTGATTGGCTTAAAGGTATTTGACAGCTCAACGCAGGGATTGGCTGTATGACATCGGCTGGAAATGTCGCCCAGTGAGGCCGTTTACACCTGATATTAAAATGCGTTTTGGTCGATCGGATCACAAGTGGACGACGCTAAATACAGGGGTAAACAGGGTCTAAAATATTTTGAGCTCGACCACTTCCAGAGGTATTTGAAAATGCATTCGGATTGCTTTTGTAGTGTAAAAGCTCATGTGGTCGAATGTGTTCAAACAGCCACAAAAGACCGTCTGCTCTCCGTCTACTGACCTAATGCGTGAACATTATGAGAAGAGCTCTAGCCAGACAGAGTTTAAACTTTGTCGGCTGGAGACCCAAGTTTGGTTTGAAGATGAAAAAACATACCAAGCTCAATGTTCTCTCACCATTCCTGATTTCTCACACACACTCACAGCGATCGGGTGGTCTTGTGGCTGTCAGTGCAGAAACTAAAGCTGATGCTCTCCGTGTGTTTTTCTGTTTTCTCCAGTCGTGTTCATATGTAAATTACGTGAGCTTATTTCATCCCTTAGATTCAAAGACGCGTCTTAATACCAGGTGTAAACAGGGGCTGAGGCATTCCGTCAACAAGCCGAGCAATGCCTGGTAACGCACTGATCTGACAAAACTCAACAAAGTGTCTGTCTGTTACCATCTGTCGCTGTGTTTTGGTGCACTGTGAGTTGGCCTTTACACTGTAGTACATATGTCCATGCTGCTTTCATTGGTCAGGACTGCTTTAAATATATATATATATATATATTTACATTGTTACAAATGTGGGAGGGATGAAGACACATGGAGCACTGTGAAAATACAGAGTGGAGCATGTCACAATGTTTACAACAGCTTCAAATCTGGCTCTGGCTTTAGTTTTAGTGTTTAGTCATTTTTTTTTAGTTCAAGTGTTGCTCAAGTGTCTTCATATAGTGTGAAGCTGTTTTTACACTGTCTTCATTTGTTATGATTAATTTTTTTTTTCATTTGCATCCATTCTTTTTTATAAATGAAAGCGAAAGTAAACAGATTTGATGAAGCACCTTTCATTTAGAAAATACTTAATTTTCTGGATTGCCTAAATAAAATAGGGAGTACCACATGGTTATTTAATGCATACATAGTTTTTTTAATTAAATTTAATGGTTATTTTAAAATGTAAAATGTAAAAGTAATTTACAAAGCAAAAATAACATTGTATTATTATATACAGTACCGCTCAAAAGTTTTAGATCTGTAATATTTTTTATAATTTTTTTATTGTTTTTAGAAAAAATACTTTTATTCAGCATGGATGCATTAAATTGATCAAAAGTGACTGTAAAGACATTTATAATATCAAACAATCTTCAAAATTGTACACAACACGGGAATAAATAGCATTTTAAAATATATTTAAATAGAGAAGTTATTTTAAATTGTAATAATATTTCACAATATTACTGTTTTTGCTGTATTTTGGATCAAATAAATGCAACCTTAAGCAGAAGAGACTTTTTTCAAAAACATAAAGAAATCTTACCGATCTGAAACTTTTAAAAAGTAGTGTAAATATTATATAAATGTTAATGTACCGATACTGTGATATAATACTTTGGTCATATTTGTGTGTCCTCTGCAGCTCGTGGTTCAGCTCCGGGACCAGAAGAGACCAAGTAAGATCTGCTCCCTATGTTCAAATATTTCTCTCTCTTTAGATAAATCTATGCTTTATTTACTGTATGCTGAGTTTCAGGCCTGTGTGTGTGTAATAAACTGTGGTATTTGTGAAGTTTTTACATTTAAAGGGTTAGTTCACCCAAAAATGAAAATTAAGTCATTAATTACTCATCCCCATGCTGTACCAACCCCGTAAGACCTTCGTTCATCTTCGGAACACAAATGAAGATATTTTTGATTAAATCTGAGAGCTGGATCACTCCTCCATAGGCTCCCTAAGGGAATGAAACTTGACGGCCCAGAAAGTCATTAAAGAAAATGTTTAAATATTCCATGTGCCTACAGTGGCTCAACTATAAGTTTATCAAGCGACGAGAATACTTTTTGTGCGGAAAAACAAACAAAAATAACGACTTTATTCGACTATTCCTTTTCTTCCTTGTGGGCCTGAGACGAGAGTTCAAGAGATTTCCACGACGCATGCGCGAGAACTGAGATGAGGACGTTCTTCTTCGACTCCTTCTTGTTACCGGCTGCTCACCGCTTAGAAGTATTACCGCCACCTACCGTATAAGATGACGTGTTGGAAGCGCAAAACTTTCTGTTTACAAGCAGAGGAAGACGCGCGCTGTACATACGCGTTTCAATTTGTTAATATATGTCTACTGATTTCGACGTAGATGAAGACTTACTGGAAATGCACACTTTTTAACCATTCTATATAATATAGCGAGACCTACAGCACATTAAGTGTCGAATTGAAAAGCGTATGTACAGCGCGCTTCCTCTGCTTGTAAACAGAAAGTTTTGCGCTTCCAATACGTCATCTTATACGGTAGGTGGCGGTAATACTTCTAAGCGGTGAGCAGCCGGTAACAAGGAGGAGTCGAAGAAGAACGTCCTCATCTCAGTTCTCGCGCATGCGTCGTGGAAATCTCTTGAACTCTCGTCTGAGGCCCACAAGGAAGAAAAGGAATAGTCGAATAAAGTCGTTATTTTTGTTTGTTTTTCCGTACAAAAAGTATTCTCGTCGCTTGATAAACTTATAATTGAGCCACTGTAGGCACATGGAATATTTGAACATTTTCTTTAATGACTTTCTGGGCCGTCAGGATTCATTCCCTTAGGCAGCCTATGGAGGAGTGATCCAGCTCTCAGATTTAATCATAAATATCTTCATTTGTGTTCCGAAAATGAACGAAGGTCTTACGGGGTTGGTACAGCATGGGGGTGAGTAATTAATGACTTAATTTTCATTTTTGGGTGAACTAACCCTTTAACATGTGACTTTGTGTATGTTCAGTTGCTTTGGGATTCTCGTAGTGACAGAAGCCACAGGAAAAGCTGCGCTCTTAAGACTGCCAGCAGGTAAAAATACATATAATATATATTAATGTAAAAAATATGGTATACTGAAGTCCATTTACAGGGTTTCAAAATATGTAATTTTCATAATCACTTAAGCAAGTAACCATCTTAAACTCTCTCTCTTTCTCTGTAGACAGACAAGTGGTCATCTTGGCTCTTTGTGTACTGGCGATATAAAGAGACGACGGAAAGCTGCACCTGTCGGAGCCCCGTCAGCCTCAGGTAACACGCACACACACACACACACACACACACACACACTCATCGCATTATACACCATTGTTGGATCATCTGAAAAGATTCTCTAAAGAGACATAAGACCCACTTGCTGAATACTAAATGTAAATGATGCGTTCTTCTTTAACACAAACGGTTCATGGAAACATGCGACCCATGTGGCCAGTTAATTCCCAGCATGCATCATCAGGAAGAGTCAGAGGCTTTTCGCCGTGGTAACCGTAAACTCAATGCTGTTTATGTGATTGGATTGGCAGCTGAGCAGACAGATCAGTCCTGATCTCATTTCCTCATTAAACTCCATCATTTCCTGCCCTGATCTGTGACGCAAAGCAAATGCCTGCGGTCCCCGGGGGTCAGAGGTCACAGAGCTGAGATTATGCATTTCTCCGAAACTATTTAGAGTTTATGAGGAGCAGGAAACTTGACATATATCATCAGGATTATGTCTCTCTCATTCTCTACTTTAGTTACCCTGTCCAGGAACACTGATTTACATGCTAATACTTTACATTCAGGTTCAATTCGTCAACATTTAGGTAAAGAGCATGAACTAAAAATGGGCAACATTTATAGACATGCTTTATTTTAGTGTTCGTGCTCCTGTGCATTTGCATAAATTAGAACAGTAATTCTGATCAACTAAATATGCTAGTTATGTCACTTTTTGGAGCTGCTTATAATTATACATAGTTCTTATAATTAGTATAGTAATTCATTGCAGTAACATGAACACCCAAAACAAAAAAGTGTTACCCACACAGTTTATTATTTTTGTTACGATTGCTCATTTTTGTTTGTTCATAACACATAAACTAATGTCAATTTACACGAACTGAGATTTTAAAAATGCATTCATGTAAAAATTAACCAAGATTTATAAATGCTGTACAAGTTTTGTTTGTTGTTAATGTTAGTTATTGCTTAATTTACAATTAACAACAGCATGGAATCAGATTAAACCCTAATTTTATTCTTAATACACAGTTCTGGGTGTGAGATTATATATATATATATATATATATATATATATACACTGAACAAAATTATAAACGCAACACTTGTTTTTGCCCCCATTTTTCATGAGCTGAACTCAAAGATCTAAGACTTTTTCTATGTACACACTATTTCTCTCAAATATTGTTCACAAATCTGTCTAAATCTGTTAGTGAGCTCTTCTCCTTTGCCAAGATAATCCATCCACCTCACAGGTGTGGCATTTCAAGATGCTGATTAGACAGCATGATTATTGCACAGGTGTGCCTTAGGCTGGCCACAATAAAAGGCTACTTTTATCACACAGCACAATGCCAAAGATGACGCAAGTTTTGAGGGAGCGTGCAATTGGGATGCTGACTGCAGGAATGTCCACCAGAGCTGTTGCCCGTGAATTGAATGTTCATTTCTCTACCATAAGCCGTCTCCAAAGGCGTTTCAGAGAATTTGGCAGTACATCCAACCGGCCTCACAACCACAGACCACGTGTAACCACACCAGCCCAGGACCTCCACATCCAGCATCTTCACCTCCAAGATCGTCTGAGACCAGCCACCCGAACAGCTGCTGCAACAATCGGTTTGCATAACCAAAGAATTTCTGCACAAACTGTCAGAAACCGTCTCGGGGAAGCTCATGTGCATGCTCGTCGTCCTCATCGGGGTCTCGACCTGACTGCAGTTTGTCGTCGTAACCGACTTGAGTGGGCAAATGCTCACATCCGATGGCGTCTGGCACTTTGGAGAGGTGGTCTCTTCACGGATGAATCCCGGTTTTCACTGTACAGGGCAGATGGGAGACAGCGTGTATGGCGCGTGTGGGTGAGTGGTTTGCTGATGTCAACGTTGTGGATCGAGTGGCCCATGGTGGCGGTAGGGTTATGGTATGGGCAGGCGTATGTTATGGACAACAAACACAGGTGCATTTTATTGATGGCATTTTGAATGCACAGAGAGAGATACCATGACGAGATCCTGAGGCCCATTGGTTTGCCATTCATCCACAACCATCACCACATTTTGCAGCATGATAATACGCAACCCATGTTGATAATGATAATGCATGTTGTAAGGATCTGTACACAATTCCTGGAAGCTGAAAACATCCTAGTTCTTGCATGGCCAGCATACTCACCGGACATTGAGCATGTTTGGGATGCTCTGGATTGGCGTATACGACCGCGTGTTCCAGGTCCTGCCAATATCCAGCAACTTCGCGGAGTGGACCTACATTCCACAGGCCACAATCAACATCCTGATTAACTCTATGCGAAGGAGATGTGTTGCACTGCGTGAGGCAAATGGTGGTCACACCAGATACTGACTGGTTTTCGGACACCCCTGGAACCCCCCAATACAGTAAAACTGCACATTTTAGAGTGGCCTTTTATTGTGGCCAGCCTAAGGCACACCTGTGCAATAATCATGCTGTCTAATCAGTGTGAGGTGGATGGATTATCTCTGCAAAGGAGAAGTGCTCACTAACAGATTTAGACAGATTTGTGAACAATATTTGAGAGAAATAGGCCTTTTGTGTACATAGAAAAAGTCTTAGATCTTTGAGTTAACCTAAAATAATAATTCTCATGTTATGTTACCCTTATGCACATTTTTATATATTTAGTGTGTTTTTGAATGCATTTCAGGCCTTGATGCAGATCAGGCTTGATCTACAGATCTGACTTGTGGACTCTTTCCACCCATCAAGTGCATTACAAGGATCAGCGAGCTTTACTGCTTAATGCAGATTATCCGTTTCTCTGTGTCTCTCTCAGGCGTAGTGGGCGAGAGCGCTGCTCCTCTCCCGGAGTCAAACGTGGGGAACCGTATGCTGCAGAGTATGGGCTGGACCCCGGGGTCGGGCCTGGGCCCTGATGGCAGAGGCATCACTGAGCCGATCCGTGCGTCTCAGAGGCCGAAGGGAGCCGGACTGGGCTTCAACTGAGCTTGAGCCGAGAACAGAGAGAGGAACTCGCGCAGAGACGGCGAGCCGGGCCGTAGGTCGTCTTTCTCTCCGTTATACCTCCAGCAGGAGGCAGCACTGAGCTGATAGACCAGTAGATGTAGGGAACGAGGATGGACAGAATGAAACGAAATAGTACACCTGCATTGGCCCAGACAAGGACTGACTCTAGAGCTGCCTCTCTGCCCACACACACACACACACACCCTGACTCATCAACAGCACCATTTCAGTTAACTCCAGAAAAAACGTGATGCATGTCATAAACAGTCAAGAATTTTCCATCTGACATAATAGGAAGAATTTCTTAAGCAGTTTCATAGCAAAATCATAGGAAAAATTATATTTTGCATAACAAAAAAATCAAGCCTGTTTTTTGGACTTTTTGACATTATTTTGTAAGCACATTTCTCCTCAACATTCTTGTTATTGTAATACAAAATTTTTTAAAGAATGACAATTTTTCTATATTCAGTACAATGATGCATTACTGTAATGAGAATTTGGGAAATAAATGTGCTTAATTGTCATTAAAACGTCTCAACGAAGAAGAAAAAAGATCCTAAAAGCCTTCATTTTCTTTATGCAAAATATAATTTATTATTTCTTTATTTTGATGTTGATTTTTAATTCAACGCCCTGCACAAGTATTTAAAGGAGCCTGTGGGTCGTTATCAGTGATGTTAATTACTTAACCAACCGCCAAACCTCAGCTCTCTGTGAATACCAGTGGAAATTAGCAAAATAATATTTTCTTTTTTCTAAAATAATTTTTAAATATTAATGTAGACCTTTTTTAAGCAGATTAGAACAATCCAAATCATCGTCTGTTTCCTCTATTCATTTGATATTTGTATATCTGATGTCACTCATGATGTAATTTGGTTTTTAGTAATTTTTTTTGGGGTGACATTTGTTTTTTACATTAATTTATAATAATTATTTTGTTTTTTGTTTTTGCATCCTGTTTTTTGACGTTTGTGCAAATATCATGCACTAATAATGAATGTCAATACCTCAGCCAATCACACTCGTGTAAGCAGTTCTGCATGTATGAAATGCTGAAAAGATGCCGACTGAAGCAAGCGACTGCTGCTCTCTTACACGACTGAACACGCGTGTGTTTTAATGGTGGTATTATATGAGGGTTTGGGGTCCATTCTGTTTATTTCCATTGTGTATCATTTGAATTCTGTGAAATGCACGTATTTCTCAGCAGAGTTTGAGTAATGAATTAGATTAAATGACTGAATTGGCTTAGTTCAGATGGAATGAACTATTCAAGGATGTGACACACTTACTACTGACGACTGTCATTTCTGATTGTCACGAGGTGAAGATCAAGTCATTGTTGGGTAAACACTTCAATGCCTCTTAGGAACAATCCCAGATTATTGGAGATGCTATTATCTCGCCAGAACGGTTGCTGAGACAGGAAGAGTCTTTGGGCTGAATGTGACATCACTTCCTTTCTGGTGTTTGTACCACCCTGAATAAGTGTTTTTTTTTTTTGTATCGTTTTGGAAACATGTTGTATTTTTAACCATGTTTGCACTCAGAATGAACAGTTATCAAGTCGTTGTTGATGTGAATGAGGAACATGTCAGGTTTGTCTCTTCCTGTGATCTGTACTACATGCCAAACTACCAAACATGCTTAATTTGTTTACTTTGGTCTTTTTGTCGTTTTTTCCCATTTGAATTTTGGGAACAGGGGTGATATGGTTTTGATGTGTGTGTTCTGAAGTCAAAGTGATGTATGTTCATATACTGTAGATCAGTATTAAAGCGCTCTCTGCTCAAGATTGAATCTTTCCCATGATCCTTCATCAGATTAATTTTCACAGTCATGCTTAATATTTTCAACTCATTTCAATTCATCTCAGGATTCTATCATTTTAACTCATTAATTAAATTATTTTAAATTTGTAAAGTTTACTTTTTACTTAATTATTTTATTTGTTATTTAATTATTTTTCAATTATTTGCAACATTAAATTGTTGGTTTCCTCCAAAAAAGTGGTCATGGTTTTAATAGAAAGAGCAGCTCGGACCTTCTGTTAAACGTCTCCTTTGTTGTTCCAATGGAAGAAAGAAAGTCCTTCGTATTTAGAAGAACAGGAGGTTGAGTAAATGAATAACTCAATTATCATGTTGATTGTCTTCAGGGGTTATTTAACGGTAGTTATTTTCATATTCTGTGTGTTTATTGTGAAGACTGTCAGTGGGCAGATCAATACTAATATACTCTCATCAGTACAGCTGATCTATCTCTAGAGTAGGCTAATTATAACTCCGCAATCTAGCAGAAAATTATACCAATGGACTCGATGTCTCTCTTTCCTACGGAGCCCGGGAAGTCACCTGTGGGGGAAAAAAAAACAATCCGTCCCCTCAGTTTATAAACTGTACTCACGAATTCTTAAACTGTTCCCTCGGTTAAACAATTCGTGCCCACGGATTAATAAACCGTGCCCACGAGTTCCTAATCAGTGCTGTCAGATTTGTAAACCGTGCCTTCAGTTTTTGCAATCTGTACCCACAAATTCATAAACCGTGCCCACGCTTTCGCAATCCGTACTCACGGATTTGTGGCCCCTCCCCCAGTGTGTGCCGCATTCTTCAACCAGGCCTCCTGTTTATGTGCGGAATGCATTGCATTGTGTTTAAAAACCTCATTTTTTTAAATGGATAATTTCTTAGATTTTCAACAAAAAAAAACTACATTTAGGCTACTTGTATCTTTAAAGTCCATTTTGGGAGGAAAAAGCTCAGTATAGAATAAGCAAAAAAAGACTTCACATATAAAAAAAGAAATAATAGTCTACCGGTATTACAAAAACACATTTCCAAAACATTAAAAGGTTAGGTTATATAAAAATAAAACATTCATAAATGATTTTATGATAAACATATTACTGTCTTCAGTAATTACTGTATTACTGAGTCAGTGTGAACAATGGTGTGAACACGAGAATCCTGATTAGCTCTGAAGTAGATATGCTACAAATAATAAATAGTATGAGTAATAGTCATGTTAACATTTTTTTAACCTACTTTTACTTGGCGCACTTTTTTATTGCCTTTTTCCTTATCAGATTGTAGTAATCATCATGAATTAGGTATAATTCGAAACACTAAAAATGTGTTCTTTGAAACACACGGTAACCAACTTTAAACCCTTTAAGCGGGCTCCTCCCCCTAGGAGTGAGCGGTGTCATGTTTCATATTACAAAATTTACTGCACTATTTTAGAATCTAATCTTGACAAAACACGTGTCATTAGAAAGGTCTGAGACCATATTGATAATATTGACAGAACCAGCTAAAACAAAAAACTTAAATTCGTTTTTTTTTTGTATAGCGCCTAACATTTTTGTGATGTCAACGTCAAATTTGGAAGTCCAAATTATTTCGAAAAATATGTTTTGTATAAAATAATGTTTAGTACATTTGCTTTACAGTAAACTTTAACCTATAACTTTTTAATACTTTCTCTCTTTTTTTTTTCTTTTTTTTTTGAAGTGCAATAATCTGCTGATTGTCTGTTTATAAAGAGATTTCAAACCTTTCATGAATTACAACCCTTTAGGTTTGGTTATGCATTTTCAAGTCTATGTTCAAAATAAGGAACTTGAATGTATTTAGAATGAATTTCAGATACGTATAAGTATATTTGTTTTATAGACTTAATTGATCCGATTGTGTCAAAATTGACTTTTGGTTAATCGAGACGAGGTCGAAACCAATGATGTGTTTAAAAAGTATTGCATTTTATCCAATGTTAGGCTATATTTAAAGCTGCAGTAGGGAGTCTTGAGAAAACGTTGACTTAGCCTGAAAATTTGAACAAGCACAACTTCCAGGTCCCACCCCCTTGCTCTCTGCAGCGCTACAGCCCTCCCTCCACAGCTCGTCCTCCACAGCGGAGCCTGTCGTGAACGCGCAGGCTAGTAAACAGGGCCACCGATGACGGCGGATAAAAAGTTATATGGCACATTCACTAATAGGGACTAAACGTCAATAATATGCTTTACATTGACTATGGCCTGCCCATACTTTGACTACAAACTTGGTCGTCAAATCATTATGTATTTTCCAATAGCCTACATGTAACTTTATAACGTTGCACTATTTCTATAAGTTATAAATAGCTAGTAAGATAACGTTAATATAACGGTAACTAACGTTACAGCATGTAAGTAATTATTCTAGCGATATATAATGCTAGATAAGGTGTGCTAGTACATTATTTCAGCAACATGACAAGCCAGTGAATTAGCAGGTTTCAATTGTTGCTTAGCAGAGTGCGTGACATTTTATCTACATGTTATGCGGCTAGAGTTTTGACACCGAGTCAATGGGCTCTGTGTAATTCTTTCTTTTTCGCTTGTTTATCGTCATCAGTCTTTTTCCTTTTACCTCTTTGTTTTATGAGCAGGTGTCACTGGAGAATTGGCAGTTTAGGTTGTTTCTCCGTCATAAGTACAGCTGCAGCACGCCGGCAATCTTGAGTTTGAACGACGGCTCGCGCTCCGGCGTTCGCGCTGTGCAAGAGAGGGGTGTGATCAGCGCGTACACGAGCGTGATTGACACTGCTAAGACACTCCTCCTGGCTCTCATTGGTTGTTTCTGACCGGGAGCGTGTATTTCTTGCAAATGGCAATAGGACCACTGGGAGGAGCCAGAGAAGCTTGATTTTTACACAGATTATCTGTCTCATATTCTACTGTCAGGACATAATGACAGTTTTAGCAAATACATGTTTTCAAAAGTTACCTACTGGAGCTTTAAGACCTATAGTCGATCTAAGATATGCTCTTAAAATGCTGTCATCATTTCTCTCTCTCTCTCTCTCTCTCTCTCTCTCTCTCTCTCTCTCTCTCTCTCTCTCTCTCTCTCTCTCTCTCTCTCTCTCTCTCTCTCTCTCTCTCTCTGTGTGTGTGTGTCTCTCTCTCTCACACAGACGAGCGTGCGACAAGCGAGATCTGAATTGTCTCGGTCAGAGGAAATCCAGCATGTAATCCTGCTCAGCTCATCACTTTGAGACCTGAGTTACGTAACACTCAGCACACAGGTAACAACTGCCAAGTACACACACATCCAGGCTAATTCATAATACCGTGAGTTGTGGAAACACATTTAAGTAAGATGTGAGATTTGAAATGTGACCGTAAAGTAAATTCACACACCTGATGCATATTGCACAAAACTGGACAGCACGTCCTTGATCTATTAAGTGTTCTGGTTAACAAGAGACCGGATTGATGCACTGAGTGCGTTAGAGGACAACTAATCACAGGATTGGCCAGGTTAGGGCTTTCACAGTTCTGAATGTTACTGTATGAACTGTGTGAACTTTTATGCTGTGTGAAATAGTCTGTGCTTATTGTCTGCTCATGTGTGACACTGAAGACTGGAGTAATGATGCTGAAAATTCAGCTTTGCATCACAGGAATAAATTACATTTTAATATATATTAAAACAGAAAACAATTCTTTTAAATTGTAATAATATTTCACAACATCACTGTTTTACTGTATTTTTGATCAAATAAATGCAGCCTTGGTGAGCAGAAGACATGAAAAAAGACCCCAAACTTTTGAACAGTATAGTGTATATAGCGTGTTTACAAAGGTCTTTATACAAAACAGTAAGAACAAAAATAAGAGACTGAAACGGAACTAAAAAGGACAATAAAACACATGAATAAAATGAAACAGCGGACCACGTAGCCATTTAGAAATTCAATAGCATTAGAAATATAACACTATACAATATGATTCCATTTGTTAACATCAGTTAACATGAACTAACAATGAAAATAGATTAACAAACACTGTAAATAATATTACTCACTATTAGTTAAAGGATTTACTTACATTTACTTAAAGGGACCTTATTGTAAATATATGGGACCTAAACTAAAATATCATGCTAGAATCTTTCTAATGATGCTTGTTGACCAAGAGTCTTGCTGGTTAAAGGTACGGATATAATCACGTGAACATCCAAAACGTGATCCCATTGTGATCGGGGTGTGTTGTGATCAGGGATGAGGAGGATGTTTAATGAGGAGCGTTTCCTGCTGTTTAGTCTGCAGTGACAATGATGATGGTGAGAGAGTTGCAGAATCAAGTAAACGTCGTACTTGGACACAGAGAGCGTTGAGATCTGCCTTTGTGTTGCAGCTCAGTGTGTGTTTGCCCTCGGCACACGGGTGGACAGAGGCTTTCTCCAGTAATACCACTGAAAACACTGTCTGTTTACCTCCTGCATAATGAAGGCTTTCTCCTTTCAAACGCCATGATCTCACATAAACACCTTATTGTTTCTTAAATGTTTGCTGAGGATTAATTAAAAAAAATATCTTTTTATTGAATCCTTTTAATATACTGAGAGAGTTTATTGAGGCACACTCTTAAAAACAAAGGTTCCAAAATGGATGTTTTAGCATCAATGCATTAACAGTTCCCTTTCGTTGTCACTCCGAGTTCCGTCGGATGACGACGAATAGCGAAACCCCCATTCGTCGTCATCCGACGGAACGTCTCCGTTCCCTACTCAGGGAACGAGGGTTACATCCGTAACCGAGACGTTTTCAGTTCCCCAAAGAATCTTTCAGTGTGAAGAACATTCTAAAAATCCCTTTTCCACTATAAAGAACCTTTTGTGGAACGTAAAGAATCCATGAATGTTGAAGGCTCTTCATGGAACCATCGATGCCAATAAAGAACCTTTATTTTTAAGAGAGCTCTGAATCACTGTGCAGGAGGTTCTCCATTATTGAGAAAATCTCAATAACTGCAAAAAGAATTTGAAAAAGATATCAAAAAGCACAATGATGGTTATTGGTTCATTTTTCGATCCGCTGCAGTTTGCATATCGCGTTGGAAAATAGTGGGGCATTTACTCGGTAACCTGTCATTTTAGGGAAAAACTCATTTAATTGTAATCATGATGTAGTTTCATGGGTTATGAACTTTTTAACAGATAGACAACTAAGGGTTATGGACGGTTAATTGGGTTTTATGGGACACATTAAATACTTTTGGTACACCACAAGGATGTACTTTCACAATTCTTTTTTTTTTTTCTACACACAAATGATTAGACCAGGAATATGGGATGGGGGTTTTTCTGGGTGGAACAGCATGAAACTGGATTTGAATGTCTCAGACTAAAGAGATGCTCATTAATTTGAGTAAGAAAGCACTTGCACTTCAAGCTGTGATTAGTAATGGGACACAGGTGAAAGTAGGGGAATTGGAGGATTTAGGGAATATTTTTGATAACACGTTGAAGCTTGAACCGAATACCGATTAAAAAATCACATCAAAGATTATTTGCGTTAAAGAAACTGTGTATTTACAATTCATTTGTTGAAAGTGTTCTTTTTTGTATTTTTCTTTTATATGCTGGTTTTCTTATGAAGAACAAAAATCGTCTACAATATTGGAGCACATAGTCTGAATTAATTGCCCCAAGGGGATTAATAAAGCTCTAAACTTAACTTAACTAAACTAATTAGCCCACCTGTGCAGGTGAAGAACGAAAGTGTCTTCTTTATGAAGCAGAAGTCGTCATAGTTGGGTAAACTTCTATAGTGGTGAATGAGAGACTACATTATATTTTTTGTGTTCTCATTTGCTCAAATAGCCAAAACAAAACAAAAAAAACACCACAATAGTGGTTTCACAACTTTCAAAAGAGGAAAAAATAGAGAGAGATTGATAACGGTCATTTTGACCATCACTCCCACAGCCTCTGAATTAGAAACACCCTCACACCGTTAACTAGTTTTTTGTCATTTGATGCAAAGGCAATATAATAGCCTACAAATGATAGTAAATGTACATAGGCCTACATGAAAAAAAAAAAAAAAAAACTTTGAAGGATTTGCGTGGATTAGTCTGAAAATGGTCCATTGGAATAATGTATATATAGTGGAAATCTGTTAGGACACCTTTAGGTCACTGGATGGAGTTTTTCGGTTCCTTGCCACTGTTGCCTTTGGCTTGCTCAGTTGGGGATATTCAAATTAATTAACCAATCATACCATTGATCAGCTCTACCAAACTTGGATGTCTTTTTTTTCCAGTAATAAACAACATTGTTAAGTTTTTTTTAATTGATACTGTGAAGCAGCTTTGATACAATCTGTATTGTGAAAAGCGCTATATAAATATATTTGACTTGACTTGACTGTTTCCACTATATTGCCTTCAGGCAACACTTCTTTGTAAGTGTTATAGGTATCACTTGCCATGAGTAGCTTACAGTTTATAGTGCCATAATATTACCATCTGATGGTAGTGGCTTAATGCTTTTGGTAAGAGTAGGGTAGGCCTATATAATTAGTTCTGGATGTTGGTTAGAGAGAATAAACCACTTTGTCTATGTTGACGCATTCATTTATAATACTCTACTTAAAATATCGCGCTATAGACAGGTGAATTAACGACAACGTTGTGTCTTCCTCTCTTCACTGATTCTCAAACTGAAGCGTCTTTTCACGCTCACCTGAAACGTTCATGAATATTCATCTGAGCCCGCTCACATTGGTCGATTATCCGGTGACGTTAGCATTAAGGCGGGAATAACCCGAAACGTTTCTTCAACATTCGTAAGCAGTCATGCGCTGCAGTGAAGAGAAACGCAGCGAAGAGAAACACTAACAGACCAGCGTCTGTTTACTATAAAACCTCATTACAGAAGAAAACAATTGATAGGTTTGATTTCACAAGCGTTTCCTCAGGTTATGGTTTCATTCTCAGCTGTCTCATCATGGATCTAGTGCAGTTTTATCACCCGGAATCGTTTTCCTTCCCTTCTGAACAGAACAAGTAAGTAACTTTATTAATTTACAACTTTATACGGATATAATCAGGCTTGTACATAAATGTAACGTTGTATAATTGAACTTCATTGGGTGTAACTTTGTAATAGAAAAGTATAACTGTATAAAATTGATACTAGGCGGATATTTACTATAAAATATTCTTGTAGCCTACTGATTGAAGGTGATCCTATATTAATTTATATTATGTAGTAATTACACTACCAAAGTACAATACTCATAGAGGAGTAATATATATAAATGTGTGTGTGTGTTGCTCATCTGTAAGTCACGTGTGCACTTGCAAAAATGTAACCGTTTCCACCAAAATACTTGGTATTGTAATATTATATGAATGATTCATTCCATTGATTTATTCAGAGGAGGAAGTATCATTAAGAGGTGTATGTTGAAATGTGTTAGAGAATAAAACGTGCTAATGAAAGAACATTTAAGAAGAAAGATTTGATCTCATGGTAAATAGATATTCGTAGATAATAGATACGTTCAAGACTGTTCAGTTTTATATGATTGAACTCTCAAAAGATCAGATAAAATAGTAAATGGAATGAAAGTGTTTTTCCATAACTAAGCAACTTTAATATCTGTAAAAACTGTTAATAACTGTCAATCATCAGACCAAGATTATTTAAGATCAAAAGTTTCAATAATAACTAAAATAATACAATAAGAGAACCTGTTTAAGTTCCGCAATGTCATTTTGTACATGATGTTTTATTAGAAAGTTTTTTTGAAAAGCGTGCTTTAAAGGACCCAGAAACCAATACGTTGACCAGAAGAACATGTAATGTACCATCAACTATTTATCAACCTTAATTTTTAACAGAGTTATGACTGTGTACTGAAAGGCATGATATTAGTTGCAGTGCTCTTTTTGAAAGAGTTGGAAAAATCACAAATATAATCCTGCTGTATACCGTATTTACGTAATGAGAACGCGTTCTGGCAGCGTTCACTGACCATCTTACTGCAATAGGATTTGAGACGTGTGATGGAGTCACAGGTAATTCCTCTGGATCACAGACAAAAACCCTGATGGGCTTTAGGATCACGTTACTGGCATCTGCACACACTGTGTGTGTGTGTGTGTGTGTGTGTGTGTGTGTTAGAACAGGTGTGTTCAGGTGCTGTGTGGCCTGTAAACACTACGTCTGACATAGTGGGAAATATTTCATTGTGCTGATAAAAAGAATAAACACTAAATTGCTGTTCCGTCAGATTGCAGCTCTTTTCAGGTTTCGTGTACTGTAAAACAAAACATCCTGGTAAATTTACTGTAAATGGTTTAAAGTACATTTAAAATGGTATTTCTGTGAACCATGGCTAATAAAAATACAAACATAATGAACATAAACAGTTTGTAGAACGTGCACAGTCAGTGTGACCTACACAAGGACAAACACGCACGCGACGTTAAAACAATGCTGTTAGTTTTAAAGCTATATTTAAACAATAAACAAACACTTCCGTTCAAAATTCGGGGTTGGTTAGATGTATTGACTGTTTCTGAAATATGTATCTTCTGCTCAACAAGACTGCATTTTTTTTGATCAAATACAGTAAAACAATAATATTCTGAAATAGTATTGCAATTTAAAATAACTTTTTTCTTTTTGAATATCTTTTAAAATGTAATTTATTCCTGTGATCAAAGCTTAATTTTCAGCATCATTACTCCAGTCTTCAGTGTCACATGATCCTTCAGAAATATTTCTAATATGATGATTTGCTGCTCAAGAAACATTTCTGATTATTATCAATGTTGAGTTGTGCTGCTTCATATTTTTTGTGATTTTTTTGATAAATAGAAAGTTAAAAAGGAACCGAATTTATTAAAATTGTTACATTTTAAATATATGTATATTCTGATCAATTTAAGGCATTATTGATGAATAATTTATTGCAAAACAATCTTTATAATTGAAATGAAATGTACTGTTTTTCACTGTAAATTTTAAGGTGACTCATATTTTATGTCAGAATTTTGTGTTTGAAATCAAAAACAAAATTTTTCTATAAAATGATATATTGTTAGAGTTTCATTATAAATTATAATATAATTGATATAACAACAACATTTATGCATTGTTATGCTCTAGAATTACATGTATTGTTTGGTTAAATCTGTTTTTAAATATAATTTATATATGCATTGATACCTAACATTTAACCATGTAATAGTAATTCAATTTAATCTAATAAAGAAAATGCTTATATGTATTCATCCCTGTTTCTCAATTCTTATTATTCATCCCTGTTTCTTAATTCTCATTATTCTTTTCATTTCCAAAGCTTCCTGGACCTGATGTCAATCAGCAGCCACTACATCAAGACCGAACCCTCAAGCCCTTCGTCTCTGTCGGACAGTCTGACCCAGCACAGTCCCGGGGCGTCGTCGGACGCTGGGAGCGGCTTCAGTTCTGTAACTAAAGGGAACCCGACAGGTCTGGACTCGCCTGGGTCATACTCGGGGGTCAAGGCCGTGCTCAGGCCCCCCGGCGCCCCCTGCAGGCTCCTGGAGGAAGCGCAGGTGAATAGCGCACACGGGCTCAGCTCAAGCCCCAAACGCCTGTGTCTCGTGTGTGGAGACGTTGGATCTGGGTTCCACTATGGAGTGGCGTCCTGCGAGGCCTGCAAAGCCTTCTTCAAACGCACCATTCAAGGTCACGATCACTGTTTCCACAAAGATTTTAAGCACTACTTAAAGGGATAGTTCACCCAAAAAAGAAAATTACCCCATGATTTACTCACCCTGAAGCCATCCTAGGTGTGTATGCCATTCTTTTTTCAGACGAATACAATCGGAGTTACATTAAAAAATGTCCTGGCTCTTCCAAGCTTTATAATGGCAGTGAATGGCAGTTTATGTTTTGAAGTCCATCCATGATAAAAGTGCTCCACACGGCTCCGGGGGTTAATAAAGGCCTTCTGAAGTGACGCGATGAGTTTGTGTAAGAAAAAAAAATCCATATTTAACACGTTACAAAGTAAAATTCTAGCTTCCGGCCAAACGCAGTCTACTTACGCCTAAAGCACAACTTATGGCGTCAGAAGGAGTAGCGTAGTGTGTCATCATGGCGAATGGTAAATATCAGCAGTACGTCGCATTACTCGCATAAGTTGCGCTTAGACTTAAAGTCCCTGTAAAGGCAATTCTACAAAAAAATTCTAAACACATTATAAATGTTACAAATGTATTGCTAAAACATATTACAAAGACTGTGAACTGTGAAGTACTGAAATGCGGAGTTAAACCGTTAAACAGTTTTTCACCATTGCTATTTTACGGATTTTTTGGGCGGGGCTAAAACAGGGCTCGATGACGCACTGGAGCCCATGAGCTCGTGGACACGCCCCTACTTGATGACACACCGAGGCCACTGAGGCTGATCCCCATTCGCATTCGCCGCTCAAACGCGAGTTACTGTCAGTACTATTAGTTACAGCCTACAGTTCTAGCAGTTCTAACAGTGCTAGCTAGCTATCAGTGATGCGCGGGTCAATGTATAAAGAACCCGCACCCGCCCGCAACTCGGACCGCAAAAAAAATGATGAAAATATTGTACCCGACCCGCTTCCTGACCGCATTTTTTAAAAGTAGTAAATGCTCATCGTAGCGTCATTGGGCTATAGACGTGTAACAACACAGCATCGCAAGAAGACGTACACATAACAAAGTCATCAAACATAATCATTATTTCGGAGCTTCCAACCCAGTCTTCACTTTTTCTCTTGCCGCCTCCATCTCTCTGCAGTGATCATAGACATGGCCGGTTCGTGAACGAATCGTTCTTTTGAACCGGTTCTTTTTAGTGAACCGGTCGAACCAGTACACTAAATCGAACTGAATCGTTCGAAACAGTTCGCGTCTTGCGTCAGTGCTGATCCACAAGTTACTAAAGTTACTCACTTTCAGACATGCCCGACAGTCCCTCCGGATCGAAATAAACCAATATCCCGAAGTATATTTTACTCCAGGAACAGTTCACTGAACTGAGACATGTTGGTGCCACTGCTGAGAGAAGTGATGAGCACGAGCAGCTGATACTGCGCATCCGCGTACCGAACGCACAAGTAGGCCTACAGTGGTTCTCGGATCACCAGTACAGAACCGAGAACTGTTGACTGAGCTTGTGTGTCATCTTCGTGCCAGTTATTCAGCCAATAAAGTGTAGGCCTATATATTTCATAAAAAATTATGTCTAGTACTGTATAAATACAAAGGTTTAATTTGCATCTTTTTTCAAACGACCCGACCGACCGCGACCCGAATATCATTCAAAATATTTTTGGATGACTCGTAACTGCGGGTAACCGCGGGTGACCGCAGGCACCCGCTCATTTTGGATCAACCCGCGCATCACTGCTAGCTATGCCTTCAACACGGAAATGCATATAGGCTACTACCTGGATGCGATCATGTACAAAACAGATCGGTGTCTTTATTTTTAAATTTCCTAAAAACGATCACATCAAGAAGAGGTGGATTAATTTTGTGTAGAGCCAACCTTGATGAAGAGCTCTGTAGTGCTCCAACACCCGCCTCTGTAGTGATCATTTTACACAGGATCGTTTTATAAACTTTCCTCAGAGACAACTGGGATTCACTGATAATCCGCTGTTACTGTAGCCTAGAAATCTAGACGCACCCTAGCGGCTGCAAAAATAATTTTGCAGCCAGTGTGGTCTAGCAACTCTCCGTTGGCTTTCGAAGTGGAAAAACCAAACTCTGGTCAGGCCAATCACATGGTGTATAGAGTTGGTGGGCGGGCTTAACACAATGACGGCAGGGTTGTGACGGTTCTGCGCCGTGATTTCCATAGGTGATTTCCCTGCTACTTGAAAACAAACAAGATGCTGCTGGCGAACTGCGGTCTTTCGATTCGGCTTTGGCCGCGACTCTGGATGACTTGGAGTTAAGAGAACGTCACTTAAGTCATTCTTAAAAAAGGAAGATGTGTTCAGAGTTTTGACGACCGGATACGGCAAAAGTTTAATATATCAATAGCTCCGCTGGTGGAAAAACGCATGGGACTCACTCAGACAAACGTTGCTCTGGTTGGTTAGCGCTATATGGCGTGCAGAGGGATATTGAAAGACAACCGTTTATCCCGCCCCTCGGATTGAAGTATGCCAATTGTGAGTTCCCAGACCTAACATCTTGATGTAGGCCTGGCTTGCCAGGCTACTGTTACTGGTGAACGGGGCCGAAACGACTATCCCCCGCCAGCGTTCATCCTCCCGTCCCGAAAGCAGTGTCACCTAATATCGCCGGCGACAGCTTTCCCGCTAGTGGGCGTGGTTTCAGCGCAGCCACCGGACACGCCCCCAGCGTTTGAGAGCAGAGAGTAATGCTAATTTTTTCAAGATTTTGATAGCTTATTTTATGTACTTGCCGGCTTTTTTTATCATTCAAATTTGGCTGGATGGCTAATAACACATTTTTCTGTGGTGTGACATACTCAGAACACATACTTAATTTTTACTTTACAGGTACTTTAAGTGGAATCTGTTTGGCCGGAAGCTAGTTATTTTACTTTAGTGATGCGCTTGTCGTCTCATAACCCGCGGACCCCGCCCGCGGGTCGGGTTGGGGCGGGCTAGAAATTGTCACTTTATTTGCGGGGCGGGTTGGGGCGGGTTATTAAAAGCAAATTTTTTTTTTTAAATCCATGTTATGTTGCGTGCACTTTCCAGCCTATATTAAATATTTGGGAATATTTATTTTCATATTTTATTAGGTTCTTTGATAAGGTTACAATACGAATGCCGTAGAAACGTAACTTGTGTGATTTCCCCAAACCTTTAGCGTCACGTGACACGTCACGAAAGCGGCGCGCCAAGCAGCTCGCAGCTCCCGCCGCCAGCCAAGACAACAAGAGCGGAGAAATAAAAGTGAAGATGGAAGACGAGGTGCGGGAGAAATTGAGGTCGGGAATTCACATAATTAAAAGAAAAAAAGGTCAGGCTGCTAAATCTAATGTTTGGGACCGGTTCTCAGAAATAGCTGCAGCAGGAGACAGTATCGGCTACGTGAAGTGCAACTCGTGTGAAAAATATACAAACAGGAGAGCCACAAAACGGGCATTTCCACTTTTCCAGCATGTTAAGACATATTTGTGGGGGGTCTAAGAAATAAAAAATTGTTTAGCCTATTAGATGAATACAAACGCTGCTTTGTAAATGTTGAATATGTTTATCGTTATCTTATTAATATGACCAGATTTATGGTTCATATGCATAATCGTCTGTTGTTGCAAGGACGATGTTTACAGGACGATGTTTCCAAGCACTTTCAGGCTGAAATAAAGGCTGTTTTCATTTACATTACAATACCTAGTATGTCTATTTAACGGTCGCGTGTGCGGGGCGGGGCGGGTTGTAAAAACAGATACAGTGGTGCAGGGCAGGCTAAATAATTTCATAAAAGCGGGACCCGCGGGTTGGAAAAAAAGGCGACCCGCGCATCACTATTTTACTTTATAAAGTTTTAAATATTATGGATATGTTTCTTACACAAATGCATGGCTTCGCTTCAGAAGGCCTTTATTAACCCCCCAGAGCCGTGCGGAGCACTTTTATCATGGAGAGATGCACTTTTATCATGGATAGATGCACTTTTATCATGGATAGATGCACTTTTATCATGGAGAGATGCACTTTTATCATGGATAGATGCACTTTTATCATGGATAGATGCACTTTTATGGACTTAAATCAGAAACGGCAATTCTTTTAACATAACTCTGATTGTATTCGTCTGAAAGAAGAAAGTCATACACACCTAGGATGACTTGAGGGTGAGTAAATTATGGGCTAATTTTCATTTTTGGGTGAACTATCCCTTTAATATTAATAATAGCAAACTATTGTCAACATCGATAAAAGGTGTGTTTGTGTGTATGATACACACAGATTTAGCTAGATTCATGTTTCGGCCCTGAATCTGATGATGTCTGTTTGTCTCTCTCAGGTAATATAGAGTACAGTTGCTCGGTCAGCAGAGATTGTGAGATCACTAAAAGGAGGAGGAAGTCCTGTCAGGCCTGCCGCTTCACTAAGTGTCTGTCTGTGGGAATGCTGAGAGAAGGTGAGAGTGTGTGTGTGGATGATTCTCACAAAAACCGGCACATTTCACCCCAAAATCTAAAGGCAAAAATATTTGAATAAGAAAAAATAAGTGACATTATTTTCATGAAAATTAAGCAACTGTAAATGCGTCAGGATTTTCGACTATTGAGGGGTTTTTATTAAGATGATTCAAAATGATAATTCCCAATAAATTCCTATTGCTGCAATACAATGATTTTCAAAATTAGATTAGCATAAATAGATCATGTCATTGGTTTACATTACAGTAAGGTAACGGACAAGAACTGTGTTGGTAAATAATATGCTTGATTGATTGTCATTAAAATCCTAATTACCGGTACGCATAATTATATGTTTTGTTGGATTGTATTATTTGCGTTCAGCATTTTGTTTTCTGCATTAGAGCATGTTTGGGTTATGACCCACTATTTGACAACTGCTGCTTTAAGCAAAATGTCTTTGTTTTGATGATATGGGCACGTTCTTGACAGGTTTTGTGAGAAAATGGCTCTACATGTAGTGCAACATACTATATGAATGACGCTACATGCATGCAGGCTCTTTTGAAATGTTCGGCTATGAAAGCATCTGAGATCAAACACATATATATTGGGCTTCTGGAATTTACTTTAGTGCTTTCACATACACAACCATAGATATAATAATAATATTCAGATAAGACTGAAGCAGTCAGCAAAAAGTGTTATGTTAGTGCAGGTGTGGACTTGTATTTTTGCTGCCCTGATTTAGTTTCAGTGCACCTGCTTTTACAAAACGCTGCCAAAATAATTTGTAAAATCAAACGGATGGAGATCTAGTTCAGCCAAACTGTATATTTTATTATACTTGTTCTAAGTCCTTTTTCTTATCCCATAATCTACTTTTTAAGACACAGCTGTCACGTGTATTACATTTGACATTTAATCATTTAGCAGACGCTTTTATCCCAACCGACTTACAAATGAGGAGAACAATAGAAGCAATCAAACCAACAATAAGTGCTGTGTTATGACTATGATCTGCAGCACAGACGATGAGACGTAGAAGTAGCAAAACAAACAGTCTTTATGCAGAATCCCCAACACTCATGAGATTTCAAGGGAAATGTAGGAGAACTTGCCAACCACAATAAACCATAAACGAGTACCGACAAAGAACTGAAACAGGAGTATAAACACTCACTGACCACTTTATTAGGTACACCTTGCTAGACCGGTTTGGACCCCTTTTGGCTTCAGAACTGCCTTAATTCTTCGTGACAGATTCAACAATATATATAGACAGTATATATGGTATGTTATTTTTATTAGAAAACATTTTAGATTATAAAAATATTAATTTAATATGCTTTTCAATCATTTTATATGCTTTTTCAATTTGTATTTTTATATATTTTTTATGTAATATTTTGTCTTGCATACTTATATTACAATAAAAATGTATTTACATTAATTGTTATGTGTGTGCAAGTTATGTTTTTGTTCATTTGTTTTGTTTTAAGGATAAATCTAAGGAAGTTTTGTGAGGCATATTATAATAAATTAATAATAAATAATACACTAATATTATTAATAATGAATTATTTTGAATAAATTAAGTATTATATCAAATTGCATTTTATGCTATTTTATAGTTATATTGTTTATTTCATATTTTTGTCTCGCATGCAGGTATTACAACATTAATGTATTCACATACGTTGTTATGATGAATTACAAACCTCTCTAACTAGGTTTATACTTATATTTTTAATAAAGTAAATTCTAGTAGTATCAGCCAGTTTCTGTGTATTTTGTAATAAAGAAAACAATCCACACATTATGTAATTTACATTTAGAGAATCTACATTATTTTCTTCATTGTGTGTGTGTGTGTGTGTGTGTGTGACTCCAGGTGTGCGTTTGGACCGGGTGCGAGGAGGACGGCAGAAATATAAGAGGAGAATTGACTCTGATTCCAGCGTGTACCTCAGCGTACCTCCACCTCACAGAAAACCCCGTAAGAAGCACGTTTCACCTCAGCCAGACACATCTGCGTCTCAGTATATGAGTTAATAATCTCCCCTGGCTCTTTCTTTAGCGTCCTGCAGCATTCAGGGGGAGAATCCGGTGGTGAGGCTCCTGTTGGGGGCAGAGCCCGAGCGAGTGTGTGCCATGCCTGACCCCGCGCTCCCCGACAGTGACATCAAAGCTCTGACGACCCTGTGTGACCTCGCCGACAGAGAGCTCGTGTTGAACATCAGCTGGGCCAAACACATACCAGGTACGCACACTCGAAATGCCAAAGACATGCCAAAGAGACTTAAATTACACACACACACACAACACGTGTTTTATCTACTATCTGTTTTGGATACAAAGAGATAAAGTGCTGTTAGTTCAGATGTGTTTCTGTGTGTCTGGTAAAACAACTGGAATGTCAAATCCATTAGATGTTTTCAGAGAATAAAAATGTCTTCCTGTATTCGAGACGTCTGCCCTTTTAGCTGCTCTAAAGACACATTTATGTATCTTAATAAGGACATTTCATAGACTTTTGTTGTTATTACAGCTAATGTATTGACTACAGACCAACTCTAACACTCTATTCACACACACACACTCTTGTACATCTATCTTTGTGAGGACATCGGCACAATGCAATCTCTAGCTCCTTACCCTAACCCTACCCATCACCTGTCTAACCCGAACCCTTATCCTAAACATACCCTCAACCTAATTATAACTTTATCCCTGAAAAACAGGCCTTTAAAGGGGTCTCAGGAAGTGATGACCGGACGAAATGTCCTCACTTTACTCTCTTTGACCTCACTCCTATGGTCTAAAACTCAAACAAAGGTCCTCACAAAGATAGTTGTGACACACACACACACAGAGAACTGGCCAGCACCTGTTTTTGTGTTGATACTGACCTCTATAGTAATGCTTACAAAACAAACCACACAACCAGGTGTGTGTGTGTGTGATTCTCCATAACACGTGACTGATTATATGCCATAGTTTTGTGCACTGGAGTATTTGGTAAATAAACACCATTAATAAACATATGGACAGAGAGAATGTGAGTGATTATTACACACATCTACATTAAGACACACAATAGACTTCTGTTGTTTTATATAAGGTTAATTATAATGACTACAAAAATTATAAATGAAAAGCAAAAAATATTGTAATCTGTATTTTGTAGAAAAAAATATATAAACATCCTTAAAACAAAATTAATTTACTTGGGGAAAAAATTGTGTAAGATATTAAAACGGATATCTTGATAAATTCATATATATACTGTACAGTATGTGTTTATATTATTATGAAATTTTAATTGTTTTAATGGTGGATCTTATAAAGTTTTGTGAAGTATATTATTATTATTATTATAAATATGATATATTTGATGAAAATTTTGGCCGAGACCGATAACCGAATTTTCTTTATATTTAAAAGCCGATAACCGATATATTGGCCAATAAATATAAATCCAAGTTTTTATATAATTTTTGAGAGACTGATTACAAAAACAAAAGTCTGATATTCTTTAATTAGTTATGATATTCTCATGTATGGCGGTATAGCGCCTATATGATTTGCGCTGCACATTAACTGTATTTTTCTTTGCACGTCTAAAATGTCTCAGCTTTATCGGTTTTAATATATCAGCTTTAATATATAATAAATATTTTCTTAAAAAAAACAAAAACGTTTTTTAATCATAACATTTGTGCAAGGACCATTCAACACTTTTACATAATTTTAAAACTTCCTGAGTAAGAATATATTTTAATATATATGTTTATATAAATTGATATTTTTCAATAATTTGATCATTTTTATATTTTTTGTCTTGAGCAATTTTGCTTCTCAATTGAATTAATCTGGTCTTTAGAATGTTAAGTTTTTTTGTTGTTGTAAAAAACAAAACAATCCTTCTGATTTAAAAACATTAAAGTTTTTTCGCCTTATTCTTACTATTGTCAAGCTTAGCTCACTTCTGCGAACAGCTTTGTCCCCAAAGTGTAACGCAAGCATGTTTGTGTGTGTGTGTGTTTGTGTTTATGTGTTTTACATACACATGAGCGGTTGTGTGTGTTCATGTCAACATTGAAATACTAAGTGTGTGTGTGTGTGTGTGTGTGACAGTAGCATTGTCTCTTCCCTGGCATCTGAAGCAGGATGTACAATAGAAGATGACATTGCTGATTTAAATGGCTCCAGGGTTGTTTATTTGGGTTGTTTGAGTGTCACGAGGGCCCTTTGATTCTGTTAACACGTTTCACAGACGTCGATACGACCGCGTCTCCAGTGCACAGCGTGAACGGCAGCGCTGCCTCATTCAGCCCACGATCGATCAGCGCAGATGCAATCAGCTAATGAACGTCACTCAGGAGGAGAGAGAGCGAGAGATACGAGTCATTACGGCCTCTGATAAGCATCAGTGATGGGTGAAAAAATCAAATCAAAGCTCCTCTCCTCCCTCACCACACCAAACTAATCACTGGCTTTTTAATTAAGTGTGAGAGAACGTGAATAAGAGAGATTCGTCCGTCATTGACGCGGTTCTTCAGGGGACAAACCTGTGTCACACACACACACACACACACACACACACACACACACAGAGCTGTCTTTCCTAACAGAGGTCACAGTCCAGTCTGAAACTGAATAGAAATTAGCTCTAAAATAAGAAGGGTTTTATCTGTCATATTAAAATCTTATTTTATGAGCTGATTCAACGTCTCAGAAGCAGGTGTTATTTAGTTCTATAGCTAATTATGTACTTATTTGGGTGATTTAATTGTTTTAGTTTGTTTATCAGATTAGTTGCTTAGGAAATTAGTTGAGTAAGGTGAAATTAGAAATAAGTTTATCTAGATAATAGATATTGATTGGTTATTTAGCTGAATATAGTTGTTTAGGATTACTTATTTAGCTGATTAGTAGTTTAATTAGGTGATTAGTTGTTTTAAATATGTTAGAGCTGCACGATTCTGGATAAACTGAGAATCACGATTTTTTTTGGTTTCAAATAGAGATCACGATTCTGAACAGAATCTAAACGAAATAACATGTAATTTACTAGAGTTTCTTACAAAATGTTAATTGCTGCAGTCTTGTTTAAAGTCCCCCTGTAGTCCATAATTGTATCCCTTTAAACTCATCTTTGATCCCCAAACTGACATATTTAATTGTTTTTTCTTTGAATTTTTTTTATTCATGTCTTAAAATAGTTTGAATGCAACTCTACACCCTTTAGTGCACTCCTCATTTAGTATATGCAGTTCTATGAATATGCAAATGAGCCCCGCCTCCACTCACTCACTCCAGCTCAGAGCTCCACTCGTTGACGTGATTGGTTACAAGGTAGTTTGTGACGTCAGAAACACCAGCGATTTCAAACCGTGTTTTTGAGACTGTCTTTGGTTCACTGCAGTTTTAAGGAGAAAATACTCAGCAATGCTGTCGACTTATGAATTTGCACATGGTTTGTCTTAAAGGTTATTAAAAACACAAACTACATTAAAAACTTGTTTTTCACCACAGGGGGACTTTAATTAATCTGAATGAATTATTTTTTTAAATCGGTTTGAGTGAATAATTCAATGACTCAGCATTTTTTTTTTAAAGGTTTAATAGACATAGGAGAATCTTCATTTAGTAATGAGATCGCGATCTTTTAACGATTAATCATGCAGCTCTCGTTTATGTAGTTAAATATTTGTTTATTTAGTTATTTTTCTGTTGGTACTTTTGTTATTTAGCTGATTATTTAGATAATAAGTTTAGTTATCTGATTTAGTTTTTTCAGTAACACTTTACAATAAGTTTTTATTAGTTAACATAATCTACTAACTAACATTAAAGCTGCAGTAGGGAGTTTTGAGAAAACGTTGACTTAGCCTGAAAATTTGAACAAGCACAACTTCCAGGTCCCACCCCCTTGCTCTCTGCTGCGCTACAGCCCTCCCTCCACAGCTCGTCCTCCACAGCGGAGCCTGTCGTGAACGCGCAGGCTAGTAAACAGGGCCACCGATGACGGCGGATAAAAAGTTATATGGCACATTCACTAATAGGGACTAAACGTCAATAATATGCTTTACATTGACTATGGCCTGCCCATACTTTGACTACAAACTTGGTCCTCAAATCATTATGTATTTTCCAATAGCCTACATGTAACTTTATAACGTTGCACTCTTTCTATAAGTTATAAATAGCTAGTAAGATAACGTTAATATAACGGTAACTAACGTTACAGTATGTAAGTAATTATTCTAGCGATATATAATGCTAGATAAGGTGTGCTAGTACATTATTTCAGCAACATGACAAGCCAGTGAATTAGCAGGTTCAATTGTTGCTTAGCAGAGTGCGTGACATTTTATCTACATGTTAGTTTTGACACCGAGTCAATGGGCTCTGTGTAATTCTTTCTTTTTCGCTTGTTTATCATCATCAGTCTTTTTCCTTTTACCTCTTTGTTTTATGAGCAGGTGTCACTCGAGAATTGGCAGTTTAGGTTGTTTCTCCGTCATAAGCACAGCTGCAGCACGCCGGCAATCTTGAGTTTGAACGACGGCTCGCGCTCCGGCGTTCGCGCTGTGCAAGAGAGGGGTGTGATCAGCGCGTACACGAGCGTGATTGACACTGCTAAGACACTCCTCCTGGCTCTCATTGGTTGTTTCTGACCGGGAGCGTGTATTTCTTGCAAATGGCAATAGGACCACTGGGAGGAGCCAGAGAAGCTTGATTTTTACACAGATTATCTATCTCATATTCTACTGTCAGGATATAATGACAGTTTTAACAAATACATGTTTTCAAAAGTTACCTACTGGAGCTTTAACTAACAATGAGCAAAACATTTGTTACAGTATTTATTACTCTTTGTTTATGTTCTTTAATAAAAAAACAGCTGTTCATGTTAGTTCACAGTGCATTAACAAATACAACTTTTGATTTTAATAATGTATTAGTAAATGTTGTAATTAACATTAACTAAGATTAATAAATGCTGTAGAAGTCTTATTCATTCTTAGTTCATAATAACTCAATTAGTCAACTAGTGTTAACTAACAAAACCTTATTGTAAAGTGTCGCCGTTCTTTTTTTAAAGGACAATTAAAACAATTTAAAAACCATTGATCTGATCTATTATCTGAGCTTCTCTGATCAGTTACTCGTTGACTCCTGCAGGTTTCTCCGGCCTCTGCCTGTCCGATCAGATGAGTCTCCTGCAGAGCGCTTGGATGGAGATCCTCATCCTGCGAGTGGCTTTCAGCTCGCTGCCCTGCGATGACAAGCTGGTGTTTGCGGAGGATTACATCATGGATGCTGAACAGGCGAAGTCAGCAGGTCTGCTGGAGCTCCACATGGCCATATTACAGCTGGTGCGCAGGTACAGATCCATGAGGCTGGAGAGAGAAGAGTTCGTCACTCTGAAAGCCATCGCTCTCGCCAACTCAGGTAAATGATACGGGTACTTGTACAGAACATTTGAGCAAGGAACGTTGAACCCTTTTACACAAAAACATGCTTTAAACGAATGCGGCTAATAGCATACTTAAAGGTGAAGTATGTCGTTTCTGCGACACTAGTGGCACCTAGCGGGATTACAAAAATAAATCATATTTTTAAACAATCTTACGTCCCTTTCATGCGATGTGCTAGCCTGGCTCCGCCCTCCTACGTACTTCCGCTCAATTTTCATTTTTTTAATTTCCACTGGGCTTGTGGTGTATTCTTTGGTTTTCTCCGGTCAATTTTTTACCGGTCAAATCAGCGAACAGAGGGAGTGGCTGAGAACGATGACATTGATGTTGTGCGATAGTTTGAGTCGTCATACGTCACGACCAAACGTTAGCGATTGGTTATGGCAGATCAAGAGTAACTCTGGGCAGATCCAATAGTTTTACTGTGCGTTCACACCGGACGCGAATAGCGCGTCAAATTCGCGTCTACCGCGTCTAGTTTGACGCTTGACCACTTTGTGTTAATTCGCGCGTCAAGAGTGAAACTGACGCGCGTAAAAACAAAAGTCGGAATCGAAACCCGTTGGCGGCCATCTTTTTTATGTTGATCGAGCATTCATCGAGAGAGTCACCGCTCTGTATTTGCTCTGGAGAGCAGAACAGCGGCGTGGGGATCATATCTGTGTCCACCGGACCCTTCGGAGGCGAACCGTTTGGCGAGTTTCACATTTGCTCGCTCCAGGAGCTGCGCCTGGATGACGGCCGCTGTCAGCGGTATTTCCGCCTGCCCCGCGTCCAGTTTGATGAGCTGTTGTCCCGCATCGGAGCGTGGATCACCCTCATCCATTTATTTTTGTTTTGATGATAAATAGAGCCAGCCTCCAAAAGTTATTAACCTGTCCTATGATTTTTACTCTCTCACATCCAGACACGAACTTATGCACATGTATGTTGGTTGTCTTTACATCATAATATTTCATATAATCTAGATATGGAATAAATAACATTCAATACAAAATTAACATGTCTCGTATATTTAAATAAAGTTGTAAGTGATAAAATATTTGCTTTGTTGTGCATTAGAACCACACCAGGCATTTAGTCATATTACAAAATAATTTATTGAGGCATCCAGACACTTCACCACGTGGCAGCAGCAAGCAGCTAAGCTCCTGATTGGTTAACGCAGCGCGAATTGACGCCAAAGTTCAGATTTTTCAACTCAGGCGGCAGGCGCGAATTCGCGTCAAACGCCTGAATGCACAAATAGCACAAACTAAATCATTTGTGCGTAACGCGCCAGACGCTCAATTCGCGCGAACTTGACGCACGAATGAGGCGTATTCGCGTCTACCGCGCCTCGTTCTACGCCTCATTCGCGCCGCAGGAATTTTTTACGCGCGTAACGCATCTTTGCATTGACTTAACATTGAAATTACTCGCGCCTGACGCGCTATTCGCGTCCGGTGTGAACGGACCATTAGACTTCAACAGAGTACCCGCCTTCAAGGAAGTTAACGCTTGTCAATGGAGTGAGGCCAGACTCTCTGTACAAATGAAATGTACGAGAGTCTGGTGGGACCAGGCCGGATGCCTGTGAAGGCTTCTCAACAAGTTCTTTCAATAAAAGGTCAAACATATTAGGAATACTTTTAGCTGTGTTGCTATGTGTCACGAGGAAGTGTAACGGACATAGGCCAGTAAGAGCTGTACGTGTAGACCTCACTCCCCTGGCCTCAAGAGGCGCTTTAGCGACTTAGCAATTAGCAGTCTTTAGACCTATTAGCACACACGCCTCCCACACCGGAGACCCCGGGTCGAATCCTGCTCGGGCGGTCAACGGCAGCTGTCACAGTTGTAAGGCGACAAGAGCAAACCTCCGTAGGTTAGACCGTCCCATTTATAAATTCTCGGTCCGAACTTCGTTGCCTTCGTAAGGCTTGGCCTTTGAAGGATGCAGCCTCTGAATTGGGACACCGCTTATAGGTTAACTCTTTCCCCGCCATTGACGGAAATTTTCGGCTTTCCATGTTTTCACTGTTATGTGGTTGGGGGCGCTATTACGCATCTCCTGAAAGAGTACAGAATCACCTGATCAAAACACAGGAGAAGAAGAAACAAAAACAAGCAATATCATATGTAAGCAGATGCATATGTAAAATAACGCGATCATCAACATTAAACAGCATATAAATCAAAACTGCCTAAGGTTACTGAATGAAATGTCGACCCAGGACGAGCTACAGGACTGTGAAGCTTTGGGAGTGTTGATGGACTCGATCTACTCCATCTGTGTTTTGATCATCGTTCTGAATCCGATCAAGACATAGTCTTTGACAAAAAACGTGATTTTCTCAGCTTTTTGCTGAAAATGTTGCTTTTTTATGAAACTTACCAATATTCAAGTGTTGAAAAAAAAGGGATTCATGAAGCTAGAATACAGTTTAAACGCAGGAGGGTCTGTTCTTTCTTTTGATAAATTGCATGTTCAAATATTCATACAACAAAATATTCTGGGAGCCATGAAACTTGTGAAAAATTATAAAAAAAAGCTGGTGGTGGCTGGCAACTTTTTAAAAAAAACGCTGGCGGGGAAAGAGTTAAGCTGTTTTGATTTCCTCTCTCAGACTCGATGCATATAGAGGACGTGGAGGCCGTTCAGAGTCTTCAGGACTCTCTCCATGAGGCTCTTCTGGATTACGAGTGTGTCCATCACAGGGAGGACCCTCGACGGGCGGGCAAACTCATCATGACCCTTCCGCTCCTCCGCCAAACCTCTGCCAAAGCCGTGCGCCGCTTCTTCAGCATCAAACAGGACGGACGCGTCCCCATGCACAAACTCTTTCTGGAACTTCTGGAGGCCAATGTCTGATCCTTAACCCGACTGGACCATCAAACTGAGACGACAGAAACGTCTGAAAGAGGATTGTTCACAAATCCATGGGGAAAAACAGGCGCTTGTCATGACATATAAAAATAGTACAGGATATACTCCAACAAATACAGTTTCACATAGTTGAGGATTGATTTAACTAACAAAAAAGAAGTATACACTACTGTTTAAAATTTGTTGTTAATATTTTTTAACCTTTCTATTCATTAAAAGATCCTGAAAAATACATCAGTTTCCCACACAAATCAACAGCACGGCTGTTTTCAACATTGATAATAATCAGAAATGTTTCTTGAGCAGCAAATCATCATATTAGAGTGATTTCTGAAGGATCATGTGACACTGAAGACTGGAGTAATGATGCTGAAAATTCAGCTTTCATCACAGAAATAAATTACATCTTAAAATATATTTAAACAGAAAACTTGAATAGGTTTCCTCAATAATTGACTGTATTTTTGATCGAATAAATACAGGCTTGGTGAGCAGAAGAGACAAAAATCAAAAATAAATCTTACTGACTGATGGTAGTACATCAGTAAGTGCTGGGTGTGAATATCGCTGAGTTAATGGTGAAACTTTATTTATAATGTTTTTTTATTTATTTAATTTATTAAAGATAAAGAGCGTTTAATTTGCAGAAATATTTTTCAGTTTTCATAAGAGTTCTATCATAATAGAGAGCGTCAGCCTTGCCAAATAAATAATAGTCAATAATTACTCTCCTGACACAAATATAAAGGAAAAACAGTGTTCAACAACATCTACTACACATCATTTTTAATTCAAAAAGTCTCAGAAATGCAGTTTAGACAGAAATAGGATGTATAGATTAGCTACATTTAAGTGTGGAAACATTAAATGACAGAGGCGTACCAATGCACTTTTGAATTTTTAACTAATAGATTATATACTAACAGAGGATTTGTTTAATCTCCAGATGCTCATGAATATATCTGCACAAACTAAGCTGATTGCAGCTTTTGTTTATTCCATTTTTACCACGTTTTGAACCTTTTAGCACACCAAATTGGAAGGCTCTTGCTCATTAAATGACAGAAAAGAAAAGCCATAGCAATATCTGTTCTCAGCCATTCACATAGATGTGAAAGTACGTTTTGAAGCAGCTCAAAGCGATAGTTCACTCAAAATATTCGGACATTTACTCATTCACGCTGTACTGTTCTGAGACATCTCTTACATGTGGTTTATGTAATATTTATGCGCTGATTGTTGTCTGTCAGTCATTGTGATGATCAGATATAAATATGTTTACCATAATAAAGGAAACAACACAAGATAGAATTAATGTGAACAGGACAGACTGATCTCGAGAGTTTGTTAGTCACGTCTGCACCAGTTTAAGAATGACGGTCATTCTCTGATGGTTTATTCTGGATTTCTGGGTCTGTTATTTATGGCAGTCGCAGTTCTGTGTGATTCTCACTGTTTCTGCTTGTTAAGGTCTTGTGGATGTTGTACGATGCTCTCATGAACAACAATGTAGGTTTATCTTCCCGTAATCTGTTTGATTATATGCAATGACTTTTTTTTTAAATAAATGGCAAAAATGATATAAAGATATTCAATAATAATGCATTAAATAACGGGCTTGACATCTGTGTTTTTCATCTTTGATTGGAAGAATTGAGCTGTTTTTCCAGCAGAAAGTAAGCGAACGCCGGTCAGGGTTACATTCACAAAAAAAACAAGCAGATTATTCTGCACATTAATTTGTGTTAAAACCCAAAGATTTCTAATTATATTATTTATTTTTGGATTATGGCAATCTGATTGTTTTCTTTTCAGATAAAGGGCTGCATGACAAATATAAACATGCAAGCGTATATTTGACTCCAAACACTCAGAGATTAGCAAATATTCCTAGTAAATAAACAATTACTTTATTTGTGTTCGATATCACGGTCATTTGGTGGGATGTTTTTCCAGCGACAGTGATTTTGATCATCTAAAATAAGATCTGGTATTTTTGTTGGTTGCTTACCGGTCCAAGTCATAAGAGTCCAGTGTCTGTTGATGTCAAGGAATTTAATTTCTCTGAGAAAGAGAGATCATTGTGATGGCTGTTGTACCTTTATGTCTATGAATAATCAAGCTAATCGATGCAGATAAATGAACAGCATGTCAGACAGCTCCTCCTGCATCATTTCACAGGCCGTCAGGAACCATCAACACAGTCTCTACACTGAGGGTAATTAATGAGGCTCGTATAAAAGATGCTTACACTGGAAGAATCCTGTACGGCTCTGCAAACAGAATGAAAATCCAAGTGTGTGTGTGTGTGTGTGTGTGTTGGGACTGCCGAACAGATCCTGCTCTGAATTTCTGTGACTATCACTATTTTTGTGGTTGGGAAAGGAAACAATGAATTTTTTTACATTTTCTGAAGCATTCTGTACAAAAGTCACTCCCGTGATGCTATAGGGCACGGGGTCTTCATCCTTTTTCAGGCCTTTGGTGGACAAACCACAAACAAACCAAACCAAAACAGCTCTGTCCCGCCCAGGCATGGCCTCTACAAGAGCCTGAAGGTGTCCTGTGGTCTCTGACACCGAGACTTTAGCAGCAGATCCTTCAAGTCCTGTAGTTTGAGGTGGAGTCGCCGAGGACTGAACCTGTTGGTCCAGCACGTCCCACAGATGCTCAACTGCATTAAGATCTGGGGAATCTGGAGGCCAGAGCAACACCTTGAACTCTTCATCATGTTCCTCAAACCTGATCAATGTGTGCAGTGTGACTGTGTGCTTCCACCAGGGAACACCATTGTCATAAAGGGGTGTATCTGGTCTGCAATAGTGTTTGGGAAGGTGACATGCCAAATAAATGTCCACATGAATGACCGGACTCAGGGTTTCCCAGCAGACATTGACCACAGCGTCACACACTCTCCACCGGCTTATCGTCGTCCTACAGTCCATCCTGGTGCATCAATTCCCCAGACGAACGTCTTCCACTGCTTCTCCAAGGTCCAGTTTCGAGGCTCATGTGCCCATTTGTGACACATTCCTCCCATAACCATCATTGAAATTTAGTGTGCAACAGTAGACCTTCTGTTGGCTCGGACAGGACGGGATAGCCTTTATTGCCCTCCTCGTGCATCGAAGAGCCCAACACCCTGTTGCCAATAAATTCTGGCACTGTTGGTAATTTCTCAGCACAGCTGACCAAGAGCTGACAGATACTCTGACCCAGTCGCTCTGTCATAATAATTTGCCCTGGTCAAAGTCACTCAGATCTTTATTCCTGTCTATTTCTCATGCATCCAACATGTTGATTATGAGATTGCTTTCTTTCCATCTAATCTACCAAGAACTCAATGGGGGCTTGTTAGGAAATGATCAACAATATTCACTTTTTTGCTTTACCGCGCTGTGACTGGTCATAATGTTTTGGCAATATGTGTGTTGTAATGCAAAATGTGAAAGTGTCGTTATTTTTACTCATAAATCGAAAACGGAAAATCTGACAGCTTGATTTAGCAAACAGCAGCTCATAGTGTGCTGGTTCTGTCAGTCTGTAAGGGAGTTAGTGTGATTGTCTGTGATTAATTACATCTGCAGATGATTTTATCCCAGAGTGCATTAAATCACTAATAAACCCTCGGTGTCTCAAACGCGACCAGGCGAAACATGAATGCTGATCAGGGAATTAATGGATTAGCATTTTAGCGTCATGATAAATTAAATCCGCTCTGTTTGATATAGTGCGCATCGTGCACCGGGAACTGACTCATCTACAGGCCTCATATATCTGATGATATCAGCAGAATATATCTATGAATATTTCATTTTAATACTTGCTGAAATCATCAGGAAGTTGACTCGTTAAACGCGTTTCGTAAATGACAAGTCAAAATTGTTAAAACGATTAGTATTTCTTTAAATATGTATTTCTCTACATGTTGTTGTTATAACAAAGATTGCAGAGACGTTTGGCGAAGTTTCTACTGAGAGCAATCCGCACCACAGAATATCTGTGATCTGCACTTTAATCCGCACTGGCCTCTAGTGGTTAAGATACGACATTACAGCAAACCTCAATATTCACTCAATGTGTTTGAACGGAAATAAACAGACAAATAAAAACCTGCTCTACACAATGCGAAACATCTAGTATATTGGACTAGTAATTAATTTGAATATGCATACAAACATATGTTAGATGAAACGTATTGCCCTCAAAATATGGTTTTAACTAGATTACAGGAAGTCAGCAGTGTTGTTTTAGAATCCAGATCTTTGATATAGGGTTATTAGTTTTTGTTAATATTTTAAAATTAGTTTTTATTTTTATATTTTCTGTTTTCATTTTAATTTTAGATTAATGTTGGGTAATTTTGTTGGGCCTAATGTGTGTTTTGTCGTTTTTATTACTTTCTTTTTAAAATGTCTATTCTATTAAGTTTTTGACAACTCAAAGCATGTTGTGGTGTTCTCGTAAACGTTGGTTGGAGATTCATATTTTGTAAATAAAGTGGTAAATTATGTTTTTTCCGCAAACAAAGCTCTCGCGTCGATTCATAAAATTGAGGTTAAACTATTATAGATTTGCCTTTCTGTGGCTTGAAAGTGGTAGTTGCGTATCTGTCAATGGAGGGACAGAAAGCTCTCAGATCTCATCAAATAGATACATCGTTTCATCATTTGTGTTCCGAAGATGAACGAAAGTCTAATGGGTTTGGAATGACATAAGGGTGAGTAATACATTTGAGTTACTAACCCTTTAAATCCCATATGTGAGTCAGATGAAGTAGAATGAAATTGAAAGATGTGTGTCAGCAAAAGATGTTGATCTAAATCTAATCTTGTGAAACATAAGACCATAATAACCATGTTAAAATCAGTTACTGTGTTTACAGGTATTGTCTGTGGTGGATTAAAAGAGCAAGTGAGACAAAATGTGTGTACCAGGTAAAAAGGGTTTGTGTGTTCACTGGGTTGTATCAAAATGTCAACAGTCGGTTTTACTGCGGTAACTGATCTCTCTATCACCTCGTGTTACCATAGAGCCCCGGAGTACAATTACAGCTGCAGAGACACCTTACACACACCGTTTCTGTCCTTTCGAAACTCACCTTGAAGAGACGACACAGACCGAATAGCTTCATGTAAGTGTTTTCCAGATGCACATCCATAAAATGTTTCAGGTCCGCGCTCATGGTTGATTCTCCGGTCCGTTTGAGGGCCCTGTCTCATGTCACACACACTCCTGGGGTCCCTGAACCCCTATGAGAGGAACCACGGACACAGACACTGGTGAGTGAAACTCTTTGTGACGTTTGCTCGTTTTATTTGAATTGTTTCATGCCACTGTGTTCATTTGACCTCTGAGTTTGGACACAGATGAGATGCGTGCAGCTTTATTGGATGCTGTCATTTGGACTAAAACAACGAGAAGAAAACGTCAGTCCATCAGATCAATATTTTATTCTTTGCAGTGGGTCAAGGTGCTTTTTTAAAAACCTACTTGTGTTGTAGGCCTAATGCTAAAAAGCAGGATGACGGACAAATATCAAACGTCCTCAGCTGGAAGAGAGAGATATGGAGCTAATGTGTCTTGTTACAGAGACCTATGGCTATGTGATTACTGCTAAGATCAGGACAGTGAAACTAGAGAGACGGGACGTTCAGGTTGTTATCAGACTAGGGTGACCAGACGTCCCGTTTTTCCCGGGACAGTCCCGTATTTCAACTCTAATTGTAGTGTCCCGACTTATTATGAAAAAATCATGTTTTGTCCCGTATTTCATCGTTAATATATATTTTTATATATTTTAGGTTTCGTTTTCGAAAGGCTACGTGAATATGTATGTATGTTATGTTCAAAACCGTGTAGCCCGCGCACGATAAAGCGAGAGACCTTGCGTGTGTGTGCCCGTGTAGCGCGCGCACGACAGATAGTGAGAGAGCGAGAGACCTTCCGTGTGTGTGCTATAGTACGCATTAATACGCATGCGTCTTTCAATTAAAACAGCTCTGTTTACCAGATCACTGCCAGTCAAATCACCTTTATTTATATAGCGCTTTTTACAGATGGTTTCAAAGCAACTTACATGCAGTGATAACAGGAAAATAATGCAACAAACTTTGTTTCTAGAAGAAAAAATGTCACAGTCCAGTTTAAGTAAGTTCAGTGATGGTTCGTTTTTGTTCTAAAAAGTTATTAAGTTAGTTAATTTATAGGGAGAAAACAGTGATGTCATCATCCAGCTCAGTTCAGTTCTCATATAATGGTGTCAATGCAGGCAGATCAATATTATTGTTGAATATTAAATGTCCAAAACTAAGCAAGCCAAAAAAGCTAAAGGCGACAGATCATTACCAGATCACTTGTATGTGCTGAAGTTGCGTTCAGAATACATAAATGCTAAAGTAGGCTACATGAAATGTTAATTGACATGCATACATGACAACTGTCCTCCCCGGCTGTGTTGTGTCGTGTTGTGTCTGCTGACCTCAGGTGTCGAGGCTCCCACTCCTGCCGGTGGTCGTCTGGGTGCAGGTGCGGGAGGTTCACCGATCTACCGCGAGCTGTGGTTCATCGTGCTGATGGCTGGAGTTGCGCTCGTGCTGTTGGCTCTCATTCTGGCTATAGTTTTACACAAGGCTTTGAGCAAACCACCGTTCACCCGAGAGCGACCGCCGCTTGTCCCGCTGCCACTGCACCGCCGCAGCCCATTGACCAACTACCCACCCAGCAACTCCTACCTGGTGAGGCCAAAACAAAACAAAACTGATTTTCAGGGATGTGCCGATGTATCTGCCGATAAAAGCAATTACTTTCATCCATCACCAGTTGTTTAAAAACAGCCGATGATTAGGGCAGATTATATCTATCAATCAAAAGGGGGGTGGAAAAAAACCTGCCAAACTGCAACTCATAGTCTACTGTACTGTAAGAAAGTGGCTGTATCCGAAATCGCATACTTCCCTTGTACTAGTAGTCGATAAACAGTAGGTTATGTGACAAAGAAATAGGGAGAGCGGTGTTGGTTTGCACACTTTTCACTCTCTGTCATATTTCTCAGTCATGCTATATGTTAAAATAGTCAGTAACAACTGAAAGGTTAAGATCTCAGTTAATCAACAGATACAGTTAATGTTCACAAATGATTCCTAAAAATGTTTTATTCATCATTAAAGTCATGTTGTGCACTTGCAATGGGGTTGGTTGGCACAGATGCTATAGTTACTGAATGAGGTGACAAATATAAAGAACTTGACTGTGTGTGTGTGTGTGTGTGTGTGGTGTCACTGAAGCCAAACTTCCAGAGGCCAGCTATTCTCTTAAGACTCTAAACGCCCCAGACAGTTATTATATTTATAAATATACAACATATAATAGTATTATTATAATATGATAATGTTTATATATTATATTATATATAGGCCTACAATATATTATACTTCAATATTCATTATTTTTAACATACGTACATTGTGTGTGTGTAGTATTAGGAGTAACAGAAATAATGCAGTATATGCTGTTAGGCTAACATGTCAACATGTGTGTCTCAATCAGATGAATCGCATGAATCACAGTTCTGGCAGATGTAGACTGGTTGCACAGCATTGTCAGTGGAAGGGTGAAGCTCACCAGGGACAGCAACAAGATTGGCAGTTGGGACTGGGTTTGGCCGGTCTGTAACATAAGATTGGGCGAAGGCCTCTTCTGGAAAAACATCCCTGTTACAGTGGAAAAGTCCAGTCACCATGAATCCTGATTGGATGTTATTTGGGGTTGCAGCCAATGGGTATGCTGTGGCAACAAGTCCAGGCACATCATATAGACATGGGTTTGTTCAGCTTCCATGAGTCACAGGCTGTGTTGACATGCCTCTTCAGAGGCCCACACACAGTGCGGTCAAGCCGATGGGAGCAGTGTGGGGGGAATGATAGCATGCCTACACCGTTTTCTTTGCCATAGTTCAAGCCACTGACAGAGAGATGGGACTCATGGTTGTCAAGCAAAAGGAGACATGGCTTCTCTTTTGTGCATTTTGTATTCTCCACAAAACGCTTTAGGAATTCAACAAAGTGGTCTTCCTTCATCCATCCTGATGGGTTTGCACCTCCTTTGCAACCTGTGGGTCCATTCAGAATGAAGTGGCCCCTGAAATTTACCCTGGGGAAGACAAAATATGGAGGAAGGCTATTCCCTGTGGCTGAAACTGCGCAGGCAAGGGTAATAAGCGACCCTCGCTCTGCAGAGGTTATTGACCCAATTTGCTTAAATCCCCGCCTGGCAATGACCCTGTTTGGTTTCTGGACTGTAGTGACACCTGTCTCATCCATGTTCCAGATGTCACCTGGAGGAAACCTGTGCCTATGACTGTATCTAGGTTGTTGAAGAAGGCTTTAACAATTTCTTTATTAAAACTTGTTTTTTGTTTAGACACTGTAAAATGGAAAAGTTGTCCTCACCTCAACAGTTAGTGACAGTTAGATGATTTTAGTAAATGTTTATGTCAAGAGGACAGTCATTTTAATGTCAGATTTTTGTGGCAGCGCCCTCAACCCTCGACCCAACTTGCCCCACTCTCCTATTGTTCTCTTTTAAAATGTTTGATTTTAAAACTCTGATATCATGTTTCATGTGTATACGTTATGTGTGAATATTCCCAAACTCTCTATATGGGTTATTATGTGATGTAATTTTTATATAAAAAAAAAAAATATATATATATAAAAAAAAAAAAAAAATATATATATATATATATATATATATATATACTGGATTTAAACACTGTATTAAAGAAAAAATGATTGATAAACTTGTATTTGGATTGGAATTAGATAAGTACTTTGGGTGTCTTGTTCATTATTTTTATTTTCATATAAAAGCAACAGAACTTAAATCACATCCAGTTTATTAGCAACACCGTTTTGAAGGACTAGTCTTGACTACACTTCCGCCTGTGTCTCGCATTTTTAGACGCAAATACACGTCCTGTGTGAACGGCCCGATCTATCTTTCCTGAGGGAATTAAGGGAATTTATTCTTTACCATGTATTTATGAAATATTAATGATATGTTTGTTCCTCGACACAGTTCGACATGGTTCCAGAAACGGTGGGCTCTCCAAACAGCGTCACACTGAAGGCCTTCACGATGCACATGGAGGTCAGAGCTTCATTTCATGAACTTCGTGTTACTCTTCGTGTTAAAGAGTCATATTTTGCAGATTCAACTTCTCAATTTTGAATTTATATATGAAGGATGAACAGTATACAGTACAGAACAGTAAACGGAAAGAAAAATACATTCAATCTTAAAGTAATTTCCGCACCACTAGCAGCACCAAGTTGAGTAAAAATGAATGACTAAGTTGTCTCTGCATACAATTGTACACTAAAAAAAATTAGCTAACTTCAAAGAAATGAGGCAACTTGCACTTAAATTGTGAAGTTAACTCAACTAATTCGCTCCAATTAAAGTCAACTGAGATACTTTTGTTCATGTAGTGAGTAACAGGTAGTCTTTTAAGCTAAAAAATAGGATGATGTTCATGATATTAATATTATTTGCCTCTTAAAACTAGAGGTAAAATGGGTAAAATATTTGCCTCTGGTTTTAAGAGGCAAATAATATTCATATCATGAACATCATAGTTTGAAAATCAAACATGGAGATGAAAAACAAGGATTGTAGCTGCTTGCATTGTTAAATACTAAACATTCTATAGTTTCCTATATGCAATACACACCTCAACGCAAATATACACCTCAACACACAAATCTCAAACACGGTGCTGATCAACAATTGTAATTCAGTAAAAATATGAACCATATGACCGTTAAATAACAGTGATAACAACAGCAGCAGCATAATTCATTTTTAATAATAGTTGCACATCATTTTTTCAAGCTGCAATACATGCTGGGAAATGGCACAACGTTGTTCATTGTAATACATTTTTACAAATACTTTTTTTTAGTTAAACTTATTTTTAAGTTCAAAGACTACCTGTTACTCATTAGATGAACAAACCTTTTTAAGTGTACTTTAATTGGAGCAAATTAGTTGATATACTTAAAAAGTTCAGTGCGAAAGGTTGCCTAATTTTTTTTAAGTTAGCTCAACTTTTTTTAAAGTGTAAAAAAAATAGAAACTTGACCTTTAAATTAGTGTCATTTTAGTAGTCGTTTTAATAGTTTTTATACATATTTTGAATTAGTTTATTATTTTTCAGTATTCTATTTAATTTTATTTAAAGTTGTATTAATTGTGTTGTCTGTTTCTGTCATGTTTAGTTTTTCTTTAAATGTCTATATATTTTCTATTAAGGTTTAGTTATTATTATTTTATTTCACCTAGTTATTTACCAAAGCAACATTTCTCATTTTCATTTATATTATAGTGTTATTATACGTTTATTACAATGTAATTATACATTATTAGTGTTATTATACATTACAATGTATTATTACAGTGTTATTATACATTTGTTACATTATTATTATTATTATTATTATACATTTGTTACATTATTATTGTTACATTATTCTTTTAGAAAAAAGTAGCGATTTTTGAAAAAGTAGTTAAAAATGTAATTATACTTTTGTTACAGTATTATACATTTATTACAATGTAATTATACATTAGTGTGATTATACGTTTATTACAATGTAATTATACATTTATTAGTGTTTATTATACAGTTATTATTACAATTATTATTATACATTTGTTACATTATTATTTTCTTACATTATTCTTTTTGAAAAAGTAGCGATTCTTTTTGAAAAGTAGTGTAAAAATGTAATTATACATTTGTTACTGTCTTATACATTTTGTACAATGTAATTATACTTTTTATTACAATGTAATTATACATTACAGTGTTATTGTTTATTACATGTAATTATACATTATTACAGTGTTTGTATAGGTTTATTACAGTGTTATACATTTATTACAATGTAATTATACATTTATTACAATGTAATTATACATTTATTACAATGTAATTATACATTTATTACAATGTAATTATACATTTATTACAATGTAATTATACATTTATTACAATGTAATTATACATTTATTACAATGTAATTATACATTTATTACAATGTAATTATACATTTATTACAATGTAATTATACATTTATTACAATGTAATTATACATTTATTACAATGTAATTATACATTTATTACAATGTAATTATACATTTATTACAATGTAATTATACATTTATTACAATGTAATTATACATTTATTACAATGTAATTATAGTTTATTACAATGTAATTATAGTTTATTACAATGTAATTATACATTATTACAGTGTTATACATTTATTACAATGTAATTATACATTTATTACAATGTAATTATGTTATTACAATGTAATTATACATTATTACAGTGTTATTATACTTTTATTACAGTGTTATACGTTTATTACAATGTTATTATACGTTTATTACAGTGTTATACATTTTTTACAATGTAATCATACATTACAGTGTTATTATGTTTATTACAATTTAATTATACATTATTAGTGTTATTGTACGTTTATTACAGTGTTATACATTTATTACAATGTAATTATACATTTGTTACATTATTATTACATTTGTTACATTATTATTTTGTTACATTCTTTTGGACAAAAGTAGCGATTCTTTTCAAAAAGAATCGCTACTTTTTCCAATAAGAATAATGTAACAAAATAATAATGTAACAAATAGGGATGCAACAATACAGTTAGCCCACTGTTCAATACATACCTCGTTTTTTTTAACCACGGTTTTTGGTTTGGTTCGGTTCGGTTCTGATGGCTTGACACATAAGAGTGTTTTTTTGTTATTCTATCCTTAGCCAATAGGAACAGTAAGAGGTTAAGGAGAAAAAAAACAAAACGATTTATTGCAATACTCCTTTATTTTACTTAAAAGCTAAGAAAAGTCCACTAGCTCCTAGTGTATAGTATAATATAAAATTAACACTGACATTTCACAGCTGCTGGTATGTACAAACTGGGGAACACATAAATTCCTACATTTTGAAAATAAACATACATGTGAAGTTGGTAAACATAAATTGACCATTTCAAATAAACATAATTGCACTTCAGTAAACATAAATGAACCATCCTAATTAAACTTAACAGTTGGCTACTCCAGTACAGTGTCCTTCATTCAGAATGTAAAGTGCAATTTCACTTACCAGTACCAGCTCGACTCGACTCGACTCGCCTTGGCTCGCCTCGACTCGGCTCGCTTTTCGCTCCGTTTTCCATTGCAGAAAGTACCGCCACAAATAGTACCCGGTCGTCATAGCGACGCCTTTCGTTCCTCGTTGCCCCATCAAGCTCTCGCTGGATCCTCTCTTCGGCAACCAAACAAAGGAAAGTCTGCACCTCCTCGTTTGACCACGGCGTATTCTTCCGAGTTGCCATAATAATAGTAGTAAGTTTAGTAACTCTGGCCAAACTATTTAAAAATGGCGGGGTTATTTATTCTGGATACTCCATCTGGCGCGTGCAATGATGACGCAGATTCTCTGTGACCAATCAGCAGTCGGCATTGTTTTCACGTCACATTTTAGTATCACCTTAGCTCGCTTAGAACCTTGCCGGAGGTGGTACGAAAAAAAGTACCCGAAAGCAGGTACAGGTACAACTTTTACACAGTGGAAAAGCAAACAAAGGCGAGTCGAGTCGAGTCGAGCCAAGCCGAGCTGGTACTGTGTAGTGGAAAAGCGCCATTAGGTCAGCTTAGCTATCTATTCCTGTATTTTGAGGTTTCCGTTTGAGTAGGCTACACGTGTAAAACAATGCTTGCACACAGTCATTTTTTTGTTTACCGTTTTTTTCTTCCTCGGTATTATACTCAACGGCAAAACCGAAATGTCCCCACACCACGGATTTGAAAGACGCCGGCGCTTCCTCGTACTGTAGCCTCACGTCACCGCCGCTCGCCATGTTAAAGTGTGGAATGATGTTAGCCGCGCGTGCGCCCCCTAACTTACTGAGTTTCCTCATCTCAGCTCGTTGACTTACAGGCACACACAAACAGTCAATTCGGAGAGAAATAAAACGCACATATATTATTTAAACGTAAAACCGAAAAAACGCAATTCACAAGCGCGTATTGAACCGTGGATGTCGTACCGAACGGTTCAATATTATATTGAGAATTGTGGCATCCCTAGTAACAAATGTATAATAATAATAATGTAACAAATGTATAACACTGTAATAAACGTATTACATTGTAAAAAATGTGTAAGACTAACAAATGGCTACTTTATTCAAAAAGAATGGCTACTTTTTCAAAAAGAATATTGCAACAAAATAATAATGTAACAAATGCATCATAATAATAATATGAAGGTGATGAAGCCTCTTCTCACATGTTCCTCTGTTGTTCAGGAAGTGATTGAGGGTAAAATGGTTGATGAAGACGGTTCCGCGGAGGGTGTGGTGACCGTCTCAGGTCTGTACGCACAGAACGCTCTACAGCGCAGCGTCAGTCAGCTGATGGACAAGAAAGACGAGGAAGCGTGGGAGCCGCACTTCAGACGCCTCGACAGCGGCCTGGTGAGAACATCAGGATTTATGTTGCACTTGCTGCTGCTGGAAATGCTTTATTTTTGGCTGATATATGATTTTGATTGTCAGTTTGAAGGCGAGGAGTTTGTGGACAGCATCAAAGGCTTCAGCACAGTCAGGAAAGAACACACCATGTTCACGGACACTAACCTTTGACCTGCACCTCATGACCTCTGACCCTCATCTCATATGAGAGCGGGATCGGCACTTTCTCCAAACATCACCTCATATCAGAGGAAAATAAACTGAACTATGTTTCGGTGAAGTTGGACTCTCGTCTCTATGGACCTGCAACACTAATGGTGTCTCCAACTCTAACACACACAGGAGGAAATGACATTATACAGCAGGCCAAAACAACAACAGGTTCACATCAATATTGAACCACTGACTTGAAACTAATATTTCTGTAAGATGGCAAACAAGGATTGTTTAAAGTTGGCTTGGATGGATTTTTTTTTTAAAGAAAACCATGTTGTGGCATATGTAATATTTAAGAGGTTACTTGATAATAAATATATTAAAGACAACTTTTAATTAAAACTTTGTATGAAAGCGTCATCACGTCATCACCATCCCTGACATATAAACTGAAGTTAGTATTTGCTTTCTGCAGAGAGATGTTCAAGAGAGACTCAAGCAGTCAATTTTATAAGAATATATAATTAAATTTAACTTATCTTTTCTAATTTAAAAAAAACAATGTAACAATTTTTTGTTTGTTTTCTAAGGCTTGATTCATGATCGAGTGCATTTTTTGGCATCATTTGCAAATTTTTACATAACATTTCAGAAGCTTGTAAAATAAAACAATTGTCTTAATGTACTGATTAAACAAATGAGGAAGTATGGGGATTTCTTGAATATGGTGGGTCATTTCAAATATTAACCATAACACAAGCTAACATACATTTTACTACTCCAAGATCTCACTTTTTATAATCAAGCAATTATGTGACAAAGTTGTTTGACACACTTGAGATTCAAATATTGGGCTTCATGCTCCCTAAAAAAAGGGTTAATTGACAAATGAATGGGTTAATTGTGTCAAGATAATTTTTTTGTATTAAACACGCAACCCCATGATAAGGAAAGTATACAACTGGACATATAATATTTTCAAGAAATACATTTTACAGTTATTTTCTTAAAAACATCTTTATGAATCTGGCCTGTTGAGAGGCACTGAAAGACACAAACGCACAGCGAGTTTGATGAACAGAACAGATGCTTTTATTTGAAAACTGCCCTGCTACATACAATGCATTATAAAATACTAATTCAAAAGGACCATTAATGTTGCATTAAAAATAAGGTACAAAATTGGATGAATTCAAAAAGGCAGCGTTTCATTATTGCTTGTATAAATATATAATCTCTAGTTATTATAGTACGTGTAACCTGATTTACTGTGCTAATGTTCCTCAGAATCAGGCCACGACAACCTGACGACACACACGAGCTGTAGTTCAATATTTTATGCAAATGTCGTGTTCTGCAAAACCGTTCCCTTTTAGATCAATTGAAAGTGCGTGAAACGACTTTTTCGTTCTGAATGCTTTACAAGCATAAAAACAACATGGACCCTTTTAATGCGAGGATGCATGTTCATCTGGGACACAAGACAGTCAAGTGCTTTACTTGCATTAACATAAAAACGGCACACAACTGACTGATGAAACAAATGAACACATCCTGTAAGTGTTGAAAGTTCCCCCTCAGATTTAGACCGACACGAGAGATTTCGTTTTCGTCCTCACATGCAGAAACTGCTACCTGAGTTTAAAGGACTAGTTCACTCAAAAAATGTCGTTCCAAACCCGTATCCCTTTCTTTCGTGGAACACAAAGATAAACAGCTATCAAATGACTTCAGAAGATTTGGAATATGGCACATGATTCTTCTATATTCTTCACCTTTCCACAGAAGAAATAAAGGTTTGGAACGACACCATGACAGATTTTTATTTTGGAGTGAAATAATCCTTTAAGGTTGTGCATCTGTAGGAACGCGTATAAACTCAATCTCTCCGTCAAAAAACAACATTCAGCTTTTACAGTCACACATTCAAAAATATCACCTCCGTCCGGTTTCAACAAACACTAATAAACCAGAGACAATCATTTAATCTTGTTACAGGACCTCGGTGAAGACAGACAGACGTGTTTATCTCTTTATGAGTGTTTTAGCTCTTCGTACCTTGTCCTTCCTCCACTGTTGATATCTCACATCATCACAGATTTCACTTCAACTGGCAGCAAATACACGTGCCGTTCGCTCCTCATCATCTGAATATTAATACTGTCATAGAGATGTTAGAAGCACAAACCCTAAAGCTGGCCAAACACAACAAAGACCATTTAGTATGTGGCAATTAAATATTATATTATAATTCTGTTATCAGTACCTCTCAATCAGTTCATTCATTCTGATATGATTTTACAGCTACATAAATGACCTACACAAATATGTTCACCTGTCTTTGCGTTCAAATCATAAGAGGCAGCTCAAAACTTCCTGAAAACTAATTTCTTCTAATGGAAAGATCAAAAGAGATCTAGATCTGCACTACAACAAACTCATCTGAATATGATGCAAACATGCATGAGTTACGACAGCTGCACTGTGATGAAAAGATATCAACTACAACAGAGGAAACATGACTGAAATATGAAACAAACTAAATACTGCACTCAAGCTCACACACAATAACATCTACACATTCAGACTGAGAAATAAATGCCACTGGCGGGGTAAATTCTGTGCGTTATTAGAGAAGAACAGCATCTGGAGAGACGCAGATGACCAGATGTCCAATGTACCGATGAGATTGGCTGGTTTTCCGCTCTGGAAACTCTATGTGGGACACAACACTGAAACAACAGACACGATTGGACAGATTAGTAAAAGCCTAACATATTACCCTAGCGTTCAAGAGTTTGGGGTCAGTCAGTTTAAAAAACATTTTTTAAAATACTTTTATTCCTCGAGAATGCATGAAATTGATCAAAAAAATTATAATGTTATAAAAGATTTCTATTTTCAAATAAACTTTCTATTCATTAAAGAATCCTGAAAAAAAATGTATCAGTTTCCACAAAAATATGAAGCAGCACAACAGTTATATAGCATTGATAATAATCAGAAATGTTTCTTGAGCATCAAATCATCATATTAGAAGGATCATGTGACTCTGAAGACTGGAGTAATGATGCTGAAAATTCAGCTTTGATCACAGGAATAAATCACAGTTTAAAATATATTGGAATAGAAAACTGTTATTTTAAATTGTAATAATATGTCACAATGTTACTCATTTTACTGTATTATTGTATTTTCAAATAAATGCAGTCTTGGTGAGCAGAAGAGACTTCTTTTTAAAAAACAAAAAAATCGGTCAGATTCGAAACTTTTAAACGGTAGTGTATATTATTGTGTTTTGCTGTATATTATATTGCCTTCCGTAAGAGAAAATAATGTTTACGAACACACAGCACAGAGACAAACATAACACACACAAACAACAAAAACATATTCTACACATATGGGTGTATTTACTTGGATAGTTTGGAGAAAAACTTATCCACAGAAGTGAGGTAAATCATGTCCCTAAATAAAAATTTTATGTTTTTTTTGTTGTTGTAATTTTACTCCGTTAGTGTTATATGAAATCAACACACCTCTTTCTCCTGATCTCTCACACCAGTGCTAACGGTCAAATGCAGCGAGAGCAAAAATAAAACATAAAACACAGAAGATCAATGAGGTTCAGACTGACAGTGATGGAGATGGAAGAGTGTTTCAGGTGTCTCTGATACCTTTGAGGATGTAGTCGGTCAGAAGAGCAGGAACTGTGGCACTGTCCTCGCGCATGGCATGAAGAACTGCAGAGGAACACGGATACATGTACAAAAACACACACATGGACCCTCTTTAGATCTGGAATTATTATCAGAACATATAATACTTTTATAGCAATGCATTAAATATTAAAATCAAATATTATACATTACACACACACATACTAGGGATGTCGATTTAACATGTTAAGGGAAAAATATACGCATTAAAATTAATACATTTAATGTACCCGCCTGCCCAAGACTTCATATTACATTTCATAAAGTTGATTGGTGACGAACATGAAGCAGGGCAACAACTGAGTGATGGAGCCAATAGAAAAATAGCCTAAAATTCAAGATATCAGGGCAAAAATGCCCCAGTATGAGTCGTCTCATATTTATATCATGATATAGTTAAGCAATATCACACGAGCAACGGGTACAATATCACATGAGTGCTGTTTTCATCCCGAATAGCACAAGTGCAAATGTGATACTGATTTTATACAAGAGTAAGTTCAATAAATAAGAAATTAATATTGTTATATGTTAGACGCAATATTGTCTGCTTTTGCTCAATTTTGCCAATAAAATATTACCTAAAAGCCAGAGAAGAACTGCACACAGCAGTGCTTCATTTCTGAATGAATCTGTTTTGAGCGAATCAATCGGGTGAACCACTGATTCAATGGAATATTTCATTTTTCCATATTTAAAAAAACACATTAAAGGGTTAGTTCACCCAAAAATGAAAATTAAGTCATTAATTACTCACCCCCATGCTGTACCAACCCCGTAAGACCTTCGTTCGTCTTCGGAACACAAATGAAGATATTTATGATTAAATCTGAGAGGTGGATCACTCCTCCATAGGCTCCCTAAGGGAATGAATCCTGACGGCCCAGAAAGTCAATAAAGAAAATGTTTAAATATTCCATGTCACAACAGTGGCTCAACTATAAGTTTATCAAGCGACGAGAATACTTTTTGTGCGAAAAAACAAACAAAAATAACGACTTTATTCGACTATTCCTTTTCTTCCTTGTAGGCCTGAAACGAGACTTCAAGAGATTTCCACGACGCATGCGCGAGAATTGCGATCTCCTTCAACTACTTCAGTTAAGTTCTCGCGCATGCGTCGTGGAAATCTCTTGAAGTCTCTTTTCAGGCCTACAAGGAAGAAAAGGAATAGTCGAATAAAGTCGTTATTTTTGTTTGTTTTTTCGCATATTTAATATTTAAACATTTTCTTTAATGACTTTCTGGGCCGTCAAGTGTCAGTCCCTTAGGCAGCCTATGGAGGAGTGATCCAGCTGTCACATTTAATCAAAAATATCTTCATTTGTGTTCCGAAGACGAACGAAGGCCTTACGGGGTTGGAACAGCATGGGGGTGAGTAATTAATGACTTAATTTTCATTTTTGGGTGAACTAACCCTTTAAAGGTATAGTTCACCCAAAAATCATTTACTCACCCTCTTGGCCGTTGAAGCCTAAAAGTTTATGTGTAATAAATTCTATGTTTAATCAAATATAATATTTATTTCTAAAGCTACTTTTTGTAATGTCTATTTGATGGTTTTCTAATTTAACACAATAATGACTTTATCTTTTGGGGGTAATTTCCCAACCAAATTTGATGTGTGACTAATTTGCGATTAATTAACCACCACTTGATGTAATTAGATTAAATTACAGAAATACGTAATATGTTTAAACTGCACAATCATTCACTTTGACTCACTCTTGGTCAGGATCTGCAGGTCTTCCACAGACGGTGCTCCGCTGCTCCTGTCATACGGGATCACCGTCGTCAAATACTGACACAAAGAACAAAACAAAAAAAGGTCAAAAATCTAAAACAACAAAGTACATTTTAATACAAACTGATTTTTCAACAATGAAAGAACATGGAGAAAAAAATAATAAAAATAATTCTTGGAGAAACAGATTTGTTTAACATCTGGAAGACGTTCTCTGTACTAATTTTGGGGGGAAATCAGTGGATTTCCCCTGAACACATTTGTTTGTTTGTCGTTTATAGTTTAACGCCATGCCAGCTACCCTGGCCATATTCATCGTGAGAAAGAGTTTTTTAAATTTTATGTTCGATAAAAAATTCTAAAACTAGATCTGGTCTTACTTCATTCATAAGAGTCAACTAAAAGTTCTATGAATTCTGACAGAGTTCAATCTATCCCAGTCCATCAAAACATGCTTCAGTAATAATGGATTCCGGCAGGAGGGGCATAAAGGACAATCTTCACCCGGTAACAGAAATTGGAGTTAGTCTGGAGTGCCCTATACGTATGGCTGGGGTAAACGATTATTAATTAAACGATTAGTCAGGTGATTATTTTATCGATTAGTCGAACTAATTTGGTGATTAATATAACGATTATTTTTCTGCTGCTCGATTAATAAAAAAACACAATGTATTCAAAATAAATAGCCTACGAACTAGTGTACTGAATCATGATACTATACGCTGGCTAACGTCTAATGTTATGTATTTGAACACGGTCATTAGAACTCTATAACCGCCAAAACCGTGTTATTAAAATATTATCAAACATTTTTTATCATAGAGAATGTTTAAATACTACTATAAGCTTACGAGGGAAACGGAGGCGGAGTTAGTGGTGCTTCGGAGGCTGGTACTGTTGGAGATGATTCGGGAGAGGTCTGTGCACTTTTCCCGATCAGAGCGCGCGCTGACACGGAGTAAAGCCTTGTTTATACTCGACGCGTCCGCACGAGCGCGGAGGTGCGCGCGGCAAAAATGGCGCGTTGGGTGCGCAAGACCGGCTACCCCATTTCGCTTGGCTGTGTGCACGTTTTTAGTTTTTTTTGTAACAGCGCGCGCGCGGCGCCGCGTCCGAGGATGAACGACTTCAAGCCGAATCTGCCCGAGGATGTACGTCTCACCGCACCGGCCGGTGTTCAAATTGCAAAGATTTTTTTAAGGGTTTGTTTACTGTGTGTGATTAATTTAATAGAAAGCAGTAGCACATACACTTCTAGTTGTCTTCGTCCTCCATTCTGCAATGTTTCGGTCTCCCACGTGTGTGTGGCGAGCTGTACCGATGGGGGGGGGGGGGGGGGGGGGGACGGTGCAAAAAATAAATAAATACGCGCCGCTACAGCACTACCTATACGACAGCATGCGTAGGCAATATGATCCCGGCCATTTACAAAATGGACGTTTTACACCAACCACAGGATTGATTTTGTAAAGTTTGTTCGTTATACACCGATCCCATTCAGCTTGCCATTTCCATCCCCCCAAACTGTGGAATAGCCTTCCACCCAGTTTTACAACTTCTCAAACACTGTCCGATATATAATCTAAGCAAAAACTCATCTGTTTTCTTTGGCATTTAATGTATTGTGGAGATGAACAGAATCTATTTTATTGTTTTTGTTTGTTCTTTGTGTGAATGGTGTTATAAGTTGTAGTAGTGTAAAGCACTTTGGTCAACTCTTAAGTCGTTTTAAACTGTGCTATAGAAATAAACTTGACATTGCCATTTCTTACGGATGTAAATGTTTATAATAGGTTTTGAAGGTGGAACTGGGCCTGAACACATTTAAACATGGTAAAATGTGTTAAAGGAATCTGAAGTAGTATTGATATATGAAAGCATTTTAAAAATGGTTAAAACATTGACAGGCGTGGGGTTCTGACAGAAATCTGTGGAGATTTCTGTGGATTTGCTGATAGTAATTATCATCCTTACGGTTCCTGGCACATACGAGCGGTCGGATCTCTGCACTCCTCCTGTGGGCTTTATCTTCCTCTTCTTCTTCAGCAGCTCTCGATGCTCTTTCTGTCGGTTCTGCACGTCGATGAGAGCCGAGATGAACGTGTTCTTCACCTCCTTCTCATAGTCCTGCTCCTCCCTGACTGCCAGCTGATCGATGAGCTCCTCTGAGAAACCCCGGATCTGACGCTCCACCTCCTCGAGACGCTCCAGCAGCTCAGTCACACACAGACCACGCAACCCTGAAATACAGAAGAAACAACCGTTTCAGTCACTCAAAAACAGACACAAGCTTATCTCCTCTTATACAGCCCCATTATTTCATAACACCCTCATTTCAACACTCCAGCTCTGTCTGAGATATAAAAGATATGCGTGAACATCTTCCAACATTACAGAGCTCAAAAGGTACTTCCATTTTACATTTCAGCAAAATAAACTAGAATATACCAGGGAAATTTCTCATTTCTACACACTGCCACACAAAGAACTATGCTAATGTACAGTATGCCAAGTTAAACAATTATGTAAATATTAGTATATTCGTTTAATTACTTAACTGTCAGGAATAAAGAAAAAGAAAAACATTAAGAACAGTGAGGGTTTTCTAGTTTTCTGTATCATTACATTATATTTTAGTGTTTTTGCACCGAAATGAAAATTCTGAGACGAAAAATAAATAGTAAACATATAAATTGCACATAAGGCAGTTTTTATATCAATGTTTTAATAATAGAATTATGTTTTTAATCCAATTTGTTGGTGAAACAAACATTTAAATGATAATAAACTTTAATAACTTTCTTTCATGACAGATTTATTCAAACATACATTAAATAATGAAGACATCTCTAGGAACAGGTTAAGTAAAAATATAATGAATATGTAATATAGTGCATATATTTATCAAAACTCTCCTCTCTAGAGATCATTTTACTAGCAAACTATCAAAGCTAGTCAATGAATGGCTTATCTGAGGTAAATGGGACATTATGTGACATTGTTCTCAAGCGGTTTAATTGACATCTTTCCACGGTTGAAACACCGATTGAGTGATTACAAGATACAAGATCCATTTCAGTGAGTTGTACTGTATCTTTCAGCATACCTTCTGATGTTATTTAGTCTTTAAATAACATCACAATTGCTATTTCGGACAAAAATGTTCAGGGGCACAAATTTCAGTGCATCATTAATACAAACAATAATTGCACATCTTAATTTTCTAATGCAGGGGTTCCAAAACTAGAACTTGTAAGTTGATGAAAATCGAATTATTAATTAAATCATAAAAAGTTCACATTAAAAAAAATAATAAAAAATAAAAATAAAACACTAACTAAAAACATTAAATATTTTATTTGTTTCCCTGCATGCCATGTGACCATTAACCAATATCAGAGAAACATGAACATGCGATGTTAAATTATTGAAATATTAACTTAAAATCTCAGGAAGTATTTTTTAGGTGAAAAGGTTTTGGCTGACAATAAAAAAAAGTTGTGAATAAAGACATGCAGTCCTTACGTTCCTCACAGCTGCTGCTAGATGTAGAGTGTGTGAGTGTGTGTAACTCATGCGACATCATGGAGAGGTCAAACTGAGATGGACTCTCATGTTCCTCGTCATCTGGAGACTCCTGCATGATCTCTTCAATCTCCTCTATCACCTGATTAACACACACAGGTTATGGAGATTAATGTTCAGGTTTGACCACATCTTTCATGAGTCAAGACAAGTCACATTTATTTATATAGCGGTTTACACTCACCTAAAGGATTATTAGGAACACTAATACTGTGTTTGACCCCCTTTCGCCTTCAGAACTGCCTTAATTCTACGTGGCATTGATTCAACAAGGTGCTGAAAGCACTCTTTAGAAATGTTGGCCCATACTGATAGGATAGCATCTTGCAGTTGATGGAGATTTGTGGGATGCACATCCAGGGCACGAAGCTCCCGTTCCACCACATCCCAAAGATGCTCTATTGGGTTGAGATCTGGTGACTGTGGGGGCCATTTTACTACAGTGAACTCATTGTCATGTTCAAGAAACCAATTTGAAATGATTCGAGCTTTGTGACATGGTGCATTATCCTGCTGGAAGTAGCCATCAGAGGATGTGTACATGGTGGCCATAAAGGGATGGACATGGTCAGAAACAATGCTCAGGTAGGCCGTGGCATTTAAACGATGCCCAATTGGCACTAAGTGGCCTAAAGTGTGCCAAGAAAACATCCCCCACACCATTACACCACCACCACCAGCCTGCACAGTGGTAACAAGGCATGATGGATCCATGTTCTCATTCTGTTTACGCCAAATTCTGACTCTACCATCTGAATGTCTCAACAGAAATCGAGACTCATCAGACCAGGCAACATTTTTCCAGTCTTCAACTGTCCAATTTTGGTGAGCTCTTGCAAATTGTAGCCTCTTTTTCCAATTTGTAGTGGAGATGAGGGGTACCCGGTGGGGTCTTCTGCTGTTGTAGCCCATCCGCCTCAAGGTTGTGCGTGTTGTGGCTTCACAAATGCTTTGCTGCATACCTCGGTTGTAACGAGTGGTTATTTCAGTCAAAGTTGCTCTTCTATCAGCTTGAATCAGTCGGCCCATTCTCCTCTGTCCTCTAGCATCAACAAGGCATTTTCGCCCACAGGACTGCCGCATACTGGATGTTTTTCCCTTTTCACACCATTCTTTGTAAACTCTAGAAATGGTTGTGCGTGAAACCCCCAGTAACTGAGCAGATTGTGAAATACTCAGACCGGCCCGTCTGGCACCAACAACCATGCCACGCTCAAAATTGCTTAAATCACCTTTCTTTCCCATTCTGACATTCAGTTTGGAGTTCAGGAGATTGTCTTGACCAGGACCACACCCCTAAATGCATTGAAGCAACTGCCATGTGATTGGTTGATTAGATAATTGCATTAATGAGAAATTGAACAGGTGTTCCTAATAATCCTTTAGGTGAGTGTATATGCGCAAAATATGCGGCGTTGACGCTCTGCTGACGCTTGCAATGAGAAACATTGGAAAATCGTTGTCATTTAGGAATAAGATAGCATGGGTGTTTGAATCGTATCATGATCTTTTAACGATTAATCGTGCAGAACCCTATGACTGGCCCTCATTAATCTCTCAAAGGTTTTGAGTGTGAATACCTGTTCTGCAGTAAACAGCGGCTCCTCGTTCACACAGGAGATGATGATCGTGTGCATGTCCATCTGATCCCTGAGCTCCTCGTCATCAGACACGTCAAGATTACAGACCTCCACCGTCTGAAACACACACACACACACACACACACGCACACACTCTGTGTGAACTCTGTCTGCACTTACTGAAGGGAAAGATGAATGGATGGACAGATCTCACCTCCTGAGGTCGGAGGTTCAGTGTGGGCAGGTGTAGTGAACGAGTGTGAGAGGTTTTCCAGTCCACTGGCATCACGTTGCCGTAGTTCTCCGTCAGAGCATTCCATATCCTGTGAAATAACAAGAAAACAGAAGAATAAATACGACAGACATTATCTATAACCTCTAATAAGAGGCGTTATTGCTTTCTTAAATTTAATCCTGTAAAGCCTAACATGAAATAATAGTCAGAAATATATAATGAAATTAGTTTATTGAACATTTACACAAAATATAAAAAAGGTTTGGATACGTGTTTTATGCTTTGTATCATATTTGATACATCAGACTTGTGTGGCTTATATATGATATAGTGAGCATATGGAGCTCATACTTGAGGACGAGGAAACATCTAGGCCTATATTTTATTCAGTGGCCCAAAGTGAGCAAAAATTTGCAATTTGGTGCATATGTTGATATTTTTATGCCAAAAAAGTAAGATGAAATTCTGACAGCTTGTAATGTAAATCAGGGATCTTTATACCAGTATACCAGATTGCTTACATAAAATGCATATAAATATCAGTTGCCTCCCTGTATCTCTTAATAAAATGTCTTAGTACGATGATATTTAAATACTCAGTTTTATCATCAAAGCTCTGTGTGTGTGTGTGGGGTGTGGGGGTGTGTGTGTGTCTGGGGAGAGGGGGTTGGTGCATATAATGCAATGCAATACAATTGAGAGATGAACAAAAAAAAACTGTTCCTAACAAGCCTGATGTTTCATATTTGATGCTCACATTTTAACATAATTTTTCTAAAACAAAAATTATGTATGGATAATCAAATAAACATAAGTTGCTTCAGTCCATTAAGTGTTCATCTTAGAACATAAGTAACTTTTATATTGTTAATGTTTACTTTATAAAAATAATTAAAGATTTCAATTGTGACGACCTTTACAAAATACTGGAACAAAAATGGTACTTAAATGTATTTCCAAGAATATAACGGAACTACCATGGTAAATGCCCCCAAAATAAAAACGTTACATTATTTTTGTGTAAATAAAGAATCACAACCACAAATGTTAAACCTAACAACTAATTCTCCACAACATGGAGTTAAGTAATTAAAACGACTGCATGTATATTTATATAAACTTCTTTACAATATAATTATATATTACAATGATATTTCACCGTAATAATCTTATTTTGAGTATGTTGTTGTCACTCACTCATCGTCGCGCAGCAGCTCGTGCTCGCTCACGGCGCGCACAGAGACGCTCGTGCACGCGCTGCTGGACTGAGGGAAGCTCGCGCTCAGCGTCTCGTCGAATGATGCGAAGCTTTGGATCTGCGGGGAATTCTCCGGTTCCGCGGTCCAGCTGGTGCTCGAATCGGCCGCTTTGAATTCGTTAAAATCCTCCCAGTCTTCATCGAGCGGAGCGACTGGGGCCGCCATAACTGTGGGGAACGACTGGGACTGAGAACGCGCGCGAGGGGGCGGGACGTCGCTGCCACGCAAACACGCGTAATCAAAGCAGCTTTTTTTTTGTGTGTGTGTGTAAATCTCCTTTTTATTGAATTATTAGTAGAATACTATAATTTTTTATAGTAAGTTGAAAATATACCAACGTAGAAACGAATTAAATCAACAAAAAAAAAGATCAAATAACTAGTAAATAAATATTTTTTAATGGTGAAAATGTAAAAGTAGTATTCTTTGAAGTAGTCTACATTAGAGTATCATGACGCTTTCATCAGACGCGTTGCCATGGTGATGAGCTGGCCCAAAGTTAACTTCCGTTCTGTTTGTTTATTAGTGTTTACTGGATAATTTGGCATTGACTACAAATGCAGTGAAAGTTAAGGTGATGAGCAGGTTGTTGAGCTGTGGGGTGCAACCTGACCTTGGGAGCAAACGCAATTTTTAAAAATAAAAACGTTAAGGTGTCCTAACAAAGAGGGAGACGGCGGTATTAAAATAGCTATGTTTATCTGAGTGATATCCGGTACAGTGTTTCCCATACATTTATTAGTGGCAGCCCACCACATTATCAGCGCTGACCGCCACATATTGATTTCCGTGTTTTTTACAATTTAAGATGGGGAAAAGTTGTAGCTATTTGACTGCAGAGTTGCATGCAGCGCATATTCGCTCGCGAAATACCAGCGAATACTAAGGTTATTTACTCGTTATGGATTGTCTGCGGAAGTCTGCCGGAAGTTAAGTTTGGGCCAGAGTAATGGACATGCGCAGTACCGTTTGTTTATGTTGTTACTGATGAAAGCGTAAATCCAAATCCATCCAAATCCTCCGAGGGGCGGGGCGACGCTTCCACGCAAACACGCCGCAATTTTTTTGCGTGCAAATCTCCTTATTTAATTATTAGTATAATATAATTTTTTATAATAATTTAAAATACAAATTGTTGCAAAGCAGCTTTACAGAGATAACAGGAAAATAATGCAACAAAGTTTGTTTCCAAAAGAAATTAGCTTCACAGTCCAGTGATGGTTCATTTTTGTTGTAAAAAAGTTATTAATTTAGTTCATTTATATATAGCCGCTCTGGAGAATACCGTGATGTCATCGCCCAGTTCGGTTCTCATATAATGGTGGTGTCAATGCAGGCAGATCAATAATATTGTTGAATATTAAATTAAATGTCCCCAACTATGCAAGCCAAAAGCCAAAGGCAACAAAGAAGGCGACAGTGGCAAGGAACCAAAACTCCATCAGGTGGAGAAAAAAACCTTGGGAGAAACCAGGCTCAGTCGGGGGCTACACCAAAATACACAAACGTAGAAATCCAATTAAAACTACAAATATAAAATGACTAGTTCATATTTTTTGTGTGTCTTAATAATGATAATGTAAAAAAAGTATTCTTTGAAGTAGTCTACATTATAGTATCACGTAGGCCCTATAATAAATACCATTGTACCATGAATGGTATTACCATTCATACTATACTATTACTATACCATGGTACCGCCACAGTACTTTTCGTAGTGGATTATTCTTGTTGTAACAAAGGACACCAAATATTCTGTAAAGTTTTAAGAATTGGTCACTAAACAAAAAAACGAACATTTTTTAACTTGTGACCCCATGCAGTTCAATGTGAAATGCCTCATTATGTTTCAAAACCCTGAATGCTTTATTGAAAATATGCATACATAACATTTCCTACACAACAATACAAAACAGTACAATCACTTTTGAAATAACACATTTAATGCAAATGGGATGCCCTTCGGACAGGAGCAGTTATCATGACGAAAACCTTTCACACATCTGATTCACAAACATGAGAGCAACAGTTAGCTGGAAAAAAGAGACTCTCTTGCATATGGTTAGTAGAGTAACAATACTACCCCCATCATCATCATCATCAAATGCATTAATAGTATGTCTACTGCTGTAATGAGCAGGCTTGTTTTTAGTTCTTTAAAACAATGAGGAATAGCCCAAGAAAGTGACAAACTGCTCTCAGATCAGCTAAATCAACAGCAAAGACGTGTCACAGTGCACAAGCATCAGCCTGGTCCAAGCAGCAACCAATTATTGTTGAGATTTTATTAGATGTTTATTTGTTAATGGCACAAAATGGTCCTCAAGTAAACAGGCAAAATTCAATGAAAACCAAAACAGGCAGATGTTGCTGAGCAATGCAGAGATTTTACTGAAGCCATTCTATATCAAAATCCATTTTTACAAATCTTTAATAACTAAAATAGTCATTGGAACAATAGAATTGATCACGAATTGCTCTCAAACAATTGCTTTTATAATGAATTTCACGTAGCGCTTTAGCGCCCAGCTGTTAAGGTTCATAAAGTTGGCGAGGGTAAACCCTTAAAAATGTTTAATAAAGTGTTTGATGCAAGTTTAGAAAAGATTGTGAAATAATCTGGATATCCATTTAAACTTCCACCTGCGAGGCAAAGGCCGGGGCGTTTAGCACCATCTTATGACTGCGGAAAGCATATGTGGATGTTATTAAAATGATGGTTAGTGTAATGATATATATGTTCAAAATAAAAAAAGAATGCTAATAATGCTTAAATAAAAGATTTAAAAAAAGAGGAGACAAATTATCTGGTTATAGTTTAATACAATGATACAGAGATAAAGTCAACCAAAAAAAAAAAAAAAAAAAAAATTGTAAACCAAAAAAGTAACAAAAACTTCCATAAAAACAGGCAGAAAAGCATTTCTTTTCAAATATTTAATATCAGTCCATAGCAAATATTTATTTCTCTCCAAAAAGGGGGACTCAAATGCTCGATATTTGGTGTAAACAGCTCAGATCAGGGAACGTGACGGTGTGGATTTAACTGAACTAACGTACAGGCAGAGATGAAATGGTTGTGGATATGTAGTGCGGTCGGAGACGGTTTATTTGAATGCTGGTGTGGCTGCTGCAAGAAACATTATATCTGGGGTCTCAGCTCAAATGTTGCTGCATAGGTCATTTAAACGCCACAAACTCCGCATCAGGAGCCGAATATCTGATTGACAGTTTGAGTGTCACAGTATCTTTTCTGTTTAAAGCTGTCGGCACGTTTTCACGCACGCTCTGTGTAAGGAGAACGTGCATTTCGCTCTCAAAGTCACGTTTCCGATCAATTTTTCAAACTAATATGACAAAGTCTCTCTCCTGAACGCCACCTCTAAGGTAAGTGGTGAAAACAAGGAACTTCGCTAATAGGTTTCTTTAAAAAAAAAAAAAAAGATACAAAATGGTTCTCAAGTTTTTGTTCCACAGATGGAGGTCTCTGGGGCTTCGGTCAGATTCTGTTAAAATGATTAATACAGCTAAACAGGGGATACACTCACGCTGGTGTGAAAACAGTGCCACATGCGAACGTACACCAACTTCAGGCACATTTGAACACGCACACACACACACACGGCTGTGCTACAGGAGGGAGGCCGAAGCAGAATTTGAGCCCAACGCTCAAACTCTCAGAGATCAGAACGTGACCTCTGACCCCTGTTAATGCGTGACGTGGGCCCGGTGGAAACAAATGCATTTGTGTTCTGAAAGATAAAAAAAACAGAAAAACTACAGCACTCCATCATCAACACTAAAAGCCCAAGCTGATCAACTGCTAAAGGAACAAAAGAGAATTGCTAGGACTAGGATTTCTTTTTTTAAAAAGTGTTGTGTCCCTTTGCCGCTGGAGGATTGAGAGCAAGAGAAAAACATTGAGTGTGAGTTTAAACACCCGGCCGAACCCTGGTCACCCACCCCGGCGCTCGAGCCTGATGGGCGGCATCTTGTCTTCAGGCCTAATGTAAGGGTTATAATGTGGAAACACGGGGAACCCGATGGGAAAGAGATCAGATCCGTGGTTATGGAAGCGGGTCCCTATGGAGATCAGCGTCAGGGGTCTCCGCTGCCTCCGGACTCCTGAAAGCGAGGCTCTGGATCTCTTTCGCGTTTGCACTCTTGTGTGTCGTTGGGGAGGAGGGCAATGCAGTAATCGTGTTTTTCTCTGTTGGACTTCGCATATTTCTTGTAATAAGAAGCCGTCTGTTCCAGGGCTGCCATCAACTGTCCATACTGTTGCAACTCTCTGAGAAAATGAGAGATTGACATGTGATTGCAACACTTTTACTCAGCAAGGATGCGTTCAATTGATCACGTGACAGTAAAGACATTTATAATGTCACAAAAGATTTTTGTATTTTCACAAAAAATGCATTTTCAACAAAAACATTAAGCAGCACAGCTGAATTCGACATCTATAATAATAATAACAATAATAAATGTTTCTTGAGCAGCAAATCATCATATTAGAATGATTTCTGAAGGATCATTACAGGAATAGATTACATCTTAAAATATATTAAAAGATCCACTCAACAGGCAAATTGAATAAATACATCAATAAAAAAAAAAAAAAAATAAAAAAAATAAAAAAAAATTATATATTTATATATATATATTTATATATATTAGGCCTGATCAAACGATTAAAATATTGAATCACGATTAATCGCATTAATGTCTTAGTTAACTCGCGATTAATCGCAATTATTTTTATCTATTCTAAATGTGTCTTAATTATCTTTTTGTCCCATTTTTTTTCTCATTTTAATGCTCTTATCAACATGGAAAAGTGGATCGGCTTGCTTTGTGCAAATGTTTTTTATTGAAAACAACATTGACATACTGTGTTCAATTTCACACTAACATTCTCACTTCGAGCAAATAATCTCTCAATGTAACACTGTCCATCAATAAAAGGGTGAAAGAAATACTGACGAGGTCCTGATATTGACGAGGGGGGCGGAGAATTCGCATCAGCTGTGTGTGTGTGTGTGTGTGTGTGTGTGCTTGGCCATCAAGTGGTATTTCAGACTGGACGCGCTGCGATGATGATAGCTCAGTTCACAACGACAAAACACACAGATCACTTTGGTCTCGTCAATGGAACCATTTGGCAACTTTTTAAAAAGTAAACTTTCCATTCAGAATCTTATTGACATTCATTTCGGCGTCTCGCGCTCGTCATCCACTCAAAGCGGACCGTTAACCAACTATTTGGCCGACTCGCAAGCCCAAACAAGTCAAGTCAAGTCAAGTCAAGTCAAGTCAAGTCAAATATATTTATATAGCACTTTTCACAATACAGATTGTATCAAAGCTGCTTCACAGTGTCAATCAAAACAACTTAATGTTTGTTTATTACTGAAAAAAAAAAAAAAGACATCCAAGTTTGGTAGAGCTGATCAATGGTATGATTGGTTAATTAATTTGAATATCCCCAACTGAGCAAGCCAAAGGCAACAGTGGCAAGGAACCGAAAAACTCCATCCAGTGACCTAAAGGTGTCCTAGCACACCATCAGATGACCCAATCTGAGAAAAAAAAAAACCTTGGGAGAACCCAGGCTCAGTCGGGGGCCAGTTCTCCTCTGGCGTTTATGAAACTAGAGGCCGAATTTACAGTAACTGTAAGATAAAAAATTTATATGAATGCCTGGCTAAATAGATGCGTCTTCCGTCTAGTTTTAAACTGTGAGAGCGAGTCTGAGCAACGAACAATATCAGGAAGGCTATTCCAGAGCTTCGGAGCTAAATGTGAAAATGCTCTCCCTCCTTTGGTGGATCTAGATATCCTAGGAATGACCAGAAGCCTCGAATTTAGTGATCTTAAAGAGCGTGATGGATTGTAAGGCGATAGCAGATCCGTTAAATAGACTGGAGCTAAACCATTTAGAGCTTTATAAGTCAAAAGCAATACCTTGTAATTAATACGGAACTTTATAGGTAACCAATGAAGTGATGATAAAATCGGTGTTATATGATCATATTTTCTTGATCTAGTAAGAACTCTAGCGGCTGCATTTTGGACTAACTGTAGCTTGTTTATTGAAGATGCAGGACAACCAGCTAATAAAGCATTACAGTAATCTAGTCTCGAGGTCATGAATGCATGAACTAACTTTTCTGCATCAGAGACTGATAGCATGTTACGTAGCTTAGCAATGTTTCTAAGGTGGAAAAAGGCGGTTTTTGTAACATAAAGGCATTTTGTAACAAGTGTGTGCGGCGCACCTGTTGTTTTGTTTCCGGTCTAGCTAGATCCGCTTGCGCTTTGGTCGACGAAGCAACAAAACATCCTCGCGCAGCGCAATCCATTGAAATGAATGGGTTTCATAGCGCAGCGCCGCGCATGCCGCGTCCTGTTGTAACAGCATGTGAAAAAAACTACAAAGTTTGCTAGGCCAAAAAGACCGTTAATCGCGCGATAAAAAAATTTACGCCATTCAAATGGGTTTGCGTTAACGCCGTTAATAACGCGTTTAACTGACAGCCCTAATATATATATATAAATAGAAATAATAATTTAATTACAAATATTGTAATAAATATTTCACAATATTACCAGTTTTACTGTATTTTTGATCTAATAAATGGCAGTCTTGGTGAATATATAAAATACTTAAAAAAAAAAAAAAAAAGAGACGGTAGTGCATATAACAGTTTACAACTTAAACATAATTCCTTTAATTATTACATAATTATTTTATATTTACTCCAGACTGGTTTTTAAAGTTAACAGACTGTACTAACAAAATTCTTGTTAAATTATGATTAACAGAATATACTATTCATTGGTAAAAAGCTTCAGTCACAACAATATGGTTAAGAACCTGTTTGACAGCATAATGGCTTTTGTAAGTCCCAGTCTTTAGAACAGCATTAGAAATACTGCTATAGTGACAAAACACTGTTTCTGTTCCAGAAAAGTTACCGTGGCTCATGCATTAATGACTCAATCACTCGCAATGCACTTCTGGCTGAACGTCCGGCAGCCTCAAATGAGATTACATTGAAACAAAGTAGTTAAAAAGTCTTCAACAATGCTTAAAGTCAACATAAAAAAAAAAAGATACAAATTCTGTAACATAATGTAGCCATATAAGTTGAGCGTGTGAACGCAATGGCCAATCAGAGCCGTTTAAGAATCCATTCAACAGCAGGAAATGCTGGTATAGTCACATTTTTTATGTGTGACTTCTTAAAATTTTTTTCAATTTCAGTACCGTACCAAAGTTGGTACTTTTGACAACACTAATGTAGATAAGATTAGATCAGCATTTTATTGATTGGTGCAATAAAATGTAAATGTTTTCAAAAACAATTTGAGAATTTTTTGAAAAATTACTTTTGATAATAACTTTGTTAATAATTATATAGTAATAATAATAAAAAAACATTTGAACAAATAAAAAAATTGACTGGATTGTGAAAAGTTGAAACGGAAAAAATACAAAAATTAATATGACAATATTTTTTTAGAATATGCTGAAACCAGGAATGTGTTACACAGTCAATCCTATTTATTTAAGAATGTTAATGAAACTCACATTTAAATCGATTATTGCTGTCTTTATGTCAAGTTTTATTGAGAGTGACAGTATTCTTTGCTTGTGCATCAACTAGGCTGAAACCTAAAGGTCACCCAGTGAAATAAATCTGAAGAATCAAAGCTGTAACTAGCAGTGTAATTACACTTGCTGTATATTCTGCGGTTGGATAGTATGTCTGTACCATTGAGGCCGCCCAGCTCTTGTGCGTCCAGGAAGGGTGCGGGTCCCCAGATTCGGACTGTGCCGTCATCAGAAGCGCTGGCCATAAGACTGGGAATACACGGGTTCCAGCTGACACAGTTCACTGTGCGTGTGTGTCCCGTCAACTCCACGATCGGCAGCTCACTGCGCTTGTGCCAAATATATACCTTATGATCTGAGAGACAGAGCGAGATAGAGTGACACTCAATAAAAATACACCTGAGCAAAGAAGCTGAGGAATAAAAGTAAGTTACCTTCACTGCCGCTAGCGATGAAATCCTCGTTGTGTCCACCGAAGCAGGAGTGAATGGTGTAGAAACCCTGTGTCACACCCTGAAACTTCCTGACCAACACACGGTCCTGTAGGTCCCAGAGATGAACGCCCTGAGACAAACACACAAGACACACATTCGCTTATAAACACTGAGCATTAGTAAAACATCACAATATGAAGATGCGAGAAAAAATAAAGATAACATTACTGCAATACAATTTAAAGCAATATTCTCAAATAATTTGAAAATTACTTAAAAAGAAACTATTATTTAAAAATAACTACTATAAAAAAACTCTCATTATTGTAAGAATTATTAATAATCTTTAACAATTTTTAAATTATAAAGAAAATAAGGATAACGTCGTTGCAATAAAATAAAATATTCTCGAAAACAATTGAAAAGAAAATGAACTTGCAAAATGTTTTTTTGAATAAATTATCAATAATTTAGAAGCTAAAAAGCATACAAATTAATTTAAAGGTAGTAAACATAAGCAAGTATTGCAGCAATGAAATAATATCTTCAAAATGAATGAAAATCAACTTGAAAATGAATTATTTTTATTTAATAATAATTAAGAATGAACTACTATTCCTTTATTGTTAAAAACATGAATTAAAAAAAAAGTAAATGAATGAACCCAAGTTTGAGACCCATATGCTTACCTGAGTTGCAACATTTAACAAAGCTAATCTTCCATTCTTAGAAACAGTGAAAGACATTATAGGATGATCCTCCTGAACTCTAGAGTAGAAACAAATAGAGAAGTGAAAGTTCAGACACAGCTTCCAAAACTCAGAACCATCTGAAAAATGAACATCTGCTTACATGTTTCTGTCTGTTAGGTCCTCGAAACTGTATCCACGGATCCGCTGGTGCGTATCAGAGGCGAGAACAGTCCGGCCGTCGTTCATGCACCAGAGGCACTGCACGCGCACGCCTTCCCACGACTCCAACAGGTTTCCGTCAAGATCCTGTCCAAGCGCAACCAACAAATCAACACTTCAAGTCACCTTTATTTATGTGGTGCTTAATACAAAGCTGCTAAAATCGTTTTAAAGCAGCTTCACAGTAATAAACAGGAAAATAACAATCAATAATGCAAACTACAAGTGTGAGACAAAATTCTAATTCTGCCGTAAAGAAGCTCGAAAAAGACAATAGTGTCATTATTCAGCTCAAGTCAGTTCAGTTCAATAACTGTAAAGTTCATCATTACTAAGCTAAAGAGAAGCAAGTCCATTTTGAACTTACGCATTGGTAAAACTGCCCTCTCTGTCCTCCTGTAACGAAGCGCTTGGCGTCGGGGTTCCAGGCCACACTGGTCAGGCTGTCCTCGTGAGACTGACTCATCTTTGTCCGCAGTTCTCCTGTCTGACCACCAGGTGCAAGAAGAGAGTCAAAGGTCAGAGTTGAGCTAAAATTAAAGTCTTCACGAAATTCGTAATTGAATGCTTCCGAATACTATATAGTATGCGAAAAACAGTACGCCAACAGAGTTGTTAGTCTGAATAACTCTAGGCGAGAAGTCCCCGGATGACCTACTACTTCCGGTGAGATCCTGAAGTGCGCATATATGATGGACACTTTACTATCCCATGAGGCCACGGGAGAGGATCTATGAATAGAGGTGAAGGGACGCGCAACTGACGCTGGTAGGTCACATGATAATGACAACATGGCGGATGTAGTACGTATGGATTACATTCATACTACACACTTTCATACTATATAGAACATAATTTTAAGTAAGTTCAAATGTAGTGTCTGCTCAAACAGTATGTGGTTTCGGACGCAGCTTCTGTCTACATCTAACACACTTCACCTAACACATTTAAGAGCTGATTTATTACACAATTTAATTTAAGGACAGTGAATAACACAATGATAACATGGCTGTAAAAAAGTAACAATATTATGTTCAAAAATCATCACAAATAAATTAATTTGAAATAAAATATGAAAAATAATTATGAATAAATAATAATGTAATCATTTTTAATATTCATTATTTTATTGTTTTTATTATTTTATTTAAACAGAGTATATAAATCACTACTGCAATACAATTTAACAGTACTTTCAAAAATAATTTAGAAGTAAATCAATGAATTTGAAAAATCTGAAATAATTGTAATAATTTTCAATACTCAATTTTTTGTATTTATTTATAAAAAAAAACGTTTTAAAGGTAATAAATATAAGGATAATATTGCTACAATAAAATAGTACTTGTTATATTAATTAGGATTTTTTAAAATGATTGAATTTGAAAAAAAAATACAAATCAGAAGAATGAATGTAATCATAAGTATGAATAGTTTTTAATTATTATAATATATAATGATCATTATATTATTTAATTTTATATTTTCATAATTATTATTAATAAACTACAGCTAAAAAAAAAAGGACATCATTTTTTGATTTTGGATATTGTAATAATGACATAACATGTCTAAACATATGTTTTCTCTTTTTTACTTCCAACAAAAGAAGCTTCTTGCAATAAAGCATTGATTAGGTGTGTAATAGACAACCTTTGCTCTTCAATTTATCTATGTATTTGATCATTTTCAAGTAGCCAGAGAATGATGAAAAGTGCCATATAAACCTTTAGCGTCAAATGTGGCTGAATGATCCTATCATGCTTTATAACAATTCTACATCAGTAAACAAAACGAGCACAAACTAAATAATAATCCACATCCACCAGTAAAATGTATAATACAATCAATTAATAAAATAAAAATATTGAACCAAAAAAAAAAAAAATCTTCATGTGCAATCGTCATCTTGTAAATGCAACAACGACTTGGAGGTAGCATTAGATCAGCCCCGATTTAGAAAATCTCTTAAAGCATATTCTGGCAAATCAAAATACATTAAGATGTGCAGTGCGTTTACCTGAACGTTCCACAGCCAGAGCTCAGAGCAGTCGTCTGGACCGCAGGCGATCAGGTAAACGTCATCAGGACTCCAGGCGAGATACGACACACCGTACGCGTGGCCCTCCAGAGTCCGTAAGAGCTTTAACTGATGCGAGTCCTGTGTGTGAGAGTGGATATTAATCCCACAACACCATCCCACTTCAAACAGAGCTATTCAAGATGTCAACTCTCACTGAAAAAGAGTTTGACTTCCGAGATGCTCAAATGTTTCGTTGCATGTCCACATGAAAGACGTCCTCACTCACCGGCTCCACCTGCCAGATGATCACAGTTGTGTCCTTCGAGCCGGTGGCGAGTTTAGTGCCGTCGTTGGAGAACTTGCAGAACCAGACTTCATTGCAATGCTCTGTGAGGATCTGCTGTGTGTAACAGGGGAACTGTTTCCTGCAAACACAAACACGCAGATGTTGAAATCGTTGAGAGCGGAGGAGGGTGTGTGTGTGTGTGTGTTGCGTTTGAATGTGTAAACGCAGCACACCTGGTGCAGACATGATCCAGCAGTAAGGACACAGAGTCCAGACTGGAGTCCAGTTTGGTGTTGTGATAAAGGCAGCGATCTCTCTGCATCTCCACAGCCTGTCTGAGCAGCGTCTGCAGCCGCCGAGGAGGCAACATTACAGAGGGGGGCAGGTACGCTAAACGATACACACAAACACATGAGTAGAATTAAGATAGATTATATGAAGTTAATAGAAAACAGAGAAAGATTGTGGGTTGTGCTTGTTTACTAGGCTATACGCTGAAGACAAAAATACCCTCAAATATGATCTAAATCTGACAAAATTTCCATTTTGTGATGTGCTTAAAAGCAATGATTTTTTTTCCCATTCTAAAAGTTCAAAATCATTTAATTCTTATAAGATATATATTTATTATAAACAGAAATAATAGAAGTCTTATAACCATTTTATATATTATATCCACACAGAAATATATCCATTTCAAATTACAATATTATTTTGCAAAAATTATTTTTGCTATCACTTAAAGCAGTGATTCTCCAGGTGGGCCGTGAGATAACTTAAAATGAATTTAAATATATTAATATAATTCATTAATTTTATTATTAATTCATTAAAAAAATTTTTACAAAATGAACAAAGCACCACCTCCCCCGTACGTATACTGTGAGTGTCTCGGATTTGGAGCCGTTTTTCATCGCGCTGTGTGAAATACAGACTACGGCGGCTCAAAACACCCAACCGCTTCATGAACATGGGATACGCAAACTACATCTCTCAGCTGGATAAAGTATGTCGCTAATATAGCGTTGATGAATGACGATTGTAATGAAGGTAAAATATGATTACAGTGACGTATAGGAGTCGTACATTAGGCATGGGCGAGTCCGTTATTATTGATGCGCAAACAAAAGGTGTATGTGCGCCCTCTGCTCACTGTCTGATCGCTATAACATCGGATTTCTGAGTTAAATATATTAGCGTAGTTGTCAAAATAAATGTACTGTGAGTGTTTTATAATGGATGCTCACCGAAGAAGCGTGTTTTGGAGAAGTTTGTGAGGGTCAGTGGTGTTTATGCACACATGGGCATCAGACGCTCCAAACTTCAACACGATTGCTTGATCTGACAGAGGAACTGTTCACTGATAACATCGACCCGCCTTCAAATCGCTGAGTTTCCACACATTCAGAATGTTTTTATTTTTCAATTGTATTTTGGTGCGTTTAATAATTCTGAATGGATCTGTATAGTAGCTATAGCAGTCATTTGGCGTCTCCCTTTGGTCTTGTTTGGTTTGGTTGACTTATTTAAGTTACTGTATAACTGAGCAAAGTACGCACTAAGTTTTAAAGAATGTCTGCATTGACATTTTTTGCTAAATATTTGTGCAAAAAAAGAACATTGAAGGTATAAATCTTTACATGGATTTGAAAAGGAATATCACTAAAATAATGTTTTTTGTGAATAAAAAAGGTTGGAGGTGGGGGGCCATCAGTATTGATTCAGAGAGGAGGGGGGTCAAAAGGTTGAGAACCACTGCCTTAAAGTTAGCAATATTGGGAAATACTATATTTTAATGTGAAGTAGTTGCATGTTACAAGGACTTTACTAATAACAGTAAATTATGCATAATCACAAGCAACTAATCCTAAAACCAAACCCTAATCTTAACCATATAGTAACTACATGTAGTACTCAGTACTTTTTTGTGTAATTAAACTGTAACAACATCATCTTAAAATAAAGTGTAACCCAATATTGTTAGATGATGCTAAATATTGGCCAAAAATGACATAAAAATAAAATAAAATATTGGCTACAAACCAAAATTGGTTTGATTTATTGTGCATTCCTAATCAAATCGATAGATGGCTTTTCACACTTGAAATAATTAGCCTGGGTCATTGTAAACCTGGTTTAAATGGAATCCTGGGTTATCTAGCTCCACATTTCTAATTGCATATTTGTGGTGTCACTGACTGGACGAACGCAGCACGCTCTGGCATTGCACATCCTCATATTATATATTGCCAACTGAACTATCAAATTTACCCTGAACGGATTTTTTACCTGAAAGTTAAGAATGAAATGGTCTCTGCTTCACTCCAATTGTCGCGTTTTCTGTCACCATTTGACATTTTTCTCCTCAAAAGCCGAAATGATCGTTTATTCAACACACAGTTTTTCCGTGACTGTCAAACCATGTGAATATGAGGCACGCATTTGCTTGTCTGTAGCAAAGCATCTGCCATAACATTCTAACACCATATCGCTTCACACGTTACCAGTTTAGCACTGCAATGCGAAGGTTAATACTGCAACAACAACAAAAACGCAGCACAGGGTTAAAAGCGGGGTTTTAAAATGATGATGATAACCCGGGGTTAAGCACAGTGTCCTCAGGAGACAATGGTATGTCCTCACACATATATCTTTGTAAATGTGTGTTTGTATACTCACCCTGGAGCTTGTCCAGTAATCTACAACGTGATCCAGCGCCTTTTCCCTCCCATTCCGCCTTTACCTTCAGATCCTCAGCATGGCTGCACATCAGATACCTTACAAACACACAGCAAATCGACACCGATCACACTGATTTTCATAGTACAAGATCTATATAGAGCTCAAAAATAATACACTTGAGCAATTAGGGCTAAAGGAATTTCCCTTGCAGTGATAGTGAGTGGCTAATTATCACGATATACGATTCTGTCGCCATTTTTTTAATTATTTATTTTTGCTATATAAATAAATGTTACAATGTGTTCAACAGGCACGAAGATGGATTCAAAAACAAAACGGGCTTTATTAATAATCCAAACACTCTAAATGAACACGCAGGAGAATAATGCAAACAAAACGAGAACTGAACAAGAACTGAAACAAAGGGCTATTTAAATAGGGGTAGGAAAGCAAACTAGACACATGTGAAACTAATATGTAACTATATAAACAAATAAGGACATAATCAGTAAACAATGAAACAGGAACTAAACGAAACAGAACAGATCAAAATACTGGTCCGCATAACAGAACATAAACCTGACAATAAGCTTGTTGTGCTATTGTTTGTATAGTGTACAGTTAGTTCCAATCCTCAAATCTGACTAGATGAGAGGCTAAGACTGATGATATTTCCCAATAGTATCCAGCATCAGCACTGTGCTGGTTAATCCATTGACCAGTGCTGACGACATTCATGGGAAATACCCTTAAACGTTGACAGGATGCTACGGCAAATATTTCCCTTTCCTCTTCGGACATGGCAAACCTTTTATTTTCATGAATATATGACTTGCCCTGAAGGATAGACACAGGTAATTGCACATGCTCATTCAACCTCTCCCTCTCTCTGTTTAGACTTGTTTTGTGCAAATCAACAGAGCCTCTGTACAAATCACTATTGCACACAGAGTCTTAAGTACAAAAAATGTGTTATCATATTAACGTATTTAACATTCAATACACATGCATGAAGTGTAAAACAAGAGAAAAAAAAAGAAAACACGTGAACATCGCAGTTACTTGCGTTCCTCTGCGGTTGGCTTGTAGGTATCGTGGTTTTACAATATTGTGGTTATCGCGACAGCCATATTAGCAATAACAAATAAACCTTTCAATTGGTTTTTACTATTAACAATGGCAAGTAGGTTAATGCGTCAAGTTTAGTACCCGCTGAGCATGTGGATTCGATCAGTGTTGTATTTGAGTGGAGTCAACTCTCCTCTCAACACTTGCAGAGCTTCCAGAACTTTTCCATCCTCCAAATACTCCAGATACTTCTGCTGTAATAGCAGAAACTTCATCCGCTAGAAAGAAAGAGAGAAAGACTCACTTCAGTGACCCAATCATTTATCATACACATGGCACAATAGTCCACTTTACATTCAAACAACAGTCAGAACCAATACGGAGACACAACTAAAGACATGGTTGCAACTAAAATGGCACAAATAAATATGAGCCCCCTTTGAAGGACACAGACAAAGTGAATGCAAAGACAACTAGTTTCTTGTTCAGTTGTTTCAGTTATAAAGGTTAGAGTTTGGTTCTTTGAAGACGAAACACCCCGAGATCGGGTCAGGTCAAGAAACCAGAAATGACCAGGGACCGGTTGCATCAGTTACAACTTAGCTTAGTAACTATAAACAAATAAATATTTACAGAACAGGATGTTAACTGAACTGCACCAATAAGCTCATGTTTTACCTGACAGATAACAATCCTTAAGACATAGAAGATGAAGTTGACATTTACACTCATTTACATGTTAAGAGAAAGAACATTTTATGAATAATTGTTAGCGGCTCTTCAAAACCAACCCTAACTAAACACTGTGTGTCAAACAAAATCAACCATAATAAATAAATCTAATTTCTTATGTTTGTTTGTATCAGTATTTATTGACATACTGATATTCCGAATGCTATTTACACAAAATACTTGTGTTATTTCATGATTATTCATCGCATTTCAGTGGAAATGTATTTTTACCATAAGCTACTCGAGGCAAAAGAAGTTAGAATAAACTTTAACAGGATAACCTGAAATTCACTGTTTCAACAACTTGTGCTCACAAATGTGAAGGCTGCTACTGGATCATTGAATGTAAACATCATATTATGCAACTATGCATTACTTTAGAAAGAGCTTTCGACCTACTAGCTACGTTCTGCCTCAAGAAGACATGGTGCAAGCAAACTTAGTAAGTACTGGCTAGTTTGTAACTCTGTATTAAGCCTTTAGTGTGGGCTTGATGTTCCAATTTAAGAAAAAACTTATGACAGAATGATTTCTACAGCACTTGTTCTAGATGAAGCTTTCAGCATTAAGAGTGCATGTGGCCGGGTCTGGTGGTCTTACCACAATAGCGTTGGGTGAATGCATCAATGCTTTTAGCTCGTTGAGGTCGTTTTCAGCCTGTGTCACAGAAAGAAACAGAAGCATCAGTTCAGCATTGTGTGGAAAAATACCATTAACCATAGTACAGTCACAGGCACAGCACATAGATTTTACTTTAAAACCCTCAAGCTTAGTGACAAAATAAGTCAAGTGACCTTAAAACTCAAAATGGTTTGTATGAAATATAATAGCCCAAAAAGTATCTGGACACTTTATTCATACTTCAATTCTCTGAATGTCTTTGCATTAAAGGGTTAGTTCACCCAAAAATGAAAATTAAGTCATTAATTACTCACCCCCATGCTGTACCAACCCCGTAAGGCCTTCGTTCGTCTTCGGAACACAAATGAAGATATTTATGATTAAATCTGAGAGGTTGATCACTCCTACATAGGCTCCCTAAGGGAATGAATCCTGACGGCCCAGAAAGTCATTAAAGAAAATGTTTAAATATTCCATGTCACAACAGTGGCTCAACTATAAGTTTATCAAGCGGCGAGAATACTTTTTGTGCGAAAAAACAAACAAAAATAACGACTTTATTCGACTATTCCTTTTCTTCCTTGTAGGCCTGAAACGAGACTTCAAGAGATTTCCACGACGCATGCGCGAGAATTGCGATCTCCTTCAACTACTTCAGTTCAGTTCTCGCGCATGCGTCGTGGAAATCTCTTGAAGTCTCGTTTCAGGCCTACAAGGAAGAAAAGGAATAGTCGAATAAAGTCGTTATTTTTGTTTGTTTTTTCGCACAAAAAGTATTCTCGCCGCTTGATAAACTTATAGTTGAGCCACTGTTGTGACATGGAATATTTAAACATTTTCTTCATTGACTTTCTGGGCCGTCAGGATTCATTCCCTTAGGGAGCCTATGGAGGAGTGATCCAGCTCTCAGATTTAATCAAAAATATCTTCATTTGTGTTCCGAAGATGAACGAAGGTCTTACGGGGTTGGTACAGCATGGGGGTGAGTAATTAATGACTTAATTTTCATTTTTGGGTGAACTAACCCTTTAAATAACCAAACACCAAAAGTGTAGTGCATTTTAAAGAAAGATTAAAAATCAAACTTTAAACAAAAACTGATCAAAATGCGGAAATGATTTTTAAAAGAGCAGCATTTTCTGCACAAATTCCCTTTATAAGATGAAAAGCAGCATTAGGTGTTTGTAAAGTTGCCTGTATAAATAGAAAGAAAACTAGTAAATAATTAGATGGAAAAATAGGATTCAGCTTTTCCACTGTTAGTTCAGAACAAAAAAGAAATCCCCAAATCCACAGAAGTGACTGAAACACTTCCTCAAGCCAGTGTTTTATTCCACCACAAACTCTCAAAATGTCAGCATGATTATTGTTTCTGCCTGACATCTTAAATCTTGGTTTCAATGGTCCAAACCCACATCCAAACTTTCCTAAAATCAGGTGATAGATGGTCAAATAAACCTAGTCCTTTCCTGTACAGCATATCTGGATTGTTTTTATTTTTAAACTACACTGCAGACAAATATATGAATCCACTTTTCAAACGAGCCCAGACTTTTCTTTCAGTTTGGTCATGAAGTGTAAAGGAAAGGGAAAGACCTGCAATCATGTACTGAAAAACAAAATTATTCATACTTGCGGTTAGAGAAAAGAATGGCTGAATTCACCATGGAGCCAAAACCAAAACTCTCTATGCATGCAAAACCACATAAATCAGAAAGAATTAAGGTCCCTTTTTAAGGACCTTTCACAGCTCCCTCATATACATATTTACATGACCTTTGACCAGCAGTTCACCCATCAGTCAGCATGTCAGACCTTAATAAACATGACGCAGTCCTCACAACTCAGTGAAACTAGATTTAATGAGGAAAAAGGAGTCACTTTATCCATTGGGAACTGACTGGATTGGTTGTTTTTTGTTTTTAATTTAGCACCACAGCTACCACGGATATATTCATGATGAGAGACAGTGGGAAAAATAGAAAAAGTACAACAAAACAACAACATATAATAAAAAAAGTTTATTTAAAAAAAAAATCTAAAACTAAATCTGGCCTCACTTCATTAAACATTAGAATTCAAAAGAATTCAAAAGTGGTTGGAACATTAGCCAAAAGTAAAAGTCTAGTTATCAGGGTTCCCAGACACATTTCCCATTTACCAAAAACACACTCAAATTTCCAGAGCGATTTTTCAGATCATATTTAGGATAAATGGTTCGTACAGCATTATTTTTGTCATCTGTAGTACAGTATAGTACAGTCATCTGTAAATATTTTTTATTTTCTCTGCTTTATAACCTGTATATTCACACCTCTGACACATCAGTTTGATACTGTAAACGTGGTTTGATGTTGCACGATCACCAAACAGTACAGTCTGATTTAAGACGATCCTTTGCTCCTTTATCAGTTGCAGGTCCGAGTGGCACGCACACATTCATTTAGTGAAGTTCAAAAAAGACTAGCTTATGGTAAAGACACGTTTTGCATAATGAAATTGTGCACTCAGTCGTGTTCAAAAATCACTAAACACTCCTGTATGATAGATTCATTTTTAGAAAATCTTAAATTTTATATTTTAGAAACTTGAATGGGGGCAATAGCCTGGAAACAAATATTTTCCGTACTGTTTTCTTTTTTCCATACTTATCCAGACCAGGAAATTTAACTATGATCATTCTTTTGCAAACTGCGTAGGAGGAACCCTGTATTATTATGAAAGATTACAAATACAAACATATTATCTTTAACACGCACTGATGCATCATGCAAAATAAAAGCACAGAATGCAATTAAGAATGTATTGAGAAAGTACATGGGGTAAACTTTGATAAGTGACCGTCTTTCCTGACAACTTTGAATCTAAACCATCAAAATTACATATTCCCCCAGTTTCACAGACAAGGCTTAAGCCTAATCCCAGATTAAATGCATGCTTGAGGAGTTTTACCTATAAGCAACTTGCACTAGCATATCTTAAATATATGCTATTTATAAAACCCGCATGTATTCACCTCTGACGCATCTGTTTGATACCGTAAATGTGGCTTTGTTGTGCCATTGTTTTGTCTCAAGGCACATTTATAAAAGCTACTTAAATGTCCTAATTGAACTAAGGTCTAATCCTGGCTTAATCTAAACCCCGTCTATGAAACCAGGCCTAAATATGTCATGTGGGATAAGCTCACCTTGTCCCATTCCCCTTCCATGACGTGGTTCCGAAACTTTGTGGCTGACGGATGCTCCAATCTACAGCCAGATTCCTGCATCAACAAATCCACCGTCTGACTAAAATAGAGACAGATAAAACATTGCTCATTTATTACACCTTTATCAAATACCATAACTAAAGCTTCACCGTTTCTATTTGCCATCTTTGAGAAAAACAAAAACTAGTTCTTCAAGTACTGTTGCCATCTGAAGTAAAAAGGCCAACTATTAAACTTAATGAAGGATGGCACTTAATGAATTTGTGTCTCTAACACTGATTATTATGTATTATTAACGGTTTCATAAAAGCAATAAGACACCGAGGCCCTGCTATGTAATAAAAATAATAGTTTCTGAAGGGGTTCTGGGTGATTTTGTGTGCGATTACCTGCGTCACTCGGCCACATCACAGTTAATATCAGAACAGCAGCACTCTTACTTGTGTCATATTGCTTTAATACAGTCATAGTCATCCTCAGTTATGGCTATACTCACTCCTTTTTATTTACATATATTTTTAGGTTAACAAAGACAGAAAAACCAACAGACAAGCTGAAACATGTTGATGCAGTACATAGGACGTTACAGGTGAAGGTTTCCAGAACAGTGTGAAAGTGTTTTGAATGCAGGGTCCCACAGAATTACGTCATGCTATGATTACAAGAGAGAGAGAGAGAGTGTGTGAGGGGGGATGGGAAGGATGTTTGCAGTTTTCTTGATGTTTTCGGCTCATCTTGTAGTCTAGTTCTTGTATGTGTGTGTTCAAGCACAGTGGTCTGGATTGTGATTGTTCAGAATTCATGTTTGAGGTTTGAATCTGAATGGCAGCTGATGGATTTAGCAAATCTTCACTAAAATTAGATTCAAGCTCATTTCTAATGTAAACCAGCTGCTACACACACATTCCACAGCCGCCATTAAAACGCAAAATCACACAGAGGATTGTCATCCTGATTTGATATAACGTAAACACGCATGTATAATGTATTAACAGAAATATGCTGCTTTTAATGAATTCATCTTAACATTTGACACCACTAAAGCAAAAATACGCTTTCGGGCCCCGAGAAATACATGACACACACACAGCTGTCATCTGTGATCGCACCTCTCTTTGTTTGTATCTGTCTGACATTCTGGTTGAATTAACGTTATAGATATTTGTATATTATTTTGTCGGGGTTTAAAGGTTTTGATTGTCATTAAACACGACATTAAAAAGGTCGACGTCGCTTCGTTGATCACTTAACGGGTGCGCTCTAGTTGTGTCGCGCGCTCGACCTGTCAAACCGGGTTTTACCAGAACCGACTCGGTCCGGTTGTGCTCCGCAACACTTACTTTAGCCCTAACCCGTGCAGATGCTGTCCGATGAGGCGGATCACATCCTCCTCCGACTGAGACAGACGCTTTTTCTTTTTCAAGGAACCCAAACTCGTCCCGGAGGCCCCCGAAGCCGAGCCCGCGTTGTTCTGGAGGCCGTTGGCATCTCCGTTCTGTGTGCTGGCTGGGTGGTTTTGCTCCTGTCCGGTCCCGTTCGACTGCATGTTAGTGCCGGTTCGGCTGAGGTGGGTCGCTAATGGCAGGCCCGCTGAAGCCCCGGGCTCTCCTACTCCCTCCGCCGCCGAGGCTCGGTGCTTCTTCCGCGGGGGCGGCGACGCTCCGCCGGTGTCCGAGTCGGAGGAGGAGGAAGCGGAGGCCAGAGTTTCCTCACCGAGAGCGGCCGTGGTTAGAAGCCGGTGAAGCCCGGGGGAGGGGAAAGAGGCGTCGGGCTCCCGCGGTCCAGTGCGCGTTTCGTACGAGGGTCGTTCGTGTTGTTGTTGTTTCTCTCCAAACAGCTGCAGATCTAATGGCGTCCAGACGCACTGACGTCACCGGACATTCCCCTGCTGCCTCACTTCCGGACGGCGCTCCAACCAAAAGGGGGCGCGCAGAGAAATTTAGCAGCAGAGACTATTAATTCATCAATAGTTATTTATGATCATTTATAGAGAGTTTACAAAGAACAGATGTTCAGAGAAGTGGGCCTGTTAAAAATCTATAAACTTGTTTTTGTTTGATAAATCCTTACAGTCGCCATAGTTACCACAGATATAAGTTAAAGTCCCCATGAATTCAAAATTGACCATACTTACTTTGTTTGCCTAAATTGATCGTTTTGTCGTGAACAATTCATCCATGCAAGTAAATCCACACAAAACATTTTTTTGGCTTCGTAATCTTTAATCAAAATCTGAAATTTCCTCACCCCTCTGCATTGGAGGACCTTCCCTGATGACGTAGGTTTGACGGTTTGGGTGTCTGCTTAATAACCACGCCCCTCCAACTGACAGTAGACGGGGAATGAAAACACTTACTTTTCCAGATCCAATCAGATGCTAGTTGGAAAAAAGCCACGCCCACTATTTTGCCTCATTTAGTATTCCGTTTCTCTCGGAAATACGTCACAACGCTGGAGAAAAGTCGTTTGCAACTTCCGGTTCACGGGGACTTTAACAACATCCATTCATTCACAACCACAATCAACCATACATCCACGATCCATCAATCCATTTTAATCTTTCTACAGAATACACAAGTGTGCAGTCTACAGAAGACTAAAATCTTCTCAATTTTTCAAATTACTCAGGGTTTATAACCTTCAAATGTCAAATATGCATTACTTTTCTAGTTACAATTATTTCCCTATACTAAGGTTATTGGATGATTAAAATTCAACAAGAAGGTACTAACGTTTGGCTCTGTTTAATGTACCTTGTAACGAGTCATTAAATCATTCTTCTCATTTGGTCAAACAATAAAACACTGAGAATGGCATAAAAAGCTGCTAAATCCACAATCTACAAAAAAATTAAATCCACACACATTCTGAGAGCCGTAACAATCTGACCTATAACCAAGGTTTTCACAGAGTATACACGAGACAAGCCTAATGTTATGAGTGAAATATGAGTTTATAAAAAAGCATTAAAATATCAGAGTTTGCTGGGATTGAGCTAGACCTGGAGATGTTTGACTATTAAAAATGCCATTTGCTTCGGTAAAAAAACATTCTGACTACACATCAATAGTAAAATGGTGTTAGTGTGATGTATAAGCTATATGTAAAATAAAAATAGAATAAAAAACTCTGCCTTCTGTTGATGCTCATTATGTACATTTCCCATGTTCTGATCAAAAGATGTGTGTCATCTGATCTGTGTATGATCATGTGTGTGCCTTTCTGAGAAGTGCTGTTTAGCTCCTGATTGTGTGTGTGTGTTTTTGTGCCACACATGAATATTACAGAATTTCCATCATGGTCTATTTTATGATTCATACTTCTTTTATGTGCTTAATATAGCCAACAACTCAATGTTCAATTCAATTCAAAAGTTTACTGTAATCGACGAGCCCACCCTTATCATATGTACGCATACGTTCTTTATCAGCATTTTTTTTTTTTTTTTTACTAAGGGAATGTCTATAAAGAAACACAACAGACCAGATGGTGTACTTGTGATCTGTTGCAATGGTGAAAAGTGTGTTTTTAAAATATAACAAATGATGAAAAATTCTCAGTTAATACAACCTTTGCCTGTGGATGCTTCTGAATTTTTTTTTTTTTTAATGTATCTGTTTCAGAGCTGTTGCCTGTTGGGAAGTGCTCATTTGGGGGACACGGGTTTGTGTCTCCTCTCTGTCCTCAATAATTTACTGCCCCCTTTCCTTTTTTATATCAATAAAAACTGGAAAAGTCACAACATGATAAAATATACAATAAAGTGTCAATGTCCTAGTCAACTTCATTCTTCTCATGATTTGTCTAGTATTTGATGTGGGAGAGAGACTACGGTTGTCTTTGCGACAGGTTTGTCTTTGCCCTTCATGAAGAAAGTAAGCAGTTCTCCTTTTCCTTTCACGAAGATGGGTCCTCTTCTGACGAAACGGAAACCATACTCCTTCAGGATGTTATAGCAGTCCTCCACCACCTGGGGAGCACCAACACCATGAAAACACACACACATCTGTGTTAGAGCCAGAGCTGAGTGATCCTGTGAATATTTATGTTCCTTGAAGTCAGTGCCATTAGGCTAGTTTTGCATCCGAAGTATGAGTACGTTAAGACAGAGATGTTTTAATAGAATCTCTAAATTACATTTCTGTCGCAAAAATTGCATAAGAGGTGGGTATACCGTCGACTGTTTTAAAATTGATTCAATGATCTATTTAAATCTTCACTCAAAAATGTACAGAGGTCTCCATGCAGGCAGCAATAAAATAATAAAATAACTTAAATATTATATACTGTATTATTCTAAATATATATATATATATATATATTTATATTGGCGCTGCATATAAATAATGATGATTTAATACTGATTAAATATCAACCTTCCTTGCGTTTTCATGAAAAACATGCCAATATTTGACTATATGTTATGTTAAAATTTTTGTATTTTAATATAATTTATAGCTATATTGGCTGTTTAGTTTTAAATAACTTTTTAATTATAAATATATTTATTTTAAAAAATAAAATAAATAAACAAATAAAACATATATCACCTGTATGTTACCCATAACCCCAGTGGACTCCATACGACTGGCCACGTTCACAGTGTTTCCCCAGATATCGAAATGAGGTTTGCGCGCACCAATCACTCCAGCTAACACACTCCCCTTATTCAGACCTGACAATAAAACACACACACGTTGGATTTTCATGCTTTATGAGAGTTTTTTTTTTTTTTTTTTACTGTACAAACTGTATATTCTCTCCCCTTACACTAACCCTCTCCCTAAACCTACCCATCACAGAAAATTTTCTGCATTTTTTTATTAAAAAACAAACAAACAAACATGACTAAGTATGATTTATAAGCGGTTTTCCTCAAGGGGGCCAAAAATATCCCCACAAGGACAAGGATTTTGGATATTGCCATCTTCGTCGGGACATTTTGTCCCAATAACATAGGGTTTACCAGGACCACAGACACACACACACACACACACACACACACACACAGCCATAATGATTTTTATACTGTACAAACTGTATATTCTGTCCCCTTTTACACTAACCCGACCCCTAAACTTACCCATCACAGACAACTTTCTGCATTTTACATTTTCAAAAAAAAAAGAAGATATATAAGCTGTTTTCCTCATGGGGACCAAAAGAAATGTATAAGTAACATAGGTCTGTATTTCTGTTTGCTGACCTATGCGAAGCATGAAGTTATTGAATGACTGTTTGTTTAGGTTTCCAAGTATGACTTTCATAGCCAGCGCGAAGTCTGCCAAATCAGCGAAGTGTTGCCAGCGCTCCAGGATGCACTGATCCTCTATCTGTATCACACACACATCATCATCATCATCATCAGTATCACAGACTCCATTGTTGTAAGCATTATGCGCTGTAGAGTGTGTGTTGTGTAGCGCACCTTGCGGTCGGCGTATCCGTTAGTGTTGCTCTCCGGCGTCACGCCTGAAGCTGCCATGTATGTGCTGCCGATGGTCTTGATCTTCGTAATGTGGCGAAACTCTGTGCGATCCAGAAGCTACTCAGAGTCAAAAAACACATCACATGATTTTAAAGACAATTTCTGCTGAACAAATTATGAGATATATAAAAAAATAAAGAGCAAGAGACACTCACACTGTCAAAGTCAGAGATGATCTCATTAAGGATTCGGAGGCATTCTATCCCTCCGTTGTTTATACCCTCCTCAGTGTAAAAGTCAGAGAAGTTAGGAATAGAGGCGAAAATCACGCCGATCTCATCATATGACTGACTGTAAAGTTCCTGCAATAGACAAACGAACATCAATATGCACATTTATTAGGGACTAAACGCATTACTCTGTATTCAGGAATATACTCCCATACCTCGTCTCGCTTCTTGGAGCCCAGGAAGTGTTTGGCCACGTGATCAGGAAGCATGTTAGTGACCAGCGCCTCGTTGTACGTTCTCATTTCGTACACCTTCTCCTTCTGATCGTGCACCTCAACCTTCCACAGAAACAGCTTACGGGACTGTCGTTCCACCTGAGGGAGAGAGAGGAACAAGAATTTACATGCTAATAGTTATGAAAAAACAGAGGAGAGGAATGTACATTTTTAAGCTGTTGTCGGACATACGTGACGTGCAAAGTAGTAGAAACTCATCATCATGATGATAATCATCACGGTCAGCAGATATCTGGTGGGAACCACTGAATACCTAAAGAGCCACAGAAAATAATGCAAAAATCTTTTGCGAGCCGCATTTCAAATGCAAAAGCTTGCATTTAATCACTAAACGGGGTGAAAAAAACAATAGAAATACACTATAAAAAGAACTGTGCTGTATTTAAATAAGTTCTCAGTCTCCATTCTGTATAAATTTGGCTCATTATAGATTGTGCCTAATTCACAAAACTCTGTTTAAAAGACTAATTGATCATAGCAGCAGTAACTAACTCAGTAAATAGTGGTCGAATGATGGAGAAGAGCATCAAAAGAGCATTAGAGCATATATATAGACACAACAATTATTCTTAGTTCATTCCCTCTTGAATTCTACATTAAAAAAACAGCAAGTTACAAATCTATACTATATACATTAGCGTTGAGAAGTTTTTTGTAAAGAAATACTTTTATTCATTAACTGTTCAGTGAATTAATCAGAAGTGACAGTAAAGAAATGTTTAATGTTACAAAAGCTTTATATTTCATATAAATGCTGTTCTTTTGAAGTTTCTATTCATCAAAGAAAACATGTATTGAGGTTATTGACAATAATAATAAGAAATGTTTCTTGAGTATCAAATCATCATAGAATGATTTCTAAAGGATTTAATATTTTTCCAAATAGAAAACCGTTATTTTAAAATGTAATATTACTGTTTTTAATGCATTTTTAACTCTTTCCTTGCCAGACACAATCAAGATTTAAAAATCAAGATTTAAAAATCAAGATTAATAAAAAATCCAATCCCCCCCCCCCCCCCCCCCCCCCCACCCCACCGAGACTACAAAGTGCATAAGCAATGCTTTTAAAAACATCTTTTTTCCATGTGTTTTGATATTCAGTACTCTTTAAGAAGATGTGTAATAGCGCTTCCTACCGTCTAACAGTGAAAACACGGAAAAGCCAATCGTCAATGGCGGGAAAGAGTTAAGAGACTTCATTCATAAAGTAGTTTAACTCTAAATTATATTTTGTGTAAATACAGCACTCTTCAAGTCCTTCAAACTTGAGCTCGACTCACCTGTAGTCCAGGTAGCGAATGAAATCGTAGATTTCGTAAATGTACATCCAGCTGTGGATGTTTACAGCACCTGTCACTATGGTAACCAGCAACATGAGCGCCAGCTTGACGACATGGCTGAGCTGTACGAGCATGACGGTTGCCACCAGCGACAGCACTGATATGTATCCGTAGTGTTTGGGGTTCTCGGCACATCCGCCGTCACCCAGAGACTCGAGCGTCACGCCGGAGGTGGAGTTCAGGAGCAACAGAGGGGGCTGAACACAGCTCAGCTAACGAAAAATGACAAGAATCTGACATTGAATCTTTAAAGGCCTAAATTTCATAATTGAATTGAAAAATGCAACAGAACTGCGCTTGAAGTCAGGCTTCCAACTTGGAAATGTGGGTGCATGACATCCTATAAACATGTGAATAATAATAACAATTGAAAAAAAAAGGTGAAATGTGTTTTATCTCACCATATCAGCCACTTCAGCCATGATCAGAACAAATATGGCGGCCATGGCCCATGTGTTGCGAGCCCAACGTGTGCGGTCGATCCACAGCGAGAAGGACACCAGCCTCCGGGAGAAGATCTGATACACACACATCACAATGTTACACGGATGGTCTTGAAGCATTAAACTTACTCAAATTTAAATAAAATTAAAGTAAAATAAACTAATCTAGATAAATAGATAATAACTACATGTATTTATATAGATCGATTATTATTGTTAGGCTGTGTCTGAAATCGCCCTTTATACCATTAAACAGGGCACTATTTGAGGGGACAGCCATTTGTAGTGGTGTCCGAAATCATAGTGGACAACGGCACTCATTCAATCCCACAATGCACTGTAATATAGTGAGTGTACAACCGATGTACGCTAGAGAATACCCATAATGCACTGTGAGAGTCTCGCGTCTGACCATAAGATGGTTCTTGGTTTGGTGATGTTTGTCATTAAGTTTTACGTGGTTGTTTTGCTAGCTTTTTCCTGTGATCTCCTGAGTGTTTCCCTTTGGATTTTGGACTGATTAAAGACTGTTTTGTTGATATTCCTGAGTAGCGATGTAAAGTCCGATTCATTTCCGCAAACCAGTTAAAAAAAACAATATATTAGTTCCTTACGTCTTCACGCAATGAGGTCACAACGCATTTCTTTTCTAACAACTCAGAGTCATGTTATTTTAAGGAAACATTCAAATAAAGTAATTTGTGTGAAATGCATATTGAAACATTCAAATAAAAAGTTATTTGTGTGAACGCATATTGCTGATTATTGGCTTTTACATTCACTCAAGTTAATGGCGTTTGTGGTCACAGTTTCATTTGCGGATCCTTTATGTCGGATACGACTGACCAATATTGATTAGCCTACATCTTGGAAAAGATTTCGAAATGTTTTGCATCTACGGCAAACATTAAAGACACTGATGCGTGTAGTACATAAGTATATAGTCTTATAAACTCCTTGATTTCACTTAACAACTTAAAATATCATCTCCATGCACAATAAACTATAGTAACCTTTATTTACATCTCTTGATAGAAAGGTTTTTGCAGGTTTTAATAAAATGTTATTTAATAACAGTAGTCATAATAAGCATATTTCCAGTACGTGCCTCAGGCTTGCATAGTATCGTCAACTCACTCATCAGACTCCTCTGTAATCCTCGGCAAACTTCGACAGTTGGTTGAACCGGCTCATTCGGTTCTTTTTGAGTCGGACGAACTACTTCGGCTGTGTGTCTTGAGTCATCAACCCGAAATTAAAGTTTGATTCGGTTCGATTAGTGAATCG